>VWZZ01004269.1:44417-74385 GCA_013399095.1 Psophia crepitans | reverse complement strand
TCTTGTCAAAGCAGTAGCTTGTCAGCACTGGTTAGGTTATACCTGGAGTACTGTACGCAGCTGTGGTACCCACAATTCAAAAGGCACATGGACAGACTGGATAGGGTCCAAAGGAGGACCCCAAAGTTGATCAAAGAGCTAGAGAACCTGCCTGATGAGGAAAGACTGAAGGAGTTAGGTCTGTTCTTCTTGAAGGACAAAAGCCTCATGGGGGACCTCATCACAGAATTCCAGTACTTAAAGGGTGGCTGCAAAGAGGATAGAGGCTTTTGCTTCACAAGGAGCCACATGGAGAAGACAAGGGGCAATGGGTACAAATTACATGAGGATAAGTTTCATCTAGATATAAGAAAAAACTTTTTACAGTGTGAACAACTGATTGCTGGAACAACCTCCCCAGAGATGTGGTAGAGCCCTCATTGTTGGAGATTTTCAAGACGCAGCTAGACAGGGTGGTACATAACCTCATCGAGGCTCTGTTTCCCATGAAAAATTGGACTACATGATTTTTCTAAGTCCCTTCCAACCTGCTCTATTCTGTGATTCTGTGAAAGAGGTAAGGTACGTTGAACATCACCTGGAATACATCTGTGTATTAAGGTATTTCTTCATCAGGGAGTATGTGGTCAACAGCTGATTTCAGCTGTTGTGGTTTGAACCAGCAGGCAGCTACATACCACACTGCCCTTTGCTCACTCCCCCCCTCAGTAGGATGGGGAAGAGAATTGGAAATTAAAAAGATAAAATTCATGGGTTGAGATGAAAACAGTTTAATAGGACTGAAAAAGAAGGGAAAATAATGATAATAATAACGCTTAATAGTAATAATAGTAATAACAACAACAACAATGATAAAATAACATATAAAACAAATTATGTACAGTGCAATTACTCGCCACTCACTGACAGATGCTCAGCCAGTCCCTGAGCAGTGGCTCCCCACCCCCTCCCCAGCCAACTCCTCCCAGTTTTTTTGTTCAGCATTCTGTCATACAGTATGGAATATTCCTTTGGTCAGTCTGAGTCAGCTGTCCTGGCTGTGCTCCCTCACAGCTTCTTGTGCCTCTTCATTGGTGGGGCAGTATGAGAAACTGAGAAGTCCTTGACTTAGTGTAAGCATTTGTCCCGATCTGATGTCTGGAAGGTTTCAATACAATCCCAAATGATGAGATTAAGATGCAAACGAGGTCAAATGCCATATATCAAGACAGCCTTTATTACTCAAGTAAAAAGGAAAATAGGAGAATAGTAGAGATGGCATAGACTAGAATAAAAAGGCAGAAATTTACCAAGCATTCAGAATAGAGTAGCAAGAATAGTCACCACCATAGGTCCACAGCATCTCGTGGGTGAAAGCGCGGGTCCACAGCGTCTCAGGGGTCCAAATCTCTCGGTGTTCAGTGGTGGGTGAAAGCACCCAGTGGGCTCTTAACCCTTAGTTCTTACACCTTTCAGAGTGCCAAGTCATTGCAGGCACACAGTGGACCCAGTCGAACACGGGGCTGGTCATGCGCCAATCATGCACAGACTGTACCCATGTGTAGGCCCCACTATCAGTTTTGGGGTCGTTTCAGTCAGTAGCCCCCACAGGTAGCCCCAGTGGGTACAGCAATGGGATGAATGACCTCAGGGTCTTCCTGGGTGTTGCCCAGACTGCATATTACCATGTGCCAGACTGCTCCTTATCATGATAAGCTTATAACAATGATAAGCTTGTTACCATGATAAGACACATCTCCAGTCTTATCCATTGTTGTTGCCCCTCTGCACATCCTGTTTGGCAACCAAACCGGTTCTGGGCAATCCTTGAGGCAAAGGTCATCTTCAGTCCCTTACAGCATTGCACAGCAACAACAAAAACACCAGTGCGATATCAACATTATTCTCATCCTAAATATAAAACTCGGCACCATACCAGCTACTAGGAAGAAAATTAACTAAATCCTGGCCGAAACCAGGACACAGCAGACTTGTTAGTATTTGGCGTCTGTGCCCTCTGGTTATTGCCTATCTTGACTGTTCTCCACCAGCTCCCAAACTCGCTGAACAGCTCTCACACAGCAAGAAGCACACACTCTTCCTTGAAACAACTTTCCCTGCAGTTGCTTCCCTGGCACTAAAGCTGCAAAGAGACTCTTTCCAATTCTCATCTCAATGCCAATCTCTTACATAGGTTATAGGAGGAAAGTTTCTCTGGGTCAAGTATGAAAAGAAGGAAAATTACAGAAAAGAGTACAAAGCTGGACTGGAAGAACTGACAATTTGGAAGGAAGGAAGAAAAGGAAAGTTAGCAAATATTGGTTCATATTCTTCTCTGCCCTCCCCAGTCTGTTGGGACTGAACCTGGTACTCCCAAATCTCTTTCTCTTACTGTCTAGAAAGAAACTATATTGCTCATATCTCCCCAGCTCATGACAGAAGCAGAGCTGAACAGGAAACGTTTTGTCCTTGCTATGAGTTCCTTTCTAAGCTCATGCTGCCATGACTGTTAAAAAAATTTAAAGACCCTGCTGTTGCTGAGGATGTGATCATTTGGATCTTTGGAGTTCCGTGGGATGGGGCTTTGAACCGTGTCCCTTGTTAAACAGTTCAGGAATTTAGTCTCAACTGCCTTGATTTCAAAGATTATGTTTATGACTTTGGCTCAACATTTGGTGGCCTGTAGTATTTCAGTCCCTGCTCCAACATGTGTGCCATTACAATTGGAGAAGTTAATGGCATTTCAACAGTCACCAGACTTGAAAGCTAAGAACCTGTAGATTACTCAAGTGCAGACCATGTTCCCATATGTGACTAATAGAGTTGCATTTTGCTATGAGCTTACGTTTTGCTTCAGCTGTCTTTATTTTTCTGTAGGAGAGAGATAGACTTGAATGTCTAAGAGTCTCAAGGAATGATTCAAAATGATTGTTGACAGAATCACAGTGCAATATATTGCAATTTACTAGAGAAACCAGAAAAGGATACAATTTGTGTCTTTGGTGGCAACTTTCTGGTAACCTTCTCATGTTGCCTGTAGTTAAAACAGAAACAAAAACAAAACCAAAAAAACCCCAAACAGAAAGCTTCTGGGATTATTTATTTATTACTCTAACTGAGGGCTGAACCACCCTGGAGGGATCCTGCCACCTCCTGAATGAATTACTTCTGACATTTCACTTGTAATCTGAAACATGGAACCAAATCTCGTTTCAGGCAAATTTCACTAGCTGGTTTTCTGCACTAAATATACATTGTGTAGAAAAAGCAAAGGTTGGGAAGGGAAAAACAAACCCTACTACTTGTACGGATGCCTAGCTGTCTGCTGCTTTTTCTTGTTCTCGTAGATTGGTAGTTACACACAAGAGGCTGGATATTTCTGTGGGTGACTGTTTTCAGTTTATTAGACATTTAAACTCTTGTCTGAGTGAAGTTGGTGTAGTGAGTTAAAGCAGGTCAGAGCTTAGTCCATTTGAACATGGGGGTGTAACACAGTCCCACCTTCCTGTGCCTTTATGTAAGAGTTGAGAAACATATCCCAAGATCTGAAGGTATTCAGTGCCCTCAAACCTTACAGAGGGAAGATGAGTCTGATACTGAACTCGCTGCACCTCCTGTTTAAATCGTGCTATGGCTCCACAGTTACTTTGAGGCATCTAAGGGTGTAGCCTTTTATTAATCTTTTAAATTTTATTAACCATTATCTTTTTAGATAAACACTGGATATTTGAAGTCTAACTCAACTACTGTAAGCCAGGAACAATCAAAAACATATATTGTGGTGCTTTTCAATTTTCCTTCCTAATTTATGAAGACTGTGTGGGAGAAGACAACAATCTGTACTCAGGAGAAATGCAGTGAATCAGCCTGTATGGTGAAATGTTCTTTTACGCAGCGCTGTACCTTGGAGAAAAAAACACAAATAAACTCCAGATTCTACTTTAATCAATCTCATTAAAAAAAAGAAAAAAAGAAAAAAATTAAGCTGTTCTTAAAAACAACAATACTGTTCAACAATGGAATCTACAGTCTACAGTCTTAATGCAATATTTGGTATTGTTTGGAAATACTGTGTAATGCCCTCCTCCGTTTCTCTTTGGCTGCAGGAGCAATATTAATTAATCACACTAGACTATTATGGAAGTTAGGCAAAGGCACAGAGGGGGAATAGTGTGGATACTTACTGTCCCAGGGAAGGATCTGGGAGGGGTTCTTCCTTGAGTCTGCCCACATGCAAACAGTGCTGGTTGAGATGCCTTCTTAGGAAATTCAGAGTGTTATCTGCATACCCAGCTGGCCAGCAAGGGGCAGAGAGAAGCAAACACAGCTCTCGCTGCCCTTCTGTCCTCTGCTGTGCAGAGCGCCTGTCAACAATAGCCACGTCTTGCCTTGCTCTGTTACTGTGCAGGGACATAAACGGTGACAGAACAGGTCCTTACACACACAGAGTCACCACAAAGAGTAATCTGGAGAAGTCAGGGTCAGTTTGATTTGACCTGAGTTGAATTATCACCTTTGTCCGTATCCTAAGAAGTAAAGGACTGTTTGGAAATAGGCTGATAAGCTCAGTGACAGCATAGAACAGTGGCTGTTTCTCTACACTTTTTGTGGAACAGAAACTGGCTGAGGAATTAACATAGATGTCCTCAACATGACTGAGGACTGACAGTTTCCAGTTTCAGACTGTACTTAGTACCTCACCAGTGTCGCTGTGCTATGTGCATAACAACATGGATTTTAAAGGTCTGGGAACCTGATGCAAAACCTGAGGCATCTTGGAGTTATGTCTCTCAGGAGACTGAATGGTCATGTACTCTGATGTTTCTTCTACTTGTTGTCCCAGTGTAAGAA
Organism: Psophia crepitans; assembly: GCA_013399095.1. NCBI lineage: Eukaryota > Metazoa > Chordata > Aves > Gruiformes > Psophiidae > Psophia > Psophia crepitans. The sequence goes on along the minus strand of VWZZ01004269.1, from coordinate 69,555 downwards.
GTTCCAGGAGTAAGGCTGGAAGCTCTTCATTCCTAGAAACTCACCAGTGATGACTTTTCTTGGCACAGTCCTCTGTGGTTCCTCTTCGAAGGCACAGTAAGATAATAGAATAGAATAGCATCATTAAGGTTGGAAGAGACCTCAAGGATCATCCAGTCCAACCTTGTCCCCCCCACCTATTAACCACTAAACCACGTCCTTCAGTACTGCGTCTAACCTTTCCTTAAACACCCGCAGGGACGGTGACTCCACCACCTCCCTGGGCAACCTGTTCCAGTGCCCGACCACCCTTTCTGAGATGAAATTTCTCCTCATCTCCAACCTGAACCTCCCCTGGCGCAACTTGCAGCCGTTCCCCCTAGTCCTGTCACTAGTTATCTGCGAGAAGAGGCCGACCCCCAGCTCACCACAACTCCCTTTCATGTAGTTGTAGAGGGCAATAAGGTCTTCCCTGAGCCTCCTCTTCTCCAGACTAAACAGTCCCAGTTCCTTCAGCTGCTCCTCATAAGACCTGTGCTCCAGTCCCTTCACCAGTTTCGTTGCCCTTCTCTGTTCCTTTGTGCATTCCCACTTCTCCTTCTGGTCTGACCAGATACAGCAATGGGCTGGTGACCTCAATAACAACTGTTCTTGTTCACTGTGGACATCTGCTGCAAGTCTTAAGGGACTTCTAAGGCTTTTGGCAGCACCTCCATTCCAGGTTGCTGCTATTTGCATTTTAATTTATATAAGGAGAAAGGTTTTAAAGCATTTTTTCTTGCTGGGAGACCTACCCTTAGTGACCATGACTTACATGGCTATTGCAGCCACAGGGGGACCCAGCAGTAAAGAAAGGCTGGCTACTACCACTGCACTAAAGAGAAAAGGGCCACTCACCATTTCTGACCTTAGTCTCCCTGAGGTAAACCTTACTGCAGCTGCAAGCAGGACCTTCGTACTTACAATACGTTCCTCCCACCGGCCTCCTCCAAACACACCTTAGAACAAACTTAGCATCAGGCAACATGAGCTACAAAATGCTTTCCTCAGAGCAGGCTCTGCCTTGCAGCAAAATGTGACATCCTAGCTCAGGGAACAGGTTTGTAAAGGCACTCTGTGAAAAGTCAGTAGGAATTAGGCACCGAGGCATATCTACAAATCCTGTTTCGTGAGGATTTGGATCTGGGCACCTGAAATCTTTCTCAGGTCCTGAACTCAGTGGATTTGCCCTGTTTCTTTTTCATTTGCAAGGTGTTGAAGAAAGGCAACAGTTTTCTTTTGTACCATTTCACAGGCATTGTAAATGCTCCAGTTTACTTCAGTTACATACACGCTTTTCCCATCTGAGCAAAATAATCTATGAATTCAGATTCATGCAGTTGTTTCTGCTGCCTGGGTAAAAATTTTTCAGAAGCTTGATCTGAAATGCATCAGGGATAAAGTGATGATTCACCTACTTGTGTTCCCAGCTTATTTTACTGAGTATTGCAATAGTTTAACTTGTCCCAGCAACACCCAAATATGTTTAGATGCAGCTTGATACTGTGCCATTGTGACCTTTTGTTATTGTGTTTAAATTCTTATGGGGCTTCCAGCTGCAAAGTGAAGATCCAGATAAACCTGCATGCCAAGGTCAGAGGTGTTTCCATCCCCAGGTTCAGTCTGGGAAACTAAAAACATGGGATGGACTTTTATGCCAACCTTTTCCTTCCCTGACATTCAGGGTGGAAGCAGCTGTTAGTGTTGGTGTTAATGACTTCGTGCTCAAAAAGACCCAGCAAGTGACAGATTGTTAATGATTATGCAGGGTGATCATCTTTCAAATGCTTCTAAAGCATCTTTTTATTATTGGTATCATTCATGGTTGTGCGTGATAGTACTGACCAGATTTCAACCCCATCACTCAAACAGCCCTTCATCTGAGAAGAAAATGGACCGCTTAGTTTAGGTAAAGCAGCAAGTCCTTCACTGGCGGAGAAGAAATTAATTCTGATATTTATGTTAGACATGGGAATATTTTCCTTCAGTTGTGGAATACAAGGACTAGCATACTATAGCAAACTTTACTTTCTACATCTTTGCTATATCGCGGCATGAGTAAGACATGACAAACAATGGCCAGAGTATCGCAAATATTTATGCAGACGCTGCATTTTAGTCATGCAGGTAGTCCAGTTAAATTCAACAAGCTTAGTAACATGCAAGCAAAAGACCAATGCTTATATTTAGAGAGAGAAAAGCCAAACCAATACTACTCTCTGAGTTGCTACTCAGGGCTGTGGGTTAGTGATGATGTTGTTGATGTAAGAACATATTTCCTAGGCACACTTCAGAAGCTGGCCGCCTTCCCTTCAGTTTTCTGGAAGAAATTCTACAACAGAGATATAATACATATTTCTGTGGGATATGTAGGCCTCCCTTTTCTCTACACTCTCACTTCCATTTTTCATCTGTGCATTGTGTGTGTGTTGGGAATAAATCGGGGTCCTGCTAGTGGCAGCGGGCGCTCAAACAGACAGCAAGCTCTGCTCAGCCCTGCGGCAGAGGCAGGCTGGGGGCGAGTTCCGAAGCTGAGTCAATGTGCTCTAACTGAGGGATTTAGTGGGAATACGTCAGCATCAGAAAAGTGATGGTTGGAAATGCATCTGAGCTCTAGGGTGGGCTATTTTAAGCATGAAGAATGAATTCTATCTGACCTCAGAATTAGCCTGCAGGTTGGGCACTTTTCTGCCATGCATGACAGGATTGTCAAGTCCTGCGAACAGGCATGTCACTGCATCAGGCTGGTGGAGCTGGGCTTTTAGATCCAGTTTCTTTTCCTTGGAGGCTGGCACCTGAAATGCTTGGCTTTTTTGGAGGACTTGAAGGGGAGCAGCAGGAGGAGGGGGGTAACTGAAGTTTTCACTTGCTCTTTTTTTTTCTTGAAAAAGTTGAAAGGTCCTAATTTCATCCCAATATGGAATGGAAAACTGTTTCTTGACTTGAGCATATTCCTGGAATGGGAATAAATGGTTTCCTACTCATTTCTATTCATGGTTCTTCATTCTATTTACAGCCATGTATTTCAGATTATGAGATCTGAAGTCCAAACACCTTTGAATAGTGGTCCTCCCAGGAGATGCTTAGTGTGGTTGCTCATGGATGAGTGAAGACAGAGGGCAGTTACCTTATAAAAAGCATCCCACTGTTTTCCTTACTTCATTTTCACAGTATTCCTTTGGCCTTCAACTAACACCAACCATTTAGGAGAAGGAAAAAAAAGCTGAAAGCCTGTCATAAATAATTATATAGTTCTGCAGTCCTCTTAGCAATGTTCAGCAGTTATTTTTGAAGCATGCCAGCACTAATACACAATCGTTAAAGTGCTTCAAGTTATTTGCTTTTTGTGTAGTGGTGAATTTTTCCACTGATGTTTTTCATTAGATGAAAACAATGCAACTGACTGGGAGCCAAGAAGATCCTGTATTCTAATCCATGTGAGACAAGGATTTGACTGAGAGCTTGTCATCGTAAGTGTGGTTCCCCAGGCCAAAAACCCCCCAAAAAACAAAAAACAAAAACAATGTTAGTAGATAGGGGAAAAAAAGCACAAATGTCCACCGATTGTGTAACTGACACCTCTGGTGAATGAACCGGGGCAAGATGATTCATAGTATGATTATTTTATTAGATCAGGGATATTGCTAAGTAAGTAAGTAGCCATTGCAGCCAAGTGCCTCATCTCCTGACCATTTTTCTCTTTACTGTTCTCTGGAATCCTGTCTCTCTTATTACATTGTTGGATGCAGATCTTGTTATAGTTATCCATGCCTTTTCTACCTTTAAATTAATCTAACATAATATGCTGCATGGGAACCGTCTGCCAAGACGTTCTGGGAAACGTGCTAGTGCAGAGTATAGCTGGCCTCTTACTGAGCAGCAGAGAGCTTTACCTCGGTGCTCTGTGATCGGCACTGTCACTTCTTCATTTCCTTGTGGCATTTAAAGTGTTGCTTTTTACCATTGAAGCTGAAATAGGCCTCTTTTACCCAGTTAACTTAAGAAACTGTCTCTGCTGTGCAATACTGTCTCTAGAAAAGACTGAAGCTAAAATACCTAAGTCTCTTATAATTACCATCAAAATTTGATGTCTCATAAGCTTGACTTGACAAGTCTCAGCAACTTTTAATGGCAAGATACAGAAGTCACAAGAAATACTAAACTGGAAAAAGAGAAGGGGAAAAAAAAAGAAAAAAAAAGAGATGATCTTTATAATCACGATTTTATAATTATCACTTAGATAACTTTTAACGTTATAGGGAGCCAACAGTGCTGTTGGAGAAAATTTGCTAGTTTATCTGATCAAGAGTGTGCTGTACTTATTATCGATCTTTTATTACAGTTTTTTGTGAGACTGAGCAAAACTGTGTAAAATTTTCTTCTCCACCACCTGTCTGGAAATCACGTGCACTGGTTGTAGGTTCCTTCTTCAAGAAAAAGAAATGCTGGGATTAAACTGACAGAGTGCTTGGTTCAAACCTCACATGCCTTGAACTTCCTCACAGAAAGAATTCCCTTCAGAGGACTTCAGCACTTGCAAAATGGGTCAGAGAGAAAAATTTCTATAAATCTTAAGCACTACTCTGGGTAGACAAATATCATATACAAAATATTTGTGAATGCATCTTCATAAATGACAGTTCACTTCTGATTTTGGCCATGCGAATAATGTGATCAGGTGAATGTGTCCAGACAGTTGCACCTTCACTCCACTCCCAGAGTCTAAGATACAATTAACATTTTATTCTTAGCAGGATGAAATGGTTTGAATTACATGGTATGGAGTTTAGGCAGAATGGGCATGTAACTGTCTGTACCCATCTGTGTAAATGTGTCCTAAATCTGTGTACTTGCAAACACCGGGGCAAGTGAAATGCAGGTAGAAAAGGAGTTTCAAGGCTCAGGTAAATGCCTTTGTACAGGAAATGCCACTTTGAGAAAAGGAAGGATCACAATGCAAAGGACACATAAGGATTTACAGAACAATTATGAATAGTTAAAGGTAACTTGTCAACAGGAAGAGAAATATCTGCCATAAAAAATGAGCACATCTAAACAGATAGAACAGAAATAATATCACATAAGCCCAAGGGTTATTATACAGTTTGTACATAAAATAAGGCATTAACTGAAAGCTAGGTTTCATGGGTGAAGAACAGACCAGTTCTAGTTAAAGATACTTTGAAAGGAAAAATTAGAATGTTGAGGATGATGTGTGGCATTTGGAGAAGATATAGGAAGGGATAACAGAGTGGAAGATGAAAATGACAGAGATGTTACTGAGAACATCAGAATAGAAATTAGCAAGTAGTTAGGGTCAAGTCAGCGTGCTTCTCCCAGGTGCTTCAAACATCATTAATATTTTATTTTATTTTATTTTATTTTATTTTATTTTATTTTATTTTATTTTATTTTATTTTATTTTATTTTATTAATTCTGGCTAGAGTTTACTTTCTTTGTCCCAAATGATTGTTGATCACTACATATGAGCAATAAAAAATGTGACTGTGTGGGCTGGCTATAATAAAGCAGGGATTTTGTGTTCATTCATCACAAGATGTAACTCTTAAGTGCATCTGTGATCTGTTTTAAGATCCTTTTTTTCCTATGGGTAGCTTTACAGATAAATTGAGCTAATGAAGATCTTTGCAGAAAATCATCAGGAAAGAAGTCACATAGAGGCTTCAGCGTAGTGTCTCTGTGGTGGGCTCAGGCTTGACAGAAGAATTACAGGAAAACAGGGATTCCCTCATATGCATTTAGTCACACAAGTTTTAGAATAAAATTTCAGACAGTTGTCAGGGCCCTCTCTATTAATGCTGCATGGAAATTCACCTGTTATACACCTGTCTCATGATGTAGAAAACTGGCACGTGAAGGTGCTTATCCCTCTCCAATTAATACAGAGAACCTAAATAGTAGCTTTAGGTGAGACACTTCCATATGGCTGATGACATAAATGTCACCTTAGGAATACTGCAAAAATCTCTCTGCTTAGGTTAAAGCCACTGAGAAGCCCTCCAAGGAGAGAGAACCCCACAATTCCTGCAAACAGCTAGTGGAAGTTGAGTATAGACATCAGCAGGTACCTGTAAAACTCCGGTCTCAGGTGTTAGTCTCTCCCTCTTCTCTAGAAAAGGAGGTAGATGGTCACAAAAGCCTGCATGCAAAAAAGCCTTGACCTCATCTAAAGCTCTCTAGTCATGCATTGCTATGACATGTAATGACTGTGAACTTCAGAACAGCATAAGCAGTGAGCTGCTGACACAAGGGAAGGGAGTGGAGGTAGGCGTCAGCTTGAACATGGTCACATGTGTGGATTAGCGCAGAGTATAGGGATTTGTATTCATACTCTCTGTGCAAACAGCAGAAGTTGTTTAAGGAAATACCTTCTCAGCTGTTTGCTTACTGGAGGCTGCTGTTCCTGTAACTGTGCTGGTAGAAAGCAGCGTGCATGCGTCAGCAGCTCCCACTCACAGACCTGCATCTTCATGCAAGACCACTTTTATTACCAGTATCAGCGAAGATGCTGGACCTGATGTTCCCGTCAGGGAGATGTGGGCACGAACTGAATTATTCTGGTTCTGTCATGAGGAGGCAGAAAGAAATGGTGGCCAGTGAAAGGCTGTAAATTAATAGACCGACATGTACCAGAGATGCTTTGTCCAAGCCCTAAATCATTGCAGAATTTGATTCTTCATCTCCTCCAAAAGCCTCTGTCATTCATTTGCAAGGGCTGTAATCAGATGTTTGCTTATGGTAGGGGACACGTTTCCTGCTGGAGCAAGCTGTTGAAGACCACAGAGGTCTAAAGGCACAAACAAGGATTAAATGCCTGACTCCTGTTGACTTTTAGTGTAACCTAGTGTTTAGTGCAAGCAAGTGGTGTACTCTGTCCCATTCAAACATGTCCCTGTGGACCTCAATGCGCTGTTTTTCAATACATTTCTAAGACATGTGTGGTCTTCTCCTAGAAATTACTGTGCTATTTTTGCATATTCAGATCTCTGTATCGTTCCAGTTTGGAGAGGCCAACTGTTCCCTCTGTTTTCACATGAAGATAGAATGAATCAGTGTTACTTCCATCCGTATTTGCCGTTCCCCCAAATGCTTTCACAGATGTACTAGGAACATGGAGTTCTGCGGTCTATAACGGTAATACTGGGCAGACTGGGCTGCTTTCAAAAACCACCCTGTAGGAACTGTGCGGTTATAAGTAACTCACGGCTGGCAGGAGTTATCACATGTTGCATGAGGAAAGATCCCATGAGGGTGCTCAGGTGATAGCAAATCGCTAACAGGAAAAAAATTTCACACAAGCAAATCGGCTTCCAGCGATCTGATTTTCATACTTAGGGGAAGAAAGTTACAGTACCGGTTACTGGTCAGCCCAGCACTTACTGGATGACTATAAGGAAACTCTACTGATTGGCACACTACCTCTTTTCAGTTTGTTGTGTACATTTTAGCATGCTGTCGGGAAGGATTGTACCACTCCATATAATCTTTCTTTTTTTTTTTTCCAGAAATATGCTAGAAATCTAGCATATACTCCTAAGTATAAGGAGCCTGCTGATTTTATATCCAGCCTGCTGTGAGAATGAGTTCACATCACAGCATCACCGTGCATCGCTTGTACTAGCTCAGCACAAGTGTCAGTGTGAGCTCAGAATGGAACAAATAATTATGTCTACATTTCTGATGAGGGAAAAGATGAGGGAAAAGATGAGGGAATTACTGAAGACAGCAGCGTACAGTGACCTGGTGATGAAGACAGGAGGGAGAGAAAGGTCTTCAGCTGGGAGACCTTTAATCTCTGCAAGTCTAGGCATTTATTTTTATTTTTTTTTGACACTCCAATAGCAGTAACATCAGTAAGAGTTAAGAATAAAGTGGAGTATAACAGTTAAGAGTAAAATGAAGGCCATGTAAGCCTTCCCTATATGTGAGACACTTAGGCTTCACCAGCTGTGTTGGCTTGCTTCCTACATCTGGGCTCCAAAATGGGTAACAAGAAAACTCTGAGAGAACTATTTTAAGAACTCTGGCACCAAGCAGAGTGGGGAAAGAAAAAAAAAAAAAAAAGAAAAAAAATCCCAACCCTCCACTTCTTTACTGAAATCAGTCTGTTGAAAGCATTTCTGTTTGGCTGCCACAGTTCGCCAAGCAGCCTAATGTGCCAGCTATTAGTACCCAGCAGAGAGCATGTTTGCAGCTATTCAGCAAAACTATCACATGTCCTCAGCCAAGGCAAGAGGGATCAGCTGCCGAACACTGGAGCTGATGAAGAGCAGAGCTATTAAAGCAAGCAATAAAAAAAAACACAAGCCAGAATGGAGACTGATTTTTATTATTATTTTTTTAACCTAATGGATGACATTTATAACGGGAAAGTATGAGTCAGAGTGCGCTGTGCCAGCATGGGGTCTTTATGATGTTTTCATCTTGCTTGTTCTTCTTCCTTGGCCAGGACCATTCTGTCTTGTTGATTTGTAGGTTCCTTGCGGTGCTTAGGAGATGGGCGCACGTGTGTGCGTGTGAGTAGTGACGGTAGCTCAGTGAACTGAAAGAGCTAAACTACTCAGCTCAGAAAATTTTTCTGGAGTAATGAGACTACTTTACAGTGCCGGGACCTCTTAGATAAATTATTGCTGCCAAAGTGTTATTGCTGCCAAATGTGGCAGTGACGTGAGCGTGGGAGGCAACCACCCACTTGCTAGTGAGGACAAAATGGACACAGCTCTGTCTCCGCAACCACTAATCTCATCCAAAAAGCTTTAAAAACAGAGAACTGTTTGTCCTTTTGTAGCACATGAGCAAATAGAACCCATTTGCCACAGAGCTTCTCTGTAATACCGTATCTCTAGCATGTAACCGAGAAACAAAATTATGCTACTCCTTGCGATGACATTAGAGTCTGGTTACCTCAGAAACAACACGCCTGATTCCAGATTCAGGTTCCAGAAAGGTCTCTTTACATTCCAAGATCAGCCCTGCAGCATTTCCCAAGAAGAATACATGGAGGATCCCCTGGAATGGCAGAGTCCTGTCCTGACACAGAGACAGCACTGTTTCACAGCAGCTTCTCCTACCCTGCAACACCCTGTTGCAGGATTCACGTTGGGACAAGCAAACTCCTGCTAGCAGAGTAATCCCCGAGACCCGTGCGAGGCAACATCACATAGCCATGGCTGCTTGGGCTGGCGCGGCGGCTGGGTCCCTCCACGGCTTCCTGAGGACGCGGGGAGGTGTGAGGCGCCCGCAGAGCCTTTGCCTCCCTTTTCCCACAGCTGATACGGGTCATGCTCAGCGCAGCTGAAAATTGAGCCCTCAGGCGGGGAGCTATAATGAATTCACTAGATTAGGCAGTGAAAGCCAGTGTGAACAAAACAACCAGCTGGCTCAAGAATATTTTGTGCTAGCGTAAAAATGCTACAGGAGGGGGGGAAATAAGCTTCAAAACTCTCTCCCCTCATTCCTCTGAAGATCATGACTGTCTTTTCTTTTATACACATCATTATAGCCTACGTATAGCTGTGAAACTGAAAAGAAATATAGGTATTTTTATCTTCTATGTACTATTATATGTTATAGTCATTAAAAATAGTAGACTGTGTCCTCATGAAAGAATGTGATGCACCTTGGTAAAAGACTGTTCATGGAGGAATTCTATCGAAAGCTCTGGGATGTCACTTTTTAAAATTTATTTTATAACGAGTATTGGAATCCAACCAAGTTATTCAGCTCTTTGTGGTTATTTTTTAGTTCTGGACAATTAAAAGCCTTTACAAGTATTTATAATCGTTATTTCTAAAGAATTTGAAAAAGTAAAATAGCATACATAGGATATGCAAAATTCCAGAATCAGAAATAGAAAAGATGTTTTACCTTTGCTACTGGAAGTGGAGCAATAATTTCAGCATGGACTAGTGTGAGAGTAGACTCCAGCTTACTTCTTTGTTTTTGTCCTACATCTAGGGTTGTGTCAAAACCCTACACTTTCAAATGTTGTTGTTTTTCCTGTAGCTGAGAGATGTCTTTTCATATGTGAGCCAATCCACCCACACTCTTCCTGTGATTATCCTCAAGAAATGGGAAGAAAATTCCATGCAATGTGCATACCCGATAGCACTGCATTTACACTTGAAGACTAGTTTCACTTCATTAATTGTTTCCCTTCCTTTCCAGTTCCCAAGAACTATGTATTCCCATGAGGTGGTTTTTGAAAATGCATAGCAATTACTGTGCTGGAGGAATCTCTCCTATGGATGCCACTCTTACCACAGAAAAGAAGTAGGTAAAAACAGCCTCACATTTGGCATTTGAAGGAGTGAAAGGCAACACTTAGGAATTCCCATACAGCATTGCCCTTACAATCTTCTGAGGAAATCCACCGTAAAATACAGTATGTGCTGAGAACAGGCTGGGCCTCCTAAATATGGTTTGCTTTTGGCTTCAGCTATTCAGAAATCCCCAGAACAGGTGCCAAATTAAGTCACCCTACTAGCTGCTTTCCATGGCTGAAGGTCAGTAATAGTTAACATGGAGAGGAATTTGGATAGCACATCTCACAATTCAAGAGCACCAAGACTGCTCTAAACCACCAACGCCTTCTTACCTCAGAAAACCTCAGCTGTAGATCGGTTTAGCTTTCCTTTGACATGGAAGCAGTCTGCAGCTTCTAAGGAAAACATATTAGTCTTTCATATCAGCGTTAATTTATGCCACATTTCCCATCTATTTATAACTCAAACATTCTAAATTGAAACTATTAGATGCAAATATATTATAATCTGACAGAAAGCAAAATATTCCATAAATCTGATTTGGAAAAGGGAAATATTCATTCATATATAGCTGACTAATGGTTCTACAGTTGCAATTTCAAGAACATGATTTTCTGAAAGAACTGCTGACAACCCATGTTAAACTTTGAAGATTAGTATGTTTAGCCATAATTTTGCTCCCATTTGAATCCTACTTTGTCGTCTGCTTGTTTCGTATCGTCGTCTTTGTTTCTCAGAACACTTGTATAAATAGAGAATTTTTGTTACTTGAAAGCCTTTGATCTTCTTTTCATTTCCCACCTGCAATTATAAGTCTTTCTGGGTGACATCACCCATTGGATGCAGTGAAAAGAACTCTGATAAATGGCTGAATAAAGAATTATTGACATCAAGTGGAAAATAGCCAGCTGGAACTGATGAGGTCTCAAAAAGCCTGTCTGCATGCAAGAATCATAAATAAGAAAGAATACAATCAGAGAAATATAGAAAACTTGAAAGCCGAGCATGCATATAACAAGTGATATGTTATTATACTGTATTTCAGTAAACAGTGGACTAGCACAGCCCTTGTTGTTTTTTTCTTCCACATCTACTTAAATTCAGTGCGTTTTTAAGAATATTCTTTTGCATAGATGAATTTCATTCTCCAGTGAAACACACTTGTATGGTAGGTCCATATTGCTAATGATTTGCTTTTTTGCATTTTTCTTATTCCTCAGACTGTTAGGTGCTTTATATCTAAGTCCAAACTCTGAAAAAGTATAAAACAGTAAGGTTTATATAAAAGAAAGTATAAAACACTCTGAATGTGACTGGGGCTGCCTTTAAGCTGTGCCAATCAAAAATCGTACTTTTCTGAAAGAAATGCTGGCGCTCTTTTTTTTTTTTTTTTTTTAATGTAAACTGGGCTCATATTTTCCTTAAGCACAGACCTTAATCATATTTACTACCTGGACATAGAAGTATGGATTGCAACCCAGGTTCCTCTTTTAGGAGCGTAATCTTTAAAGAGAATTAAAAAGCAGTTACTGCTTCTGGGCTCTGTCCCCTCTGCTGCTGTACTTCATAATATTCACAGCACAAAACTGAAGGCAGGGAATATAACATGTACCAGTATTCCTAGTTTTGGCCTCTTTTGAAGGAGTTGGAACAGAACAAATTCTAGAGGGGAGTCTATGTCTGTTTACACTTTTCCTGGAGTTACCTATGTTAGTTTTGGCATTCTTGTTTTGCTGTCTAGACAGAAAGTGATAGCTAACATGTATTCTGTAAAATCTTCAAGTTAACATGTAGTGAAGTTTTAACTCACCGTTATAGATTATTATCATTACAAAGACTTTTTAGACAAACCTCCTACGACTTTGTTCACTGAATAAAAAGTTACTGTACTTCAGAGCAGATTAAAAGAATGCCACACACAGAGATTCAGGAATAACCCCTAAAAGAATAACAACAGGCATATACAGTCTTGCAGTCAGAGCTGGTTTGTGTCCAGAGTCACAACAGTGTTTCCCATAGTGCTTATACAAGCACTGTGCACTAATAAGCATGGATAATGTTAAGGCTTTCCACTGTACTTTGAACTTACACAGCTTATCACTTCATAGTAGAGATGATCCAAATGCATTCTCTGGTTCAAAAGCAGTTGCCCTCTGGAACAGCTTAATAGGTGTTCCTACTTCAAACCTAGTTATTGAAGTCTAGAAATCTCTTTCACACATAGGTTATATCTACTGCAAGTCCATTAAAACTACTGTGGGTTTACACCATCGCAAAAGCAAAACAAAAGCAGGCGCGGCGCATCTTCTCATCCCCAAGGGTCTCCGTCTCTATCCATTTGGAATGGCACACCCAGAGCTCTGCAGCATGATTCAACCAGGAGAGATCTGGTTTAAAGCAGACTTTTTGAGAGTTCAGGTAGACAGTGTACGTAAACGAGGCGGTGGAAGCGGCTGCTAGACTATCCCCAGTCTTCTGATAGTCTTGTACACAAAGAGAGAAGGAAATCAGAAAAGTGTTTTAGAAAGTCTCTCTGATTCTGAGACACATTTTGCATATGATCCTTTTAAAAAACATCAGTAACACTGTATTTGCCTTTCTTGATCTTTGAATCAATACCTTCTGGCTGCATAAGGTACTGGTAAATACATTTTGTATCCAAGCAAATCTTTTCAGAACTGTCACAAATAACTTCTCACATGAAGCATCTTTTATGTGGCATTTACGGTTCCTGGCAAAAGCAGGCACAGACATGCCTGACAGTGCCACTCTTCTCCCTCTGAGAGGAGGACCCTCAGAATGACTCTTTTACCAAAGACGACAGTTTTTTTGCATAGTAGACTTTTGTCATACATCTTATTTATATCGTATATGTAGTCACTGAAGGGAACACTGTGACCTCTTTGAATGCAACCATCAATACAATGATGTCATTTAGCTCCACTTTGCTTCGTATTGTCCAGATGACACAGTTCCTCAGTTTTCTTCATGCTGTGTTAAGATCATTCGTGGGTGAGAGGTAATTACCTGAAGCACATCTGAGAGAAGCTGGCAGACTGTCTGAGACTGAAGGAGCAATTTCCTTCCTTTTAACCAAGCTTGTGAACTGAGAGTATCTTCTCGGACCTTTAGGTGCATATTGATACCTTGGCAGCAATAGCAGCTAGGGAATTTTATTCTGTTTTGTGTTCTTATTTACAAACACATGTCCAAAAGCAGACTTTCCACTGTTTTGCTTATCCAGAGCAAGCAGTTGTAGAGTCCAGGATTTAAAATTATTTGAAACTTCAGCAAGAGTAAAATATGGTTTGTTTTCTACTCCACATCTTTTACTGCATTGCTATTTAATAGCTATCCTGACTTTCACTTCCATTCTGCATGCACATTAATCACAGGCTTTTTAATCCACTCTATCTGAAAGACAGTATCTTACGAGGCAACAGGCAAGATCACCAGTGGAATACATGCTCATGGTCCGCACATTTGGAGGTCTGGATGGATGACCATCTACCCTGGTGTGATCTTTAGTTCTTGGTCTAGTGTGCTGATCATCAGTGAATACTACTGGTATGTGCTATAATGACTTTGGATTTTATTTAGAGGAAAATTGCCGAGTATTTTCTGGTTGGGAGGTATTTACTTGAAATTGTGTCAGTTTGGTTTTATCAATAACGTGAGGTTTTGTAAAAAATATACATTCATTCAGAACATTTGGGACAGGTGCCTCATATAAATTGATCAAATAATTGCATAAATTACATAACTATTGTAAATATTATAAGCAAGAATTTACTGGAAAATGCCCATGTAATGGCTGGTGCAGAAACTAAGGCATGATTGTGGTTTATCAGGCAGAGTCATCTGAAGGTCTCACTTTAATCATTTGTGCTATGAGAGAAGATAATATTACTTCATTCCCCAGCACAGGGGAATGAAACTATTTCGCAAGTTGATGCAAACAGAAGCAGTTAGCTGTAATAATTTATTGGGTTCAGTCCTTCACTGTTACCCGATAATAAGCAGCTGTTTTACCAGGTCAGAAAGTGCTTTTCTTTTTAGTCCACTGTTAAGGGTACATTATAATCTCTGTATTAGTTTTCCTGCATGGAACATATATCCATCATAAATGTTTCAGCAATGCATTCAGAAAACAGGCAGCACAGCTTGTTATTTTTTACAGACTATCGTTGTCTGGTGCTGCTAGAGCAGGATAAGGAACAAATAAGTGCTCTTCCATTGAGAAACTGTCTAAGATCTCACTGTGCTTAAGAATTTCAGTTAGAGTACCTCTTTGGAGCTTAACAGAGTGGATGGCAGTATAAATAAAGCCAGTTTTACAGTAAATGCTTGTTCCAAAGATGAACCAATTCAATAGTAGACTTCTCAGTGATTTCACAGTGATTTCTGGGATTTTACACCAGGGCTTCAATGTAAAGCTTTTTCTCAATGTAATTTAAGAGAGTGAGAAGGCAAAACAGACATTTCACATGTATTTCTTTTGATTGGTAGGTTTTGTATCCAGTGACTGTATTTTTAGCGTCTGCTAATCAGGTATCATCTTTCACCATTGTATTAACCTGTACTACTGATACTTTAATTGCTTTGGTTTCCATGAAAAGACAGAAGCTTTCTATTAAAACAACAAACACATGCTTGAGTATAAATAGTGAAAACTGTTCTGCTAACTCATTTGAGTGTCAGTTTGTAAAGATAGCCAGATATCCAGAATTTTAGTCTGGGTCTAGTTTGGATAAACATCTATGAGAGCAAGCTTTCTTATCAGATTCCAGCACTTCCACTTGGCATCTCAGCTGGAAATACCAGAAGAAAAGCCTTTCTCTTAGAGCATGGTCATTTCCAGCTCTAGTCCCTGGTGGAAATCAGAGGTGCCAAAGTACTTTTGCTCACGAAGGGTTCAGTGTAAGTTCAGTTCCAAACACGGGCTAAGGTTTCTTCTGTGTTTCTTCCTTGAAGCCTGTGGGGGTAGTTGATTTGTAAGTACTGCATTTTTATTTTAAACTCTATTTGTAAACCAAGAGGGCCTTCGCTTCTAATTGTTATCAAAGGATGTGACTCAAACCAGTAGTTTTGAAAAGGACTGCTGATTTTGCATGTGTTAATTGTCAGGTTTTCTGTAAAAGAGAAAGGAAATGGTTAAGGTATTGGATAGAATTTTCCTTAAGTTAATAATTAAGTTTAACCCTTTCCCACAAAATGCATGACTATCTTCTTCTGCCTGAGGAGGCTTGGGCAGCAATTGTTTATATCCCCAAAGACTACCCTAATCACTGCACTTCAGCACAGTCTGGGGGTGGGAAAGAGGAGAGTCTTCTTGGCCACTTTGGATGAAGCTATTTCATAGAATAATACAAATTAGATGAAGAGGTTTAATACACATCTTTTTATATTCAGAGAAGTGTTTAAGCTAAAAGGCAGTTTTATTCTCAGTGTTTACCTCAATTAATATTTAAATGAGTGCATTAGAGCAGTTTCAGTCAGAGAGGTAGAGCAGACCCTCCAGTCCAAAATGTGCCACATCCGGATATTAGACCATGCTCACAAAAAGTGTGAGTTCAAGACTTCTGAAGCAGATGAATGTGAGCTCAAGGCTTTCAAGACACTCCAGAGTGCTCTAATGGGCAGCAGTGAAGATGGCACCAGCACCTATTCCAGCAGCTTTTCTCTGTGTACGATGACTGGTCCAGTAGTTGTGTTCTGAGAATTCCCAAATCCTGAGCGGATATTTAGTTGGATGTTTAGTTCAGTGGATGTTTAGTTTACACAGACATAGTTTGGGTGGTCCCACACATGCTGACAAGCAGATATTTGAGGTCAGATTGGGACTGATCTTGGTTAATTCTCCTCTTCAGTCAGTGAAGGCATTGTCAGAGGGTTATTCATCCTACATACATTAGGCTCACACTTTATCATAGGAAGAGTGGTCCTCTGGCAGTTTCTAATCCTCTTTGTAGTAGGAATCTAGACATACAGCTTTGATCATATTAACTTTTAGGGTTTCTGGTAGCAATCCTACTATTAAATACTCAGGAAGCCTATCTTGTACAAGTGGATACACTTACAACATTCAGACATCTATCCTGTTTGATAACAGTTTGTGAGGTCTTTGAAAATCAAAATTATGAATGTCAGCAAGAAAAGTAGGAATCCGATAATGCAATCTTTTTGTTGATGTAGTTGTGTGTGCCTGCTTGGTATCTACTCTCCCTAGGCCTGAGGTCAGCTCTTTAGGTGCTGTTTTAAGACAAATAAATAACAAACCTTATTTTTATTTGTAAAATAAATGGTTTCATATAAAAATGTTCTGCAACATTAAAAAATTATTCAGGATACTGCCTTTAAAACCTTTGATAAATATTATTTTTTTCGTGTGCCTTGGTTTCTTTCTTGTCTAAATAACCAAAACACTATGCTTTGCCAATTTTATATATGTGCGCACATGGATTGGTAGGGAAAGATAGCATGATTCTTTTAATAACTTTTTTTCAGTTTTGCCTCCAAATTAAAACTCTTTATTACCTTTAAAAATACTGTGAAAGTTGCAACATCTGTAATTCTTTTAATCAGTTTTTCTTTTTAAAACAATTAAAGGATCAGTAAATCTCTCCATTCTTTGTTTTGATTAATTCCCATTCATTCTCAGTTCAGGACTTCATCTGAAAAATGGAGCACGGAAGAACTTTGTTTTCACACATAGGTGACAGACTATAGCTATCCCTTCCGTCTGATCTGTGGAAAGCATGGTACTGTTGCCAGATACCTAAGACTGTATTGGAATACTGTATTATTGATACCTTAGTATAAAACCATAGACAGTCATATGCCAGCGCAAGACAGGGACAGAATTTCCATAGGACAGCAGGCAACTTGAGTTGCAAAGCTGGATCTTATCTTAAATCCATTCTGGTTTAATTCTGATATTTATGTCTGAAAAAAGGGGTTATTTCATTCTACAGAGAAGTACTACAGCCCTGAGTAAAGTAAACCAAGATTTTTCTGCTGCTTGAAACAGGAGAGCTGATGATGAGTGTTACCAAAAGGTCACCTAAGGTAACACAGCTGCTTTAGCTCAATGTAGCATCTTTGCCTAGAAAGCAAGAGTCCTGGCTTACCTTCTGCCTGAAATTATTTTTTTTTGCCTGGTACATTTATTTGAATTGTGGATTTTACTTGTGAGTTGTCTGTACTGTAGAACAGTGTGGAAATAGGCAATGATCCAGCAACCAAAGTCACTAACCCAGTTGTCATGGCACTTTTCATTTCTTCCTGTGGATTTCAGCTTCTTGAAATAAGGAAGACGACAGTCTTTGAATATCAATGTCATCAGGAGCTGTGCTCAATATGGGCTGTACGCTGCTGTGCTTATAATCCTTGACCTAAACTGTGAGCTGGGAAAGGGACAGACTCTTTCCAGTCCCTAACCATCCATTTGGCTCACTCAAGGGCAAATTTATCTCAACAGCAGTTGATTACCTGTCTGGAATAAGTGAACTTCAGAGAAGGCCAAGGAAACAGAGCTGAAACACACATCTGTTCAGATCACAGTGCCAATGAAGTTCATGAAATGATGTATTTTTCCTGTAGAAAAATCCCAATTGCTCCTTTCTTTCTGCATAAAGTGTATTTTTCTCCAGAAGTTAATTAATTGATATTTATGTTTCATAACATGTTCCTTCTATTACTAACATTATAGCCTGCTGCACAATATGCACATCAGGTGTTTAAGCTTTCAAACAACTGTACTGTGGCACTAGCTGTTTAACAAGACAGAGCACATACTACCCATTGCTAATTCTTCAAAGCGGCAGTTGAATTAACATAAGCTTTAAGTGGGTGTTTAGTATTCATTTGCACATTTTCTGCTGCTGCTTATGATTGGCTTAGCTGCAATCTGCTACACATGAAAGGACTACTGGTCCTGTACAGACCTTCATAGAAGTGGCCGATGCTTCAGGTATCTCTGCATTAATTCATGCAACACACTGCAGGTCATTGGTTTTAAATGTTCAGGGGCAGAGGGATACAAATCTCTTTCTCCACCCACAGTCCCACCCACCACCAGCTCTAGACAGATCCATTCAATTGGCACTCTCTAAAACCTACCTCATCATCATGAGTCATGTATCAGCTTATTGTCCTTTTTCTCTGCTGCCTATTATTCAAGTGAGGTATTTGTCTAAAATATATCAAAGATACACTGGTCATAAAAAAGATAATTTTGTGCATTTACCTCAGAAGAATGAACCCGGTAAAGTGCAAACAATTGCAGCGCTTGTTTCTCCACACACCCCTGCTGCAGTATCCCCGGCCTGAAGGACTACACATCGCCCCTCTGCTGAGCGTGCTGAAACAATTTTATTAAACTGCTTCCTTAGAAATAAGATGAAACCAACAGTATCGTTCTCTGTTACTACCTAGACAAGATGTGAATTCAGATTTTTTTTTTCAGAAGTTCCTGTGGTAGCTTTCAAGTACTGCTTGTTTCCTTTTTTTCTGGATAAGCACCATTCGCAGAAAAAAATCAGTACTGTGGCTCCCTGAATTCAGATTAAATCAGGCAATATATGCTATTTCTAGCTGTGGAAAATATGATCTTCTCTTGCCTTCTGCTTGGAAATTACTTTACATGAGGTTTGTTTTTTTTTTTCCCCCCAGAGCCTATTAGCACATTACATGGTTTTGTTGATGTATGCAGCGGTAATTTCCAAGACCACATAGGAACAAAGGCAAAGTGTGTACTGCTTGTTTTGATGGCTTATCCAGTCATTGCACAGCAAGGGTAGAACTCATTCATGAATTGCTCTTCATTTTGTACTAGTTACCACTGTGATTACTCCATGAAAGTTGCTTCGCACACGGAACTGTAGAGGCATGTTTAATCTCTTACCTCACTGAAATCACTTCATACAGCAATGCGTGAAGGGGATTACATAAAAATGCGGGTTGTTCTTTTTTTTTTCTGGCCTACATTTTATATGATGTATGCCAGGACAGCTTAGGCGTTTTATAATAACGCTTCTGTATTGCACTTCCGCTTTGAAACATCCTTTTCTACAGCCTGTGGTTGGTATGTATGAAAACCCATGGACTGTATCGCTGAAGGTACATCAAATACTGAATGTCACGGAAGGCAGCAGAGCTGTTCCAAGGGCAGATGGCTGAAAGTTAGACTGTGACCACGAGTGTATTAGGCTCTGCTGAAAGGTAATGAATCTTTCCAATATCTCCAATTAGCAACATAGCATAAACTACCTTACCTCTTCCACTCTTTCTGGTAGCACTGATTTAATGAGTCAGGCTGTAGTTGTGAGAGATGAGAGATGAAAGATGAGAGGAAGGGTTGCTGACAAACTGCAGAAAGCACCTTAAGAACTGAGACAAGAGGGCTGATGTCCATGTTTTGAAGACAGCAATTATCTGTATGAAATCTATCTCTGGACTTGCTCGCTTTCCATTGCAAATCACACCTTATAAATTGTTCCTTTTGCTTCTTGGCTAGTGTAACATGCAGTATACAGTTTCCCACCACTAAAAGGTTGCTATTTATGAATGCTACTTGATAAAGAAAACTATTAACATTTGAGTCTCACTTTGAAATGTGAAACATGCATGCTTTAGAGATAAAGCAACTTGTTTATATTCTGACACACTTCCTTTTTTCACATTATTGGGTACTTAGTTTAATGACGTATTTGTTCCTGAATATTATTTTGAAGAATGGATGCAGTTTTAAAGCCTTGGATGCAGTAACTGAATAATAAACTGATAGGTTGTTTTTCAGCTGTAGGTGAAATGTCCTTGTTGTCACATACGCTGTTTGACATTCTGAAAACTGTTTTTTGAAACAAATATTTCCCAACAGGGAAAGACAAAAATTAATATCATGTAGCAAAAATTTAATTTTAACCAGAACAAAAGGATACCAGACTAAAAACATTATTAAGAGGTTTCTTTTTTTCTTGTTTTTATTTTTTATATTAGGTTGTACATTTTTTGAGTTCCCAGTATGAGACATGCTACATCGATTATCTTCTTCAACATCTTTGCTGATGATTTGGATGAGGGAATTGAGTGCACCCTCAGTAAGTTTGCAGATGACACCAAATGGGGAGGCAGTGTCAGCCTGCTCGAGGGTAGGATGGCTCTCCAGAGAGATCTGGACAGGTTGGATCGATGGGCCAAGTCCAACTGCATGAGGTTTAACAAGGCCAAGTGCCGGGTCTTGCACTTTGGTCGTAACCACCCCAGGCAGTGCTACAGGCTTGAGGCGGAGTGGCTGGAGAGCTGCCTGCAGAGAAGGACCTGGGGGTTCTGGTTGACAGCTGGCTGAACATGAGCCAGCAGTGTGCTCAGGTGGCCAAGAAGGCCAATGGCATCCTGGTCTGCATGAGGAATGGCGTGACCAGCAGGAGTAGGGAAGTGACCGTCCCCCTGTACTCAGCTCTGATGAGGCCTCACCTCGAGTACTGTGTCCAGTTTTGGGCTCCTCACTACAGGAAGGACATTGAGCTGCTGGAGCGTGTCCAGAGAAGGGCAACGAAACTGGTGAAGGGACTGGAAAACAAATCTTAGGAGGAGCGGCTNTTGGATATTATGAAAAACTTCTTCATGGAAAGAGTAGTGAGGCATTGGAATGGACTGCCCAGAGAGGTGCTTGAATCGCCATCTCTGGAGACATTCAAAAAACATGTAGACGTGGCACTCCAGGACATGATCTAGTAGGCATGGTGGTGTTAGGTTGATGGTTGGACTTGACGATCTCGGAGATCTTTTCCAACCTTAGTGATTCTATGATTGTATGAATAAAGTTTGATGAGGTGAATTGCGTGAATTCACATAAAGATTAGTTCAACACAGTATGAACTTACAATGGTTTTATTTAGAAGAAATGCCAACATGAATTACAATATAGAAGATAGTAAAAAAAAAAATTGGATACTAAATCTTTTGCCATTATATTGCACTGTAATATGACTTCATGTGAAATAAAGCAACAATGAAGGTAAGAGGGCTAAATATCCAGATAAATTATCAGTCTCCTCAAAAGTGCAAAAGGGCTCTAATTCCTTACACTATTCCCTAGGTGGAATAATGATCAACATTTCACTCCCATCCTCCCCTCTGGGGGTTGGGCAGTAGGAGCAGTGAAAGAAGAAAGAAGACGACAGGATTTTCCAGCACAACAAAGCAAATTAGGAGGACAGTGAAGGTGAAAAATTATGGGAAATTAGTCTTTGAGTTCAATTAAGAAAAAAACAACCCCACTACAGCAGTATTTTTTTTTTAAATTTCCCTGAACTGGATCATCCATATCTACCTCATTTTGTCAAAATGTTGTTTCCTGATGAAAATTATTTCAGTATTAACTTGCTCTGTGGCTTTTTCATAGTGTATTTGTTAAACTCATCTGCAAAGGCATTCTTCTTATTCAAGAGTACCACTGTATGTAAAATACTGTCTTGAAGTAAGAGGAAGATATGAAATACAGAACACTGTGGTCTTAATAACAGATCTGCATTTAAACAACAACGTCACACCCTCTTATTTTCACTGCAATTTCAGCCATGTGATTCCTGTGTTTACTAATTATTTCTATAGAAATGCTATGTATCATTAATCTGCTGTAATGACTGGAGAGAGTGGCTTTTCAGTGATAGGCCATGGTCATGCATTTGTATATAGTAGAGGTGTTTTGGCAATAATTTTGCATCAGATATAAAAATCATAGAAAAACATTACACTTGGGAGACTTTGTGTTACTTTTTTTTCCAGAAAGCTAAGAAAATTCTTTTGAAAAACTATCAGCTATCTGTGTGTGCATTAAATTCTGTTAATGGAAGGTGCTAAGCAAAACAGAAATTCTTAACCACTATTATACTGACTTATTTGTGTTCACTAAAGACCAGAAGAATTTTTTATGACAAATTGCTTCCTGATGTTGGAATCGTAGGCCATAGTATTTGGATACAAACAATAGAACTTAAAAACTTATTGAGTTACTCATGTGGTCAGATCTTTACTGGTGTCGTGTACTCAAAGCTTCCACTGGCCTCTGGAGGAACCCTTTTATGACCCTGCACCTCTAAAAATGAGACTATAGAAAACTAGATTGAAAAACCTAATGTAATACTGACTAGAAAAGCAAAGTAATTTCAAAGCCAAACTTTTTGTTTAAAATATCAGTCATTGTAAATAATGATAATCTCTGTATTTAATTTTTGGTGGCATTTGCACTTTACACAAAACAAGTGCCATTACTAAATTAGCTAGTTTGAACAGTCATACTTGTTAAAGGAGTTAACCCTGCAAGCACTCGCTGAAAAGCCAGCTGGAAGCTTTTCCAACACATTCCTTGCATTTAATGAACTGTGGCTACCCAGGTACTTGCTGTCATTTGGGTGTGTAGTTCCATCAGGGTCAGTGAACAACCCAGAGAATCACTATTCATTAATATGGGCATAGGTTTATTGTTTGTTCTTAAATAAAGATGCTTCAAAAATGTAAGGGGGGAAAAAAAGACCTTGTAAATATGTAAAGCAATAGTACACTCATTAAAACTAAAAGTGTTCTAAATAGAAAGCAATTCTATTGAATTCAGCAGAATTACTATCCCAGAATGCCGATCTTCAAAGCCACATGGGGATTTTGTCTGTAAACTTCCCATTAACTTTGATGTGAAAATTTCTGATGATGATTATTACTGTTTTCCTTTGTTCAAATGATTCACCTAATCTTTTTAATGGAAGAGTTACTTTCTCTTAAATGTACTTCTCTGGCAAGCTCATAACATTAGCCCTCCTTCAGCAAATGTTTAAGATAATTACAGACAAGACAGAGCATTAAAAGCAATGATAGACAGAGAACTACAGCTTCTCAGCTCTCACTGATTTGACATTTGAGAGATCTGAAAGGGTGGCGGTGATGTGGGAAGGTAGCGCCAAGACAACAGGTTTCACCCGAGAGTGTAGCTCAGACTATGGCACAAGGAGCAGCTGTTGCACCAACTTACTTGAAGTCTCATCACGTCATTCTTGTACCCACTTGTGCTGCAGATGTCCATCAGTTATAGCTTCTGTAAAGTCCTGTAAAGTATGGTCAAAGGGGTAAAAAAATGGGGGAATTACAGACTAATTTTATAGTTAAGGTCCAAATAAAGTTTTCTTTATTTTACTACTAACTGAACAAATTTCAATGTATGGTTAAATGTGACTTTAAAATACTACCCCTATCTTGCTATTTAGAAACAGACTTGTACCCTCACATACATATTTGCATGCGTATGGATATATGCCCTTTTAAATGGAAACAAATTCAGTCATATGACTGTGCAGCTCCTACATTATGTAATTAACCTCAGGCTGTGAGGGTGATCTCGCCCTTTATTAATCTGAAAATTAATAGCCCACCTTAAGCTAATCATGTGGGCTGAGATTCTTCTTACCCTTACTTCATTTATTTCTAGATGCAGACTGATAATTTACCTCCATGGCCACTGGTCATTTCTGGAGGACAGCTGACGTCTCCTGTCTTACACATCTGATCTTTCTGTCTGAACTGGACATGAAGTTTAAATATATGACTGAAGTTTGAATAATGTCTTCAGCATTGGGCAGGCATTTTCGACAAGCACATACAAATACATTTTTAAAAACCTGAGGCTCACCTCTTCTGCTAAAAATATTGAGTAGGTCTTCAACACCTTCTTGTGAAGCAAATGAGATTGTTGTAACAAATTCATTCAGCTGAGAGCAAAGACAGTGGGACTAGATATAATTATCTTGGCTCAGAGTTTAAACTCTTGATTTTAAATTGGTAATTAGCTTTTTTTGGGCTTTGATAATGTTATATTTCTGAAAAAGAAAAAGAAAACAACAGCATGATTTTCTCTATTTAGAAGTTTCAGTCTCCGCTTGATGTGATCATAATAGTGCACAGTCTCTAGCAAAATTGCCACCTGTGCAGAAAAAAATCATTATGAAAGGCATGTGAAAAAAGAAATATATCATTATTAATTTGATATTGTCTTCACCAGTGCTTCCTGAATATTAGAGTATAAATAAGTTAGGTATGGTCATTCACTTCGCATGTTCACACTTTTGGGGGAAGCCAAGATATTTAAAAGCTCAATACTGTCTATTCAGCAACTGATGTAACAGCTGCAAGTTGTGCCAGGGGAGGTTCGGGTTGGAGATTAGGAGAAATTTCTTCTCGGAAAGGGTGGTCAGGCATTGGAACAGGTTGCCCAGGGTGGTGGTGGAGTCACCGTCCCTGGGGGGGTTTAAGGAAAGGTTAGACATGGTACTGAAGGACATGGTTTAGTGGTTAATAGGTGGTTGGGGGACAGTTGGACTGGATGATCCTTGAGGTCTCTTCCAATCTTTATGATTCTGTGATTCTATGATTCTATGATGCCAAGATTTTTGTAAATTAAAACCTTCTGTCCATACACAATCTTTTTTCCTTATTTTATTTCTCCATAAAAGAGGCAGCAGCATATCAACCTTATACTGACTGATTTCTTGCACATGACTGAAATATCTCAGCTTGGTAACTTGGGAAAATAATGTGTGACTTTTATGTAAAGTCTGCTTCTACCACAGAACAGTAAAGCTTTTCACCTCTAATCTGGATTAAAGTCAGAGCAGTGACAAGTTTGTGTAGATGGCGTCTTTCATATTTCTTCTTCCCTAGAAGGAACTGACTAACTCCACCTGGGTTCTTTGGCAATCCTTAGTGACAGCAGTCCTGGTAGAGAGAACGTATATGAGATGTTCATGAAGTAAGGCTTTTCAACGTGACAGCTTGCACTTACTTG
>VWZZ01004269.1:32768-44216 GCA_013399095.1 Psophia crepitans | reverse complement strand
GATTTTCTTTAAAAATGCAAAGTGCTAACAGAATATGCCCCTCTTCTGTCAAACTTCAGCACTGCTTGCATTGAGGCTCCATTTACTTAACACACACTGGCACAAAGTACTTTCCAAAATGTCATCTGTTTTAAAGTGGTTACCTTCTTTTCTGTTCTCCACTAAAACTTATATAATAACTTCCTCTTAAAGTTGAAAGCCAATAGCATCTTTATTCTTCCCACATGAATCTTTCTTTTTTTAATTTACCAGGAAAAAAATAAAATCATGGTTTCTTGTTCCGCTTGACATGGGAATGTTTTTGAAAATATGTATTAAAATATAATTTTTAGTGTTTTCAATAAAAGCTGAAATATAGGCAGAAGAATTTTCTGTTGATACAGCCAAAGAACCCCTGCTCCACCACCTTGCTAAATAATAATGCTTATGGAAGATTTTAATATGTGTTTGACTTCATTCATTTTGCTGCAAAAACAATGACAATGTTAATTTACCAGTTTTTGTTTATGGCTTGCTTTTTGTAACCCTGGCTTATGAATTAGCACTTCCTTAATTCTCAAATAATCCCTTTTGTTACTGTATACTGGCTACTTCAGAAGTAAGTAATATTTGGTCTGTTCTTCATTGCTTTAACAGTCCAGCCGATGCTCTAGAAATGGTCACTCTCCTGTATATACCAGTCAGCAGGCAGCATAACTCAGACTTCACCCAGTGGCCATCAGTTTATGATCCCTTCCTAGTTTTTGCTGCCTTAATTTTAATTTTTGCTTCATTTTCAGTTCCGCCATAAACACTAGTGGAAATTTCCCTGCCTATGCACATATTTTACATTAGGCTATCATTTAATAAACTCAAAACCATCAGGATTCTGAACCTGAGCTGAAAACCACATCAAAGGGGCATTCTTTCCTTAAATCAAATGTGAACTGCTTATATGTCTGTGGATTATAGAGCAGTGCGAAACCAGGTACTGGTTCATAATAGTGTTTTTACTAAAAACCTCCAACCCCTCACAGGAATGTGGCTAACACAGAGACTCTCTGTGTGAGTTAGGGTCTGCAGAGTGCTCTTGTGTTGCCTTGTGTTCTCAGTCTCTCCTGTCTCTTCCCCATGCTGCTACAGATGAGGCGGTGCAGCCTAAGCCCTTGCTTTGCAGCCCTCAGCCTGCTTTCAGCCACTCTGCACTGCCCTTTGGTATTGGGGCTGGTCCTGCACAAAGTCTCATTTCTCTATGACCTGAGATCTGTGTCTCCCATGCATGCTCCTGCAGCTAGGAATGCCCTGAACTGTTTGATTTGCTTACCAGCAAGAGCCAGACTTTGAACTCGTGGATGGACCTAACCCCTTGGGAGTCTATGTCCTGTGAATATTCAGGGACAATTAACACGTGCTGGTATCTGTTAGGGTTTGGCTTAGTATGGGACATCTATAGTGGGCAGATGACAAACGGCACACAGTTTGACTGTCCTTCAGTACTGCCCTATTCAGGTGAAACCACCACTTGATCTTGGCTCGGCTAAAATGAAGAGAAGCTGTTTTCTTTTATTTTCCCTTTACCAGAGGGAAAGAAAAAAAAAAAAAAGGCATAGATTGTGGAAAGGGTTGGGCAGGAAAGGAAGAAATACGAGATCAAATTAGATCAAATTGCTTTAGAAAGACTCAGTCAAAGAGGATCACTACAACAGAAGGACCGTTCAGGCAATGGTATTTTAGAAGTAGGTATTTAGTCCTAGAAGTCCCCAAGTCAAAGCCAGAGGACCAAGGAGAATGAACAACAAATTGTGGGAGAAAGATCCCAAACACCATGTACAATATACTTAGAAAAAGTAATGAGGAAACTGAGACAGGAAGATGTATGTGAGACTATTTGCTGCCGTTGCCTACACTTTCCCCTTTGCTGAAGGCTACGTGGATCCCATGGAAGTGTACCCAGCAGAGCGGCATGGGAGAGATTTCTGTTGCAGGGAGCTCAAACAACCGTATTGGTGGACAGAAATGGTGTAACGGTGCACAACGGTGGACGTAAGTGGTGCAATGGGGCATAGCAGTGACTCAGAGAAGCAAACCGCGTAGCGGCGGCAATGTAGCACTGCCTCTTTTTGGAGAGGATTTCTAGCTGTGCGGGTGAGCTCCTTCTTGCCTCTCCACCAAAACAGTGAGAGTGGGTCCAAGCTACTGATTCAATGACTTGAAAAGAGCTGTTTTCATATTGCACAGGTTTAAATCAGTGTAAGACCATTGACGTGAAAGAAATTGTTCCTAAATGAATCCAACACAGGTGAAAAAAAAATAGTGCATGATCTTGTCCATAGCAAATCATGGCAGCAGAGACCATGAGAGAGACTTTTCGTTCCCTTTACCTTTAACAAACTTCTCAGTGCTTTTTATTGTTACATTGCCTTCATCCACAGCCAGAATTCTCACTCATTTAAGCATTGTGTGTATGTATTGTGTAAAATAATCCTTTCTTGAGGTCCAGAAAGCTTTTCCTCCTGCAATACTACACCTGTCTGCAAGCAACTCCTCTCTGGTTTCTAATTTTGGGTAATTGTTAGAAATGGTTTTACATCAGCTGGCAAGGTGACAGCAGAACAACCCTATCTACAGTAGGAGGAAATGTTGTCTTCAAAAGCATTATTCAAAAACAAAAAGGAAATATGCATTAGAATAAAGCTCTTAAATATATGCTATGTAGTCCTTGATGTGTCTTTCCATCATCTGAAGACAATGTGAGATAATTATTAACAAAACCCCAAATAATATATTCCTAGGCAGATCACTACAACATCTTGGGACTTGTCTGATGTATTTATATATGTATCCTAATAGTTACCCTGCCTTTCCTATTGTTGTATGACTTCACCTACATTGGTTTTAATACTGATACTCAAAATAGCTGCCTTGATTATTCTTCTTACACTTCTCTGACTTAACTGGTGGGCACCAATATATGAATCTAATTCTTAAGGACATGCTAACTCTCTCTTTTGCATCTTAAATTGCATTTTATAAAAAGATAAAGCTGATTTTCAGAGACAACATGCAATTACAGTGAAGTTTCATCTCAAAGAATCGCAGTATAGTTGAATGGAGCAACAACAGCTATTCTCTGATATGGAGCTCCCTTCTGATAGGGACTGGT
Organism: Psophia crepitans; assembly: GCA_013399095.1. Lineage (NCBI taxonomy): Eukaryota > Metazoa > Chordata > Aves > Gruiformes > Psophiidae > Psophia > Psophia crepitans. Next base: position 41,074 of record VWZZ01004269.1, on the reverse strand, counting down.
AATTCTATGGTTTTCCCAACTCTAGACATTCAAAATTAATGGGTTAAGTCCATCCTCAACACATCCAAAATATTAATTAAAAAAAGCCAACATCATTATTGTTTTTATTTTCCTCTTGGGTTTTGAGACTGTATGCGTGCTCACAGCACACTTTCAAACTATTCGTTTCAGCAAAGAGTACCATTTTATTTTTTAGTTTTTAACTAAAAACTGGAATTATGTTTTTGCTCCTCGTCTCCAAGAGCTCTGGTTGAAGAAAATACATTAAAGATAGGAAGGTCACAAATAAATTGCAGGAGCTGGGAACACACATATAAGAAAACCATGGAAGGCGTAACATGCATTTCTACACTATAAAATAAAACTGTGGCACCAAGAAAATTATGCAAAAATTAAAGAATGAAAGTTACATATTGCTAGCTGATCTTGAAAAGGAATTGTACAAACATTCAAAGTGCCAGTGTTTGACTGTTCAATTTAATAAAAGCAATAAGAAATATGTTTCTAATTTCACTGCCTCTTGCTATTCATACAGGCTAGTTCTCACTCTGCCAGTGGCTCATTTCTTCAGTTACAGGATGTACCTTCATTATTGTTGATATATTATATTAAACAGTAAGTGTCTCATGTTAATGTTCAGAAACTTGTGGTTGCCAGGCATTCTTCTTAGAGAAAAAACCTAGAATTTTCTTTTTAATTAAACAGTTGTCTTCAATATGAATAGTTGTCATGTTTCCAAAGATCATTACAGAAGTAATCAATAAGAAATCCCACATTTGTATTTATTGAATAGTATATAGAATACATAAAACCAGACAGTTTGCCAAGTAGACAGTTCTCTAGCATGGCCCCCAAAGAAAGGAATTGCTTAACAGTACTGAAGAAACTTTGGAAAGTTTTTACAGTTTCCCACTGTGTTCTGTGAAGAAATGAGAGAACCATCTTTATCATTTGTATCATCTGCTCTTATTACTGTGATACTCATCTTTTGCTCTCAGTTTTTCCACGGTGCTTGTTGCAGACATTTGACTCATCGCATTAACTGGTGTATAATAGCTTGATGAGGAAATGATGCTACTGGAGAAATCTAGGCAGCTCTCAGTGAGAAGCAGTGGCAAAGGCAGAGTGGGTAGTGCTTCTTCCTATGAATCCAGAAGCTTGAGTTTGAGCCGTGTGTCCTGTAGTGATGGCAACAGTGAGGGCTGTCCTCAAGTGACACAGTGTGGAAAGGGGATAATCTGAATTAGGTAACTCAGGCTAGCCAGAAAGGCAACTGCGCTATCACTCCCTTGGGCGTCACTGACTACACAGCAGATACTGTCTCACCTTAACCACACCTGATCATTTGCAAAGTCTTGGATGAAGTGGACAGATCTCAGTGTAATGAATCTGGTCTCGATCAGTGCCTTTGGGCCATTTATTAAAAATCTGGCATACCTAACTTGACTGCGAATGTCAAAGTGTGTAGAAATTTTCCCTCTGTGATTGACTGAAATGGAGAGCTCATTAAAAATATTCCCAGCTTCACATGTTTAAGCCTGGGAAAATAGTGGGAAGATATTTCACTGTGTTTTCCTGTCTCTCTCCCAGTTCTTCTTTGGCTACTGCAGTAATATGATCTTACAGAAATATTGTGTCTTGGAAAACAAGCCCCCAAAATTTCTTTTTAGTAATGGGATTCATTATTTAATCAAAGCAAAACTAATGTGACAGTATCTCCAGAGGTGATTCAGTTCATCCTAAAATAAGTACCTAAGACAAGTGGGATAAATTGCACTTTAGAAATGCCATTCTTTTTTTTTTTTTTATTGCTTCCTGAGGGAGCCCAGATGACTAGGTTTGATTATGTGCCTAATTTCCAACTGCCTAAAATTAAGTCAGCAGAATACTACCCTAGATGGTTGTGTTATAAAGATCATCTCTTAGATATCTCACTGTATTCAGTACAACACTGGCACGAGAAAGAGCCTTGGTTTCAGTTTGATGATGGAAAATCAGTCCTACAGTAAACCTAAAAAAGATCTCTAAATTATGCAGAATGCTGTAAAACAAACAAACAAAGCTCCCACTATTTCTTTTGTCTTCAGGAGACTAAAAAGGCTTCAGATTGTCTGTTTGATAAAGTTTTAATAATTGATATGAGCAGATTTAATTGTTCTGGTGCTTCTGTTTATCTGTTTTCCTCAGCATTTTACCTGCAAGTCACCTGAACGGAGAACAGGGCAAGAAAATATATTTGTCAGGAAACTGTGGATTATCAGAGAGCTGTTACCTTGACAAAGAAAATCAAACAAAAATGGAGGAAAAGAGACAGGAATGTCAACTCCTGCTGCTCCTTCACCAAGATTATTGCCATTAGAAAGATCTCTTTCCAACACAGCAATGAGGGAAATGCTTCATCTAAAAGGAACAAAAGACTTCAGATGCTGTTAAGAAACATATGTGGTAACTTAAGAAAGGAAAAAAAAACCCACCTGCTTTCATGACATAAAGAGCTTTCATTATGTAAAGATCTAAAGTCATCGAGAGGTGGTTCCTACCTTAATACCAAGTGAAGAAGAAATTTAGACAATTTAAACTGAGCCTTAGAAGTGTCTTGGACTGCCTGAAAAAATATCACAGATTAAATTCCTATTGAATTTCTTACGCTTTCAAATGCCTAAGGACCGAAGAAGTCCTTAATGTGGGACAGTGCTTGTAGTTCCTCTGTAAGACAGAAGATGAGACATCTGCACTACCTTAAAATTTTGGTTTTTTCTAAACATGATTCTTTCACCAGTTAAAACAAGAGAGAACATTGACCATTATCTGAATAGATATGAGCAATGTAGGAGAGAAAGACCAGTTCTCTGCAAAGTCCATGTTCTGCTCTACATTACAACATTATGTACTCCTGTTTCTTGGTTCTTGGGCTCTGTTCCTTAATGTCTGCCACAGGAGTATTAGAGTGGTTGAAGGGAATAATTTGCACCTAGAAAATCTGAATTTACTTTCTAGAGCTGCCACCAATTTCTCTGTGTGAACATGAGCAAACCACCTAAGAGCTGAGGTTTAGATACATTAATCTTGCATAAGTCTTCAGAGCTCAGTTCCGAAGACCTTGGGACAGTTTGGCTTTATAAGACATGCTTGGGATAATTGTTCTTTCTCCCTTCATGTTGACAGATAAATATTTGCATGGTTTCTGAATGCTATAGGAAGTGTCCAACAGTAAATAAAAGCCATGCATCTAACTGGTGAAAATATGGGTCATGCAGTCTGTTTTTTTTTCAAGGCAAACAAACCCTAATAAACACAAGACTGCTTGACAAAAGAATGTTTCTTTCTTACATCTAATTAAAATATCAGAGGCTTGTTCTTGGTTTGAAATCAGTAAGATAGTACATATCTCTATGACTGGCTATAAACATAATTAATGTTCAAAATGTTTAAGTTCTTCTGAATTTTCTTTTCCTGTTAGGATTGATTCAAAATTAACATTTTTTTTTCTGACATCAGCCTAAGAACCAGTTGTAACATTTATCTATGTAAAATGAAAAAGAAAGGTCAAAAGTATTAGTTCTTGGCAATAGATTTCATTAAGTTTTTAGAAGACATCGGAGAATGCATACAATCTAACCTCAAAATGCATTCTAATTAAAATTTTTTCTGTACAGAATATAACATACCACCATGCACTTATCCTAGTAATAGACTTAATTCAGAATCAGAACTACTTTTAGCTCTGACTAGTGTTATAAGTTCATTTTTGAATTACACAAACAAAAAGGATAATTATTAGATATTGATATGGAAAATTTGCTGATTTATGAACCATAAATCAAACCAGAACATTACCCAGGAATTTTAATAAATGAATAAATGTCCTTTATTATCTTTTAAATTTGTGTTTCTTTAAGAAGACTTTCATACTTGTTCTGTCTCATCGTAATACACTTGAATGCCACATGTGTCCCTGAACTTCCAATAACTTTTGAACCTGTTAACTGATTTCAGACTAATTTGACACAGAAGTGGAATTTTCCCCTCTCCCTTTGTCGGCCCATTAAAAGGTCGTTATCTCAACTCGAAGCCATTTGACCTTTTGTTGCCTCACTCTGCCCCTTGTTTTGCTGCCGGGGCGGTGAGCGAGCGGCTGCGTGGTGCTTGGCTGCCGGCTGGGGCCGAACCACAACAATAAAGAAATTCTTAAGTACATCGTTAAAATCCATCTAGGTAGAGAAATATGTGTCCTAATGAAAGGAAAATTGCCATATGAACTTATATGTGATTAAGCATCAAGGAATTAAACCAGGAAAGAGCTCTTAGAAGTTCCATGATGCACGGAAGGATTCAGTCAAATTTGGCCTCTTCTTGATATCAAATTCAGTTAATGGTGATAATGATAATCTCCAAAGAGAGAAACACCTGACTATCCCCCAGTGCTTATGGAAAGATGACTTTATTTACTCAAAGTCTGTATGTCCTTACACCCTCATAAGAGCACGGTAAAGTTAAAGCAAACTCATTTCAATTACCCTGGCCGAGGACCCCACATGGTCTTGGCCTTTAAACTGTCACTGACTTCATGCGTTTTCAGACTCAAACGCCTCTCTTGATCAAAGTAATTTTTCTTGCTTGAAGAAGGTTTTCTTTTTTCTTAACCTAGATTGTGTTAGAAATGCTGAAATCGAATGAGCTGAGCTTTGAAGGCTCATAAACCTTCACAAGATTCCACTGGATTCCACACATGCATCAAATGTACCAGCCCAAGATATACAGCAAGTCTGTCTTTATTATTTAGACATCTCTTCTTGCTTTAAGCTTTACAAATTTAGGAGATGCAATGACCTTGACTGTGTCTCGCAAGTCACTACTACAGAATATGCAAAAGCACTCCACTGTTTTCTGACTGTAGAAGCCTACAGCTGGCACTTACTCCTAGATCCCTAACTTTTTATCTACTAAGCAAGGACCAGCTATCCACCTGGTTATGAGCAAGTATAGAAAGATAATTTAAATCACCTTGGCACCCATGATGTGAGCCAGCTAGCACTTGTGTGCCTTGGCAGTAGAGGTTAATGCCTGCTTAAGGTACACAAAAAAAAAAAGAGCAGGACACTGTAGTTAAGTCTCTGGAATTACACTGTAGTTGAAGGAGCTGGAATGTATTGTTCTTCAATAGTGCAACAGGCAAAAATCTCCTTAAATTAATTGAACCTGAATAAATACAGCCATTTTTAGATAAGGCATGTCAACTCCAACATTTGAATTAATTTTTACTTCTTGATTCATCCATACTTCAACTAATAAGGAAAATATAAAAATGTTTCTGAAGGTTTCAGAATATTTTGCCTAATTTTACTTACTATAGCGAAAAGCTGACAAAAGTTATAATAGAAATCTGAAACCATTGGCTGAACATTCTGTAAGACCTACATTTCCTGCAAATGAGGATAAAAATGGGTCAGATGTGTACATCTGAACTGAGAAGAACAGGAAGCAAATGGATAAAAGTATGTTTTGCTTTCTTTACTTAGATGGCCATGCATACCTGTATGTCATGGATTTTACTTATTAATATTTAAAAAAACTAGGGTTTAGTACTATATATACACTTTTTATACATAATAAGTTCTTATTTTAAAATATTCATATATATTTTTATGTTCTATATATTATTTAAATGTTTATATATACTTAAAGAATATTATGAGATTATTTAATGTAATAATAATATGTAATTTACAAGTAGAATATATAAATACCTCAAGCACTTTTGACTCCAGTCTCTAACTGGAGCACAGATGGTGATACCTTATCACGTATTCCTTGATTTTATGATACAGTTAGCAGATGTTCCCTGTTTCCTTTTCAGGCTACACCAGTTCTGCAGAGGAAACAATATTGCTCATCTCATAATAATCTTTGGTGGAGCCAAGCATGTACAGCAAACTGCAAAGGACCACTTTGAGTTAGTGGAGACAGTTTGTAAGGAACTTGCAGAAAAAGATTGGCTGAGGTACCTGGAGGAAGTCTCAATCTCTTTGCTCAGAGCTCTGCTAGCCGTAGTAAGAATAACCTGCAAATAAAGTAGTAAAGAGGCCAGTTTTTTTAGAAGCGTGTAACCCTTTCATGTCACTACCTAGCATATATGAAACCTGGTTGCAAGGAGGAAAGCTAGTGAGAACGACAACATAACAAGGGCGTGTGGTTAGCAGCAAAACAAACCAGCGTTTAGAGTCTAAGTAGGTGACTCACATCGTAGGAAATGAGATAATTAACAGAAATCTAGCCCCAAACTGAGGACAGTGGAAAAAACTGTTTGAATTCTGTCACCTGGAACAGAAAGAGTGCCTGCAGTGACTGTTTATCAGAAAGCAAAGAGCAATACAAGTGACAATGTGAGAAACTTGTTATTATGTTTAATTTTGCAAGCATTAAAAATTTCCTAATTTTTAGCAGGGCTATATCATGGAATTTATGCCTCTAGGCTGTAGGGGAGATTGGTCAGAGACAAAAATTTAAACCTCAAGAATAATCTGCAAATAACTAATGTAAGTGAAACATTCAGAGAAAGGGGCAGAATAAATGTGGATCCTCAAAAATGAAGGAATTCAAAGGACAAGACAGAGGCTGAAAGTTGAGGAAAGCAGGCAATACAGAGCAACATATGTTTTTCAGAAAGTAATAGGGAAGTCTGAAGGAAGAAAAATCAGCTTCTGAGCAAAAACACAAGACACCAAAACCCCTCATTCTCTACCCAACTAATTGCACAGCTTCTTCAAGCGGGAGAAAGTAACAGAGGAGGTCAAAATTGCACGTGGAGAGAAGGCTACTTGTGATGTGGTTTGCACACCCCTTGCCAGACGGTTGCTGTCCTTGCTGTGGTGCAAAAGCAAGAGGAGGACTTTCCTGACAATGACTTTATGTTAATTCTTTTTTCACTGAGGAAAAAAGATGAAAAGACTGAAAAAGTTTTAAATCATTCTTTTTCTGAGGAATGTAACGAAAGAATAAGGAAAAAAAGGTGAAAAAGTAGCTTTGAAGAAACAGCAGCTCTGAGAGAAGAACAAGTTATGCTACAGCAAGCATGAAAAACAATCAATAAGCACAGATATATCTGAAGTTTTGGAAAATAAGTTCAGGAACTATTGAGCTGAAAAATAACTGTTGCAGACATGACAATATTTGAGTAAGTACAAATGGAACTATAAGGGGGACAAAAACTAGGTTAAGATCCCATGTATTTTTTGCTTAACAAATAGTTTGCAACTATAGTAATATGTAGGTTCTAAAAGGATTAAAAGGATTTTCGCTTTCAGTGGCCTTTTGTTTTTTTAGAAAACCCACACAACCAAAGTGATAGTGTAAGGATGGATAGAGTTTAGTTTTGTTTCTCACGATATAGAGAAATGCCACTTACTGAACAGCAGAACTGAAACTTTGAAACTTCACCTGAAAAGTAATGCAAGAAAATCAACAAGAGGGATGGAAATAAGTTCCTGTTTTGGAACCATGCCTCTAGCAAAAGAACATTATTTTGTATATATCATGCACACATAAATGCACATTCTAAGAGTTCAACTAGCTTTCTGTTTCAAACACCAACTGTTTACAACAAGTTACTTAACATTCTTATTTTTGGAGAATGAGGTTGTAAGGTAGCCCTTGAGTTTGATTCTTTTGTGAAGTAGAGGGATCCTCTTGCAAATTCCATAGCTCTGCAATTTATACTCTTTTTTTTTTAAAATGGCAATTGCCAACAGCCTTGTTCATCCCACTTTGTTCATCCCATAATATATCTTTTTTGTTTCTCCACAAATTAAATTGTAATTCATAATTTTATCTCTGAATTAGCTTCCCACAGAGATCCTTATTATAACAAATGTGGTTGTTACCACTTTACCCTCAGTAAGTTTGTAGACGACACCAAGCTGGGGGGAAGTGTCGATCTGCCGGAGGGTAAGATGGCTCTGCAGAGGGACCTGGACAGGTTGAATCGCTGGGCAGAGGCCAACGGGATGAGGTTTAATGTGGCAAAGTGCCGGGTCCTGCACTTTGGCCACAACAACCCCAGGCAGCGCTACAGGCTGGGGGCGGGGTGGCTGGAAAGCTGTGTAGAGGAAAAGGACCTTGGGGATGTTGATTGATGCTCACCTGGACACGAGCCGGCAGTGTGCCCAGGTGGCCAAGAAGGCCAACGGCATCCTGGCCTGTATCAGGAATAGTGTAGCCAGCAGGAGCAGGGAGGTGATCGTCCCCCTGTACTCAGCCCTGGTGAGGCCACATCTCAGTGTCCAGTTTTGGGCCCCTCACCACAAGAA
>VWZZ01004269.1:0-32618 GCA_013399095.1 Psophia crepitans | reverse complement strand
GGTTGCCCAGGGAGGTGGTGGAGTCACCGTCCCTGGGGGTGTTTAGAGAAAGGTTGGATGTGGTACTGAGGGACATGGTTTAGTGGGTAATAGGTGGTAGGGGACAGGTGGATTAGATGATCCTTGAGGTCTCTTCCAAACAATGATTCTGTGATTCTATGATTCTATGAACTCATTTTAACAATTTAGTCTATAAATTAGTAGAAAGTACTTCACGTTTTTCTGTTAGTGAACAGAACTTATTTTTAAAGGGAATTGAAATGTATTACATGTACTGTATGCTGATTGACTGATAAATTTTTGCATATATGCCATTACAGTACGTTAAACATGTAATAATGCAGCAAATAGGAATGTTAACAGCAGACCTGAATGTGAATTTGAAAGAACTAAGACCGAAGAGAAAGAAATAATACTCTTGTGAAAAAGCTAGAATTATGCTGATGTGTCACTGTATGTAGAAATGTATTCTAATAAATACTGAGATTTCAAAGAAAAACAGCTGCCAGAAGTGTTGAAAAACTGTCTTATTCCAGCATACAGCGTTTACCCTGCAGGCAGTTCTGAGTGATATTGCAGATATTAGGCTTTATTTTTAGATACATAGAGAGACAGACAAATATATCTGTATTTTAAGCTATTCTTTAAGACTGGAAACTATTAAAATGCATATTGTTTGTTTTCTCTCTCTTAGCACATCCCTGAGCTACCAGGGAGCAGTCAGGCAGAAGACGGCTGTTCCGGGGCTGGGGGTCTGGCCGGGCAGGCAGCGCCGCGCTGTCACCGGCAAGGACACATCCCTGCAGCACCCGCACAGGGCCAGCGGCACAGGGACGGTGGCAGTGGCTGGGGACAGCCAGAGCCTGGCTGGCAGCCTCATGCCACTCTTTCCCATGAGATGGTTCAGGGCTGCTCGGGGGCACCATCGCGGGGCAGGGGCAGCCAGCCCCCTTGGTGCGGGAGGAGTCTGCAGAGCCTGGTGGGGTGCTCGGAGTCCTGACACAGGCAATCCCTTTCTTTTGCCTTTCCCCACTTCTCTCTGTCCTAGTTTTCGCAACGCAATGCTTGCTTTCTCTTCTGTGTTACTCTCACACACTTTTTTCTTGCTAAACCTCTGTTTTGTCTCAAAGGAAAGTGGGTTCCATAAAACATTTGTGGGGTTTTTTTTGGTGTCATTTCCACATTTCTACGTTTCTCAGGATTTTCCTCATGTATATTGGCATCCTTGGGTTAAAGGAATTCCTTTTTAGGAGGCAAAATAACTTGTAAATATGGGCATATGTCGCTGCCCTTTTGCAAACAAGCAAAAAAAAGCTCCTGACTGTGCCTGGGATCTGAGCACTCAAAAGTCAGAAAAATTCCAACCCTAACAATCCCTTTCTTTAATTCTTTGTTCATGTAATTGGTTGAAACAGGACTGATAAGGATGAAGTGAATTCATGGCTTTTAGAGCCGCAAATGTGCAAATTGCTTTCTTAGGAACAGAAACCTTGACATTACTTGTTAGTTCATAAATCTCTCAGTGATAAGAGATTATTTTAAAGCAGAGACGACACAATTCTACCTTGTTCTTTACAAGCTTCTGTTTTTCTGAACAACAGTATTGGCAGTCTTCATCAGCAGAAAGCCCATCTATCTAAGTGTCTTTACCGAAAAATTGTTCATGCCATTTGGACAGCAATATTCCAAACAGCTAAAAAAAATCATTGAGTGGTAACTTTTGGCATTCTTGTAAAAAATACATTTTCCTTATCTCAGTAATTTTTGCTCTGATACCATCACAGAAGATCACTCGAAGGAGAATTTATTAATGTCTGAGCAATTTCATCAAAGGTTTGTTTAGCACAACACAAGCAGACTAGGTTAAATTCTCTGGCTTATGATGGAAACAAATTTCTTAAGGCTCTCAGAAATACAATGTGTAACAGAGTCCAAAGAGAGTAGCACAAAAATCTGTCAGTCAAAACACATATAAATGCAATAAAAATTTCATTCTTTTAGTGTAACTAACTCCCTGAGTTCACCCAGTTTGAATTTGTTCTTTCTTATGTAAGTTGTAGGAATAAAAATTAGGAAATACTGAGTTTTTCAGCAACTTGAAGTCATCACGCATCTGTAAAACTGACAGTCCATGGGAGGGGAGGTTGGGTGTGGAACATTTAATTGCAACCATATCACTACTCACGACATTAAAAGTTCTTGTAAACTCATTAAATCATCGCCTGATGGCAATCTAGTGTGCTTCCCCTCTGCTCTCTAGGAAGAACTGGTTTCCATTTTAGACTATTTTCTTCAATTATGCTGTGTAAAAAGTAGGACACCAGACAATAGAAACATTTTTCTTTTCAGGAATGAGCTCTCAGTACACTTTGAAGAGATCAATGGCCAAAGGACCAAACGTTACTTATGTTACACAATCTGAACCTCTGCTTCCCAGTTCCAGCATTCAGTGGGTTTTATTTGCTCTTTATTTAATACTCAGAATTACACTGAATGTCTTGTGTTTGTGTAAAAGGTTCATACTGTTATTTAAGTTGATTGCTTCTTAAAGTGTGCTAATTGTGAAATCACATCAGTGTACCTCCAAATAGCTGAAATAGAAGCCACAAGCTAGGCAGAAAAAGATACATTATTTTAGACAAAACAGAAATGTTAATTAAGAACTCTTACATACTGAAGTTGAGTGCAAATATCCTCATGTCCCATCGCCCTGAACAGGAGCAATTACCCTGACAGATTTTTTGGAATCTTTACCCAGAAACAGTGTTGTACTAGCTAGAAAAATGTAAATATCTCTCTCCATTTCCTTTCCAGGTATTAACAGTTATTATATAGTGAATGAAATGGCATATTGCCTAGAAGTACTGAAAATCCAATCTCAATGTATAAAAAGTTAGAAAAACAATGCATGCCAAATAACTTATGCAAGTAGTTGTCTGGCTAAATTTCTCATAACCTAAACTGATTCTGTCCCAAGTTGCTTTCCAAATGGATATGATCTGGAGACCAAACTAGATCGTCTGTTCATGATAGATGGTAGTCATTTACCTATTACTTTTATTATTATTAATTAAATCTTTTTAAGCTTATGGCTCAGAATGTCCTTGTTCTTGCTTTTAGATCCATATTACTTCAACTCAAGGTCAAAAGGAAAATGTGATTCTTCTGTTCCACTTCAATAATAACAACAATTTTCCTGATTGACGGAGATATTGATTTTCCCACAGCTATTTGAAGGTAGCACATTTATATATATATATATATATATATATTTACACACATATACACACACATACATGTATACACACACCCACCTGTATATGTATGTATCTGTATATATATACATAGGCACACAAAGATGCAGAAACTGGGAAGGTTTGTAAAAGCAAAAAGGCTGGGTTTTTACTCAGTTTCTGTTGAGGTTCAATAAAACTTCGACATCTGAAATCCAGTTTGTACCTTAGAAAAATCTCCATAAAGTTCATCTTCAGAGTTAATATTGAATAGAATAATCCTGCAGCCTAACCAACAGAAAGAAAAAGGACTTAGATTCTGCCTCAGCGCTTCTGCTGCAAAACTTGTATACCTTATTGGAAAAGAAAAATGAAACAAATTATATTCTATTTGCTGTATTTTCTCTTTTCTACATGTAAGAATAATATCTTTATCACTGTTCATGTCATTTAGCTTTCCATAATTTTGTCCTGATTGCAGTAGCACATCCTAAACAGTTTAATACAAGAGAAATCAGGGCAAAAACATGACTGTTATGTCATGGTTCTCTTACCATTTTTAGAACAGGAGAAGAGGGGGAGGGAATTAGTGTTAATTAATGAATATTTTACTCGAAGAATAAAAAGTAAAATTATGGGAGTAGGTAAGAAGTCAATCTGTTACTATTTTTCAATAGTAAATCACTATACATTGCATTTTACAATGAAAATATAATACAATTTTTAGTCATTTTGTGAGAACTGAGAAAGTGTATAACAACAAAATATCATTGTTAAAATGTCTTGGTTTTTGGCTGAAAAATAAGCAGTTGCCTTTTTCTGAAAAGAGAGGCAATTCTTATCTGATGGTTTCAACTACTAATCTTCTCTTGATACTGAAACCTGGACATCTTTTCTTCCCTAACACAACGCTCCTCAGTTGCTCAAGGTCACAATGGCTCCTGCCTATGTCACAGACTGTTCTCACAGTGGTTTTCCATCCTTCGGTATGCAGATGGCATTGTCCATTCTAACTACTTCATGTCACCTTCTCTCTTTCAACTTGATCTTTTCTGCCCTCAGTTCTCCTTTAGGTTTCATTTTTTTCAAGCTTTTAAAATTCTGCCTTGTGTAGTTCCTCGCTATAGTTTTCCTATCACCCCTCCCTACTTCTTCCCCCATCTTTTCTATACCTTCTCTAAAACCAAATCCAGTCCTGGTCCCCTCATAGATGGAATTCTGTCCCCATTCACAGTCTTCCTGTCCCTGCTTCCCACTTTTGCATACAAAATTCTGTTACTGCCTCCAAGCTACCATTGTCATGCTTCAATCCATGTTGATAACTCAACCTTCCGTGCTATGTCCTAACTTCATTCCAAACATTTACAAACTGTCCTGATCTCTCTACTTCCTGGCTCTTGAATTTCCACTTGAATTTCCTCATCTGGCACTGAATCTGCACTTGTTTCCCTTTATGGAAAGCAGTATTTTTATAATGCTGCTTTGTTTATCTTGCTTTCTTTGTATAGCCTCCAAATTCTTTCCCTACTTATCATTTCTCCTTTTGCAGAACACCTGAGTCGTCTTTTCTGTTTCTTTTCCTCCAAGCTGCTAACTAGGCCAGACTAATCCCACCTAATTTTAGCTGTCTAAAAGCTACTACGTGGCCCAAGCTGTTCATCCTACTTTTTTAATTCTGAAGTTAAGAAAGAAACATACGCACCTTCAGAGACAGATTCACAATACTTATGTATCTGAGGATGGGAAGACATAATCTGTAGAGTTGAGTACTTTTGCTTATTAACTAGGAGTTTACACAGCTAGATTAGATTACAGAATTATTTTTAAATTGTTAAAATTAATCCTCCTGATATATATTCCACTGTAATTTCATCCCCTGAGTTTCCCCCTTATGATCTCCCACACTTATTGCAGAGTTCTGTGTGAAATAATATTTTCAATTTCTAAATTAAGAACTTTAAAGAAATTAATGACTAATTTCTCATGAGTAAAATTATGGTTTTGATAATATAATCAGTTATCTTTTTTTTTTTAATTTTACTGTTGTTGAAAGCACCTTTTTGTTGTACTACCTTTGGCTTCTCACTGTTGTTATTGGCCTGATGATCAGGATATTTGAAAAGCATATCTGTCCCATAGAGAGGATGGATGTAATTCAGCTTTGAGTACAAAATTGCTAACCATGAATGGAAAATGCCCACTGTTAAAGGAATAGACAAATAAGACTAGTAATTGGTATAAATTCACAGTGTTTCAGACCTGAGTTAAAAAAACCCCAAAACACACAAACAAAAAAACCCCCAAAAATAATGTGGTTGTTCTAGACATAACACAAAAAGCCACCTCTAAACAACAAAAACCTCAGTTTGCTGGTTATGTTAGATGTCTACAGATAAGAAATATGAGGTATAAATAATTAGATCTGGAAGTCTTACTATTTGGTCAACAGTATGAATTATTTGGCACAATACACAGTTCATGAGATAATGTAGATGCATAGTTCATAATACATAATTCATATGATATGAATGTCAAGACATCTAATAAAACGCAATAATAAATATAAAATTGTATTAATTTATGTAAAATATTAATTAATATTAATGGAATCATAGAACCTTTAAGGTTGGAAAAGACCTCTAAGATTGTCAAGTCCAACCGTCAACACACCATCACCAGGTCTACTAAACCATGTCCCGAAGTTCCTCTACACACTTTTTGAACACCTCCAGGGACGGTGACTCCACCACCTCTCTGAGGAGCCTGTTCCAATACCTGATCACCCTTTCAGTGAAGAAATTTTTCCTAATATCCAACCTAAACTTCCTCTGGAGCAATTTGAAGCCGTTTCCTCTTGTCCTATCACTTATTAATATAAAATAGTAAACCATACAACATTTCAAACCAATACAATCAATATTTATTTATATTAATATAAAAGGTCAGAAACTGAAAAGGGACAAAGTGTTGCCACCTAGCTCAAAGACATTGATCTGCTCTGAAGTCCAGAATATTGGTAGATTGAAAGACAGCTGGTGCATAACAGCAAAAGACGAAAAGTATATCATACAATGAATTATGGTGAACCATCGAGCCAAGTGAGCAGAGGTGGGTACAACTTTCTGTAAAGAAGGAACAAAATTCTCTGAATCAGGGGACTGACTGATTTCACAGGAACATTAAATGCACATATGTTGGCAGAGGAATTTTGAAACTATTCAGTAGATCCATGGAATCAGCCAAGGATTTGATAGGGAAAGTGAAGGATGCAATAGAAGAGTGTTTTCTTCTCCTCACTACAGAGTAACTGACAAAGGCTCAATGCAGCTTGGATGATGGTGATCCTGAATCAGTGAGGTAGGAAGAAAAATGAGGAAAAAGTGTAGTAAACCCAGAAGACTTTAGAACACAGATTTCAATAAACTCTGGGGAACTGGAAACTAGTATCCCCCCCAGAGAAAGTCCAAGGCAAAAACAGGTAAAGGAGAGTTGACAGTTTCCTAAGGAAACAAAATTAAGTATAATTCCCTCTTTTATTTAAAGAACTGGATTTAACAGTCCCAGGATTGATGATGGGGGTTTTTTTAGATATAATGGAGCATGACTGAGGGCTCAGAAGACGGAGAAAGGTCAAACAGATCCACCTTTTTCTTATTATACGCAAGCTGGGAAAATTATACAATCAGCTAAACTGTCATTTGTGGAAAATACTGCAGCAAATAATTAAGTGAACCATATAGAAACTAATAGAATGTATAAGCAGATAGAATTTAACAGGAAGATGAGTAACTTGCAATAAGCATTTGTAAAAAAAAAATTATTCTCACTGTTTTAATTAGAAGCACAACTAGTTTTTAATTTCTGCAATCTGTTATCATAGAGTCATAGAACCATAGAATGATTTGGGTTGGAAGAGATCTCAAAGATCATCTAGTTTCAACCTCCCTGCCATGGTCAGGAACACCCTCCACTAGACCAGGTTGCCCAAAGCCCCATCCAACCTGGCCTTGAACACTTCCAGGGAGGGGCCCTCCACAGCTTCTCTGGGCAACCTGCTCCAGGTGTCACCACCCTCACAGTAAAGAATTTCTTCCTAATAGCTAATCTAAATCTACCCTCCTTCAGCTTAAACCCATTACCCCTTGCCCTGTCACTACACTCCCTGGTAAACAACCCCTCTCCAGCTTTCCTGTAGGTGCCCTTCAGGTATTGGAAGGCTGCTCCAAGGTCTCCCTGGAGCCTTCTCTTCTCCAGGCTGAACAAGCCCAACTCCCTCAGCCAGTCCTCATAGGAGAGGTGCTCCAGCCTTCTGATCACTTTTGTGGCCCTCCTCTGGACTTGCTCCAGCAGCTCCACGTCTTTCCTGTACTGGGAACCCCAGAGCTGGATGCAGTACTGCAGGTAGGGTCTCACAAGAGTGGAGTAAAGGGGGAGAATCACCTCCCTTGACTTGCTGGCCACACTGTTTTTGATACAGCCCAGGACATGGTTGACTTTGCAGGCTGCCAGCGCATAGATATAATATGTAGTGTCCAGAAAGACAACTGTATCTGCCACTGGACAATATGGCATATTAACAGCAAACACAATAAAAAATGACAATGTATTTATGTATGTGAGTTAATGGTTTTGTTAATTTCCTAGTATTTGCTCATCTACTTCCTAATACTATCAGCAGATCTGACACTATAGAGCATATTTTAGATTATCTAAATAAATTGCCCATGGATAGACAAGAGGAAATCAGAACGTTTTTCCACCAATAGTATATGCTTCCAGAAGGACTGAGTGTGCTGGCAAAAGCAGAGAGAGAAAGTTTATTAGGCTAAGTTAATTGAGAAAGAAATTACTGTTCTTGGGGTTGTTTTACACTTTATGAGTAAAATCACTTATAGTAGATAAATATGTAATGTAATGTAAAAGTGTAATTTCTTTGAATGCAAGAAAAACTTGTGTATGGAAATTCCTTGCTTGTTAATGCAAGAATTTAAAGCAAAAATGCTTTTTGACTATAATCCACTGAAAGACAGCTGGGAGGGACACACACATTTATATAGTAAACCAGAACAATTGAAAAGAAATAATATATATAGTCTAATAAAAGTTCGTATTACTGCCAAGAAGTAAGTGTTTGTGCCAAAAATGTTCTGGAGAACAGCTGCCAAAAAAAAAAGAAAAGAAAAGAAAAAAAAGCTGAGAGCATTATGAAACACACTAAATCTATACATAGAGGGGGCTTAGAGAAGGAAAAAAACCCACTATATTTAGTCTTAGAATTCAAGTATATCAAATCATTATGGTTATTTTATGCACAATAAGCAAGGCTCTGAGTGTGCTGGCAAGCATTCAACAAAGCATTCATGTTGCTTAAAGAGCATGTTGGTCTTTAAATTCAGGAGAAAGGCTCAAAAAAGCAATATTTAATTTGAGTGTTTGGGACAAGCTAAACATCTAAAATGATACAAAATCTTCAGCTGTTGTTGAACACAGCTTAATAACACTCCTGTCATCGCAAGCCAACTCAGTCAGCTTCTGATGAAGGTGATTTGAAATGCACAGAGCAGGCATCCTGTGATCTGCCTCAAAAAAGATGAAAAGTGAGTTGCCATTGCTGCCATGTGGCTTTCAAATGAGAATCTCCATGAGGAAGCTGGAGGCCCTGAAGGAGCGTCCCTATTCTGCAATTTCCAAAACAATACTCTACCCACTAATTTCTGGGGGCTGGATCATGAAATTTTAGCTTTCCTCTTACAGTTAGGTCATTAAGGGGTCAAAAAAATAAGACTCAGAGATCCAGAAAGGGAACCAGAAACCAGACGCCAGTGACAAGTCATGATGATTGGGAGATGGAACTGCCATCTTCTGAGAAGAAACTAAAGGTCTGGGGCTCTGTTTCAGAGAAGAGAATGCTGACAGACTGAGGTTTAAAATTCATTAAGGCAAAGGGTAAGGTAAATGGAAAAAGTTGTTTACCAAATCCCACAATATTGGAACAAAAGGGCACTCAATGGCAGTAGTAGGAGGTGAACTTATAATAGCTAGAAGAAAGTACTTTGCACATCAGGTATCAAACTTTTGGAACTTGCTGCCACAGGAGGTTTTTTCTGTTCATCTATGAAAAAGGATTTCAGACATGTTCTGCTCCTTACTCCTTCTTGTGGGCTGGCTGAAGCATCCCAGTGCTCAGACCACTTGTGGGGGAGTCTAACCTTCCTCTGTCTGCTTGCTGCACGGCACCTTCAGCTGTTACCTTGGCATTATGAATTTACCGACTAGGAGTGTGCTCTTAACTTTGAAGCACTGCAGCACTACCTGCCACAGAGTCTAACAGTTTTTGTTTCTATCTGCCTTTTTGCCTATGAAGATAAACAAGCAGGGACATTCATTTCTTTTCCAGGAAAGCAGTTTAGTTTATCTAGTATTCTTGAGCTTTCCTGTGAAATAGGATGCAGCAAGTACACTTGAAACACTGCGGAAAGAGAGATAAATCACAAATGCGGGTGGTAGGTGGCTTAATGCAGGTGGCAGAAGAGAGAAATAACTATAAATTGTGATTTGTAAGCTGGCCATTTTGTTAATGGTACTATCTCAGATTATGGCAAGATTAAATGGGAATTCCTCTTCTACCATTAATAGAGCATGAACTTCTGAGTATAAGACCTTCTGCTTTTGATGGGGTGTGAAGTTTATGGTTAACTTTCCTCATTACTTCTCGCTTTATCATAATATGGATTGAAGAGAGATTATAGCTTCAAATTTTCTGTCCTGCAAGCAGGAGAGGAGATGTTATGATTTTATTTCTTCATTATTGCCGATCTTAAACATACGAATCTGTGAGACAGACCCAAGCTGAAGGAATTTATATTCGTATTCACAAGACAAGCAATTTTCCTTATTCTTACATCTTTTTCACAATTAATCACTGTTATCACACTTTCAATTATAATTTTCAATTGTTGTTATGATCAAACATCTTAGAATTAAGGTCAAAAAACTCCATCAGAAAAAAAATAATTATGATGGTGGTGTTACGACATCTTAAATTCCAGTTCTAATTTTAATCAGCCTTTTGATAAAATCTGCATTGATTTTCATGGCTGAAGAAGGGCAGAAAGAGGACTCAAGTAGTCTGCACAGTAAAGAAGTAATTAAATAATAGTGAAAATATATAATTGAAACCAGTAGTTCTTTCTTCTACAAAGTCCTGGCTAGTAACATCATGCTTCCTCACTTCATTTCCAGCTGCTAGTTTTCACTAAAAGAAGCTAAAAATAAATTCAATACTTTCCTAAAATGACTTTCCCATGTAAGCAAGTGCTGCAGTTGCCATAGGGATGTTATAGCATCACAAACGGGAAGCAGTTCACATAGTGGTAAATAAGCACTCTGGTGGGCAGGTTGTCCATTTGAGCATGCCTCAAAGAAGAAATCTGTCAGACTATGGTTTTTAAGGGGGGGGTGGGTGTGAGGGTGTGGGGGGTGTGTGTGTAGGTTAAAAAAACCCACAACCAGCCATTGACTTAGTCTGCAATAGTGCAAACCACTGCATGTAGGTTTTCACAGGTGTGGGCATCTGTTTGGGTGAAAGACACATGCTGCCTACGCTGAGTGCTGTAGCACCTAACCTG
The DNA here is from genome assembly GCA_013399095.1 of Psophia crepitans. Classification (NCBI taxonomy): domain Eukaryota; kingdom Metazoa; phylum Chordata; class Aves; order Gruiformes; family Psophiidae; genus Psophia; species Psophia crepitans. The sequence goes on along the minus strand of VWZZ01004269.1, from coordinate 21,757 downwards.
TAGGACCTACACCTTCCGTTGAAAAAGGCTAAGAATGTTGAAAACATCTGTAAATCCTGTGAAAATGAAAACATCATTGTATTCTTGCATTTACCATTTGTTCAGTGAGCCCGGAGCTGTCCAGCCCGTCCTTATTTTCCCTTCTCCTTTGTAATGCATTAAGTGACTGAATTCTGTAGTGCGTTTTTTGCCCTATACTATCCATTTATTTTGAAAGTCAATACAAATAAACACAAAGATGCTTAATAAACCAATGGACTTCCTTTCCAAGGTTTCTTCATAATGTTCTACATCATAAAATTTCAAAGGTCATATGATATAAATAAACAGTGACTTCACTGAAGTTGATACCACTGTCCTCATTTACAGCAAGTAGTAATCCAGCCCCAGTATTCAAGCTTTTCATTCTGTGCTCAACCCAGAATAGCAAGCAAATGGCTGGATAATAAATACCATGGAAACAAGGAAAAAAACCCCAACAAATCCCATAAAGAATCAATTTGGGAAAAGAGAAGAAAAGCCAGATTGTCTGTAGTTAAAATACATTTCACTGGGATTCTGCAACAAGATCATTTAAACACAAAATATTGTGATAATTTCCACTTTTTTTTTTTATATATATGTGCCTTCAGTATGTGTCTGAGGGCTTTTTCTTTTAAGGCTGACAGTTTTACTAGTCTTACCAAGTCATTACCAACTTGCTGTTCTGAACCCAGTTTCAAAGCGGTCCCTTTCCCAGCACGCTCTTTCCCATTTCCTGGATCACCTCCTCTGAATTTGCCTCTCACAATGCTGTTATGCCTCTGCTTTGAACCCATACTTACCTCTTTCCTCAGATAAGCAGTGAAAGTGCAGTTTTCCCCCTGAAGAGTGCCCCATTCAATTTGCAGCACACGTATAGCTACAGAGCGAATAGCAGAACTTAGGCTGGTCAAGGATGTTGACCAGTAACGATTCCCTCTGTTTACTCATTCCTGCTTGGGATTTAACCTACGCTACATTTATGACTCTTTTTACAATATTAAGCCCATAGCAGAGCACAAGTGCTCAAACATAACATCTACATCCCAAAGCAGTGCTCTATGAGCAGATTATAATCGCTTTCATGCTAACCCCAGCATCAGGACAGAATTAAGTTAGAAGAATCATCCACCAGCTTCCCTGATATATCTCAATTAAATCAATGTTATTTGGGACCATGTGGTGCGCCACATGCGGTAGATGCAAACACACCCTCTAGGGTTTGAATAACAGTGCAAAAAAGTAACCATACTATCTTGAAAATTTGAGATTTTCCTCAGGCTTTCTGTGTCCTGTGTTCAGAGCCTGGTGGTTAGGAGAGAGTAAGTCTTAACAACTGGATATCTAAATGGTACATAGTCAGATTATTACTGTGTCTGCTAGAACATCACAGACCAGTTCAGACTTGGAGTGAATGAATAGAATAGAATAGAATCATTAAGGTTGGAAGTGACCTCAAGGATCATCTAGTCCAACCATCCCCCCACCACCTATTACCCACTAAACCACGTCCCTAAGTGAGATACAAGTCATCCCTCCAGCTTTAAACGAAAAAGATTTGTGTATCGCACTAGTCACCTAGATTCCCTTTATGGTCAACAGAGAGGAAAGCAGTTATATAGACTGAATTAATCTGATTATTTTAGAGGTGTATTCAAGCATGAGATAAATAAGGTGAATTGTACTCTGGATATGCCTATTTATCCCATTTGGTTATAATGGAAACTTGGAATAAATGACACAGAAGTGTACATTTACATGACAGATATCTACATTTGGGCAGACAAAAATCACCTTGGCTGCTCATACTGTCCTTGCAAGCAGTCAGTGTTCACTCTGAGCTTAGCTCGCCTGCAGATACCATGTTCCTTTGTAGAAGACAATGCTGGAAAGAGCCTTAGAAGGATCTCAGAAACCTTGTACACAACCACTGGTTAAAAAGCACATGTGGCAGCTGGAAACTACAAAGTATGGTGCGTTCACTCACACACTGTGTGTGCTGAATGCACAGAGACTGCTGCTGGTCAGCGCTGGGAATATCATCAGTGTTGCTGCTTGCCCTAGTCCAAGTAGTCCTCTGCTGGGCCGGTAGCATTAATGGACAGCCATTGCAGTACCTGGGAGGAGAAACACAGTTCTACAGGCCTGTATGGGTATCCTTTCCTTCAGGGTCTAGTGCCTGTGTGTCTGTCACCTCTTCTCATTCCTCTGTTCGTGTCATTCTGCTTAAATAGCCAGTCACCCAACGAGAGACATTGTGACTGTTGCTGATGTAGTGACTCTCTTGAGAGGTGTTAGTATGCTCCTCTATGAATACTTTGGTATTTTATGCACACTGGAGTAGCATCAACAGAAAAGGTGGAGAAGCTTTCCTCTAGAACAGTCCATGATGTAGTCTTCTCAGGAATGGCAAAGCAGGTTTTCAAGCAAAAAGGGAATTGAATACTTGTCTCCCACCCTCTCTATTCTAGGCAGTGAGCTATTGTCCAAAAGCAATAGTCCCCCTTTCTGCCCGTACTTTATTAAAATTGTGCTTTGCGTCTTTCATTTTATCACAAGTGGCTGGAAACGAAATATGCTGGAAATGGCAGGAACAGTTGCTTTCAATATCTCTCAACTATTTCTTTCAACCCAACATGAACTCTGTTCAAAAAGGATTTTGTAAGTTTTGCTTTTGGCTAAAATGATAAGAAGATACTGACCTAAATGTACAGTGATTATTGGTTGTCCCAGAAGCGCACTTTTCAATGACAAAGATACTTGAAAAAAATATGATCCAGCTGTCCTGTCCCTGTTACTGTCTAGTATGATGGTCTAATGAGCAATATGATCCAACATTTAGATTGAAGGTAGAGCTGATTTTTATAGCACTGGAGAAGACCCCAGAGTGGACAGAAAAGCAGAACAGATCCTTGTACAGACTTCAGTGTTTTGAAAAGCCAGGGAACATACTGCAGTTAATGGTCCAAACAGGCTCATGAAATTATTTGAACCTCTTTCCAAGGATGGATTAATTGAAAAATTTTTGGAATTAATGCTAATCTGGAAGAAAAATAGTGTTCATATAGGTGTCAGCTTCCATATTTTATTATATTTTTGTCTGTATATATATATAGTTTACATATGCACCACTGTATATATATGTACAATTTTATATCGATCATGATTAGAAAAGTTTGCCTTCTTATGTTGTGCATGCGTTCTGTTTATACATATGTGCATGTATACATAAATATGCACACGCACACATATATAGCATGACAGCTGAATTTTCCAGTTTCAATCAAATATACTGATTATTATGAAAGTACATACAATCAGTACAAATTAGTTGCATATACATTAGAGTGGCCTTTGTGATTTTTTTTGGTAGCGTTAAAAGGGCACTCTGATTTGAAGGCTATGACTCAGGTGAGCCTTTTATATAACAAAATAGAGAAAGGTGAAGCCAGGAGAGACCTCTGTCAGACGCTTTCCCAAATGTCTCTAACAGCAGCAGCTGCTGAATCTTCTCCCCTCTGGGGAGCACTGGTGCTGTTACACCTCCAGCTTTTGCTGACACAGGGACTTCTGTTTCCCCTTTGTTGGCATGAAATGCAAGATGGTCATCAAGCATGGATGAAAATTTAAAAATTAAATTAATGTTTCATTTTTATTGTGTTTGTGTTAGCTGTTTACAAATAAATAGACAACTGAGTAGAAACACAGTTAATCAGCTGTATGTGTGTGAGCCCATAAATGAGTTTACAGTACTGTCTGTATCACGGTATGAGAGAGCAAAACTGTTACTGTCATCACAGCAATTGCCCACTGAGGCTGGCTTACGCACCCCAGTAGCTGAACTGAAAGAAAAAGCTCCTTTGAAATGGCAGAAGTGTGTCTGCTGGGATACTGCAGTCACAGCAGGCTGTCCAAGCCGTGCAAGATGTGGAGGGATGAACCAGTTCTGCTGACAGCAAGCGCCTCCATCCTAATTCAGACTCTAACTAAAGTTCAGTCAAGTTCCTCCCTGTTCCTGACATGTGAGGTATGGGAGTTTCTCGTGCTGAAGGTGGTCACTGAGGTCACTTGTCAAACAGAAACTACCAGTGGCTGCTCCATATTAACTCCTTCCACTGCTGGATTTGCTGACAAGCCAGTGAGCAGTGGAAGTTTTTCTACCCCCAGACAGACAGGTACAAATCCTCAGCTGGAAAACCCATGCCCTTCTCCTGTCAGGGTACTTCAGGAAATCGATTCTGTCAAAGTTTCCCCAACATCTGAAATAATGTAGCAGGACCTGATGTTTTCATGAAGACCTTTGCCTGTCCGCTTAGAGTTTATTTCTCCTCTCTCTCTGCCTCTTGTGCAATGCTTTTGCAAATGAATTAAATATTAAATTCTTGCCATAGTACATATGAGAGCTGACAGATATACTGAGCCAGCAGTACTTGCCAGACGTATTATATGCCAGCTATCCTACATCGGATACACTGTGCTGCCGGGCATACCGTGCCAGTTTCTGACAGCACACTCTACGCCAGCTTCTGCAGCTTCTGACCAGGCCAACTGTAGAATTACAGAAAGTAAGGCTAGGCATGACATTGCAAGTTGTGTAGTTTATCCCCCTACCCAAAGACAAGATCATCTGCTTCTGAACTTTTACTGAAAGATGATAATCTTACTGGTTTCTAAAACCAAGCAGTGATAGTAATTCTACAATCCCAGGGGAAATTATTCTAGTAAATAACCATCGGACAGTTGGTATTGCTTTTTACGATGTCTAAGATAAATCTTCCTCGGTACATTTTATGCTTATTACCTCTAGTTCTGTTCTCAGAGAACGAGGAGCATAGTTTATGTTCTTATTCTTTGGCAGTTACCTTTAAAATATGTGAAGACTGTTAGTCCATCTTTCCTCCTACAACTCAGTTATCTCTTTTATAGACAGAATGAACATAATTCCTCTGGTCCTTTGGTATAGATCTTATTCTTTAAATTGCAGACCATGCTCATTGCACGCTCCTGGACACTTTATGAAAGTTAAAGGACAACCGTTAAACAATATCAACTCATGGTTTTGCTATAATCACAGGATCCAAAATGAAAGTGTGAAGGTGAATTGTTATTTCTTTTCAGAGATGTAAAATAGTCTTTAATTTTTTTTGAATGAGATCTATTACCTCTGCTAACCTGAGACAATTGTTCAGGTGCTTTGAAGGCAGTACCACCTTAGGCTCTATTTTGCTTTAAATTGTCGTAGGGGCAACTGTATAGGCTTCTGCCAAACTCTCTGCAATGAACGTATGACCTCATTACACTGGGAAGAAAAGAGCACACATGGTCCCTTAATCTAGAAATAGATATTGATAGCTCATTGATACTATTTTACATGAAGGAAATGTATTTCTTTGTGTTTGAAAAAGATCACTGTGAGAAACAGCCGTATAATTCAGAGGCTGTTTGAGAACCCTTCTTTGCCTGATCTGATGTTGGAGGGCTGTGACAGGTTCCTTACAGGTCTTTAGTTGACTGAGTGGTGCTGTCAGCTGACCAGACTGAGATAATTCTCATGCACCAGGAGGGGGAATCTGCAGAGACTGCAGCATGGAAGAGATTTTTCCACTCTGCTGTTCAATGTGCTAGCATACACACTCTCATCCCTGGTATCCAACTCCGACTTAAGGGAGCAAGCACATGACTTGAAATGTGGCCCCAAATCCCTGCCTGCACCCATGCAGATACAAACAAGAACAGAACATCTACCTGATACGGCTCTGTGATATGTCAGCAGTTGGAACAGTAGTTGAAAAAGCACGAAACACCACAAGCCCTTCTGCTGAAGAAATCCTAATAGTGACCACACATGACTGTGGTACATGCTGAAGGTGGCACAGATACAGAGACTGTATGGGTCCGCAGTGACAGGCTTTGCAGGCAGGCTTAGTAAAACTGGTTAGACACACCAGGAGCACTTACTCAGCTGTAGATTGCCATGCTGATGCCTCCTAACAGGAGAGCCATGATGAGAACCAACAGCAGTATATACCTGTTTTCATCCATGAGGATGAAAAAAAACACCTTTTAGGTGCTGAATATGAAATTTGTTTAGCTGTGTTTACTCTTCTCTTTGTCAAAGCCAAGTAATTTGTTGAACAGCCATAAACAACAGGTGCGGTCTTGATATCTCTGCTCCATGCAACAAGGTCAAATGCCGCAAAAGCTCCAAATAATCCTTATTACATGTAATGTCCTGTGCCAAAGCACTGTAATAAAAGACTGATCTATGCATGGAGAAAATCTGTGTCTGTAGTCCAACAGAAGGAAAAGATATTTTCTTTCCTTATTTTTCCTCAAACTAAAATGTTTTTTGAGACGTTGGTGCATTTTTCAAACTTTTCCATCTTTAAAAGCAAAACTTTAAAAACAAGAAATGAAACAACACAAACCAAAAACAGTCCTTAATCAAAGGACCTAAATCTTGATTACTTTCCACTTTTTAGTTTTATTTTCCCAAGGTATTTCCCTCTCCAGTTCCCCACTGGCCAAAACTGCTGGGTGAAACGATTTTTCAGCAAATACAGTTCTCTCCTGGATTAATAGAGTCTCTTACCTTTATATAACCATAAGGAGGGCAGCTTCTCATTGAAACATTTGTTCCTTGCAGATGTTCCCTGCCAAGCTCGCTTTCCAATTCTGGACGTGCTGAATCTTTCTTTCTTCCTCTTCAGTCTGTGCACTAATTCAGTTGCCATTATTCAGATATCTTTGGTACCCATTTCCTCTCCTTCCTTCTATATGTCAAGTGAGTGGTGATTTGGGTGCCTTTGTGAGCAGTTTATTCCCATCCGTCCCTTTTAAGTCACAACAACTGGTTTTGTCAGACCACAAAGCAAAGTTTCTCCGGGCTCTGCCTGACCAGTAAAATAATTTCACGACCTAAAGTGCAGGGAGGCAGAACAGACTGCAGGAATCAGCCTGCAGACAGGAAGTTTACGTGCGTGCAGCGGATTGCCATAGGGCTGGAGATTATGCTGGCCTGTAAAAGAAAATCGTCACTACTGTAAACTACAGACACATTCATATTTGACCAGTTGCTCCTTTGACTTATACAGAGGTTATTCAAGCATGTCCTAAAACTACCGCAGATTTACCAAGGAAACTGAGGAAATGGCCTGCATATTTGTCTCTGACACAAATAAGACAAAGTATATCTCTATGAAACCCTTTTCCCACATTGCTAAAATGAATTAGCTCCTTTACGCCATATTTAAATTATTTGCCAAGCCAACACCCACAAGACATGACAACTGACACCAATCAGTATTTTTTATGATGGTAAGAATTTCCCACTGAAATGAAAGTCAGTCAGTAAACTAGTGGCTAATAGTGAACACTGCTTTGCAGTGCTTCACTGTCCATACAAAGAATCATTAGCAAACACAGAGTTTTATCCTTCATAAATAACATATTGATTATTTAGACTGGCTCTATTTAAGCCAGCTTAGTTGAGATGAATTCATGGGATGCAGAATTTCTTACGTTTGTTCAAATTGATGGTACACTTAAACGTTTGACAAGCATTTGTCAGATTTCCAGTCTCTGCCTACCGCCCTAGCAGGTGAATACCCTCAAATTATTTATAAGAGCATATAAGAGGTCGCTGAAGGCATCAACGTTAATTGTCTTAGTCTTTGATTTAGATTAAACTACAAAAACAATGTCCTAAATCCCAAATTTCAGGAAAAAAGAAATTTTCCAAGAGTACCACATGCACAGGTCAAAGAAAACTGAAGGTCTGGACACACAGAAAAAACCACCAGCTACAAATTCCTTTCACTGAGAGTGGCTCTAACCATCGTTGGGGAGCAGCAAGATGTCTGCAACCAGACAAAGGTCTTCTCAGTGGATGACACATACCAGAAACAGCAAGCCATATGTTTCTGAAGAACGTCACAGCTTTATCAAAGGAAGTGTCGTTGATGGTACTGTGTCTCCCAAACACAAGGGCCCTTTAAGCTCTCCTTGGACAGTGCAGTTTGATATCATCCTCTGCATGAGGTGTAGGAATTCTAGGTACAATTAAATTTTAAGAAAGTATAAATGGTTCCCATTAAAATAAAGAGTGAGAAAGCAGGAGCCTTGTGGGAACAAAGAAAACTCAGAATACAAAGTAGCTTCATTCTTTCTTCCTGTCAACTCTGTCTCACCTCAAAGCCAGCAGAGAGTTATGGACCCATATCTGGACTATAAAACTTCTCCTTATAACTGTCCTTGACCTTATTATGTTGGGCATTTTTACATACCCATCTTTTACATATACTTTTACTCTTTTGTGGCCTAAAATAGGCTGCAGAAGAGTTAGTTGCTGTCTCAAGTACATCTTCCTTGTGCTTCTTTCCATCCCAGTGAAACAATTTTCTTCAGAAGCTGTGGTCCCACAGGAATTTCCTGATGTTTCCCTTAATTCACTTTTATATAGCTTACAGGAATTTGATAATTCCCTAAATCAAACCCAGACATTGTGACATTTCTTATTAAGCATCTAGTGATGTGGTCAGTCCCATCAACATCGTAGCCAAGTACGACAGAAGTGTGACTTCTGCTTGCCTCCCCTCTGCTTTAGAGATGTGCATCTTCTGTACATCAAGGAGAGTAACTATTAATATAGTCTTTAATGTGGGTGGCTGTCAGCCTCCTGTGCAGCATCTAGTGGCAAATGAGTTTATAAGGAATTCTTCAAGTCAATTAAACAAGTGAAAACTGATTTAATCTTCATATGTGAAAGCAGGAAGAATGGAGCTTGCAATGCGTCAAGGTAGTGAGGACAGGTTGCTGGCTGCCAGGATACCTTACTGGTCTAAACCAGTCTCCAGGCATTACTAGGCCATGTGACCACATTAGTTTCAGTGTTAGTTTACAGACCTTCTGATAAGACTCTTTAATTATGGTTTGGAACAAGCAGTGTAGGTAGTTAAGGAGTTAGCATTAGCAACCTTTTGCAAATCAAAGTGTTATTTTTGCTACTTTGTTGATTATGATTTCATTGTTCCACAAAGCTTTTCTAACACAATGTGAGTGCCTCTTACTATTACCCTTAAAAATGTTGCAACAGATTTTGATATTGCCTTGGCAGAAGATAACTGAGCCTCTTTTCTCAAATGAGACTCACTAGTATTTTGATTTTATCAGATGTCACAATACTTTCTTCTGCTGTCATTAAAATATATATGGAGCAGTAGGCTGTATAGTGGCAACCCACAGTTCAGAGTCAAAAGATGTTTGTCTTATAAATATATGTTTCCATATTCAGGCACCATGCTAATAAAAGTTGACGGAGATCTCTAGCTCTGCTTGAATAACAGTCTGCAATTTTTAAACTGCCATGGTTTTAGTGCATTAGTTTTACACAAAAGTCAGCTGTAGGCAAACAGAAGCAATTTAATAAGCACTGTAGATGAAGTAGCCGGCCCAAATGATTTTTTAAAAATAATTCCAAATGTTAAAAATCCAAGCCAAAAAATATATATACATATGAAAAATTTCCATTGGAAGTATCTCCACAAGTGCAAAATGTCATGCATGAATTAATGTATGCATATCTGTTGTTATTCTGTAGCTCCATAGGAAGTGAGAAAATGGCTGCAAGTATAACATTTACAAACCTTGAAATCTTCTGAAGAAAATTAGTATTTACGTTATTACCTCCCTATATTCATGTAACAAAAAAGAAGGTCTGATGCAAAGTTTAGTACTGCTCATCATTTGGGCTAACTTAAAACATATTGTTTGAAGATGCTTTTCAGTGAACTGTTTTCAGATAAATTCTTTCCTTTACTAAGATATTGTCAGATTAGACCAACTTTGCATGGAAGCCTCGTAAAAAATGCAGGAGGAGATATTTTGGCCACTGTATGGCTGCAAAATACAATGTAGTCAAAACAGATCAACTAAGATGACAAAAATACTGTAATATACCATTCTGAGAGCCACTGATAAAGTCCTTGCTTCTGTATTCTGGAAATACCTCATTTTCCCTGGGAGCTTGCACTTCATAAAGGTGCTATAAAACAGTATGCCATAATCTCTTTGGTTAGCTTTTTAAAAGAAGAAATGAGTGTTATTTTAGGACACGGAATATGTCAGTGAGTCACAATTCACTATTTAATAAAGCAACCAGAAAAGTTTCCTCAGTGGATTAATGAATGAGATACATTAATACAGCAAGTCCTTCTTATTTCCTTTGCTGAGGGATATACTCACATTCTGGCAGCCAGTAAAGCTTGGGAGGCCAGAAAATGTATTTGGGCCAGTTGAATGTGTTTGTCTGCCAAATTAAATAATAGACCAGAGACACTGGAACAGGACTAGAGGATGTAGAAGATAAGTGAAAGCATTGCCAGCTGAGAGGTCTAATGGTCTTACTGGAAAGTGGCTTGAACAGCTTGCAGCTGAGATGAGACAAAAAGTCCATGTGGATAGAGAAGCCCATCTGTCTCTGAAAGCGTTTTTACACTTAATGTTTAGGGAAGATGCAGAAATTATTTGGGTTCCTTGATTTGTGTGGTGAAGGGAAAATGGGAAAAGACGGTTATGTTCTTCTGACACTGCACCATGACTTCAGATCAGCTTTTGCTTTGTTCAAGAGAAAACCTTCTCCTTGAAAAAGCATTAAAACATGTGCCTAGCTTCAAACAGCTCCCTATTAATAAAACTGAATGAATAGTCAGAAAATTATCTACAACACATAGCTTATTCTAGTAGCAGAGAAACTCTATCCAAATTAAATTGATTGGACTTGCAAAAGAAATGCTTTCTATGGTTCAAGACATATTGACTGCATACCTGAGAAGTCCCAGAAAAATGGCTTCTCCAGAGGAGATGGGTATAGAGGAAGAAAACTCTACTGGAGTTACCCAGCATCCTGGAGGCATAAGACTGCCTAAAACAAGACATAAAGTCTTCAGTTGTCTTCTAGCATGCAATAAGCTGATGGCTGACAGCTGACAACTGATCGGAGAGTGTATTATTTTCGATGTAATGGTGGCCTTTAGAGAACTAATAGCTTCTAGCTGCAAGAGGACTAGTTAAACAATTTGGGTGTGATTCAAGCAATCAGTGCACACTTGGCAGGTTTACGAATGCTGCTTAAACTGGATTTTGTTCTTAAAGGCTTATATTTTTCAAGTATGGTTCCCCAGCAGGGTAAGCGTACAGTATGTTTCCCTCTAAATCCAAGAAAAGATGAGCTTGAAGGACAGGTGCTATTAAAGATGAAACATTTTTTTAAATTTATAGGGTATCACCAGTGTGAGCCATGTTTGTCTAAAGGATGTGGCGATACAATGTGTTTACTAAAATGCTTAAAATCCGAAACAAACAGATACATTTATATCTGACCTGTTAGATTAAAGTAAAAAATTGAAATAGTGCAGATTTTTTTTTTTTAATATAGCATTCAGGTCTAAACATAGTGGACTAAACAATTGTTGTTAAGGCAAACATGAAAGTCATGGTCAGATTTACATAAAATATTTTAGGGGAGGTGATGTTTGGACCATAGATGTAGGGAGAAGTTCTAGGTACTGATGGACAATGGAATATGCTTCAGGGAGAATAACAGAAAAAGAATGAGTAATCTAATGATTATTGTTGTCCTTACAGGCTCCACTGTGCTAACCCTGAGTCACAAACAGAAAACAGATTTTTCTTTAAAGTAAATCCTTCCCTGAAGAATTTACCTGCATAGTGAGGGAAAAAAAAAAAAAAAAAAAACAACCAAAAAAACAACAAGAAGAAACCAAACACACAAAAAACAATCAAATCCCTAAAAACCACCAGAACAACAAAACCCAAAAAACCCGGTAATGACACAAATATGCAGTGGGAAAGAAGGCAGAAGCATAAAACAAATCATTAACATTCTTGCTTATTTTTTATCTAATAGGAGCAGGAGGAAGGAGAGGAGGAAATGCCTTTGGGATAGTGAAGAGCATTAAAGAGAAAAGTGGGAAATAAGAGATCAGTATGAATAGCACAGTGTAGGTAAGGACGAGTATAAGCAGCTTGAATGTGATGTCAAATTGGAGCCGATCAAGGGCTTCAAAGAGGAAATGATACTGTACTGTATGCTAAAGATCAATTAAGTTTGAGAAGCTACAGAAAACAGTCAAAGGGAGGAGGCAAGTATTAACAGAATCTAAACAGCACAGATGGAGAGACAAGATATTTTTTGTTTTCAAAACTCAATTTGATAGGCTCTCACAGGCCGTACTCTGCGTGCTGAGCACTCTTACCATGGACAGCCAAGAACATTAGGAAACTGTTGCTGCAGAGAAATCAGCCCTCATCAAACAGTTATTTGTTGAGACTTATTCCAAGGCTGTGCTCCATACTCCAGGGTCTCTGAAAAAATGCTTAAAACAAATATTACATTTATTAGCTACTTAGTTATTAAAGTCTTCTGATAAAGTAAGTCAAAACAGCCTACTCACAGCGGGGCTATTGTCAAAACTAGATCAGATCAGACCAGCCTTGGCTTTGTTTAGCTGAATCTTGGAAATCCCCAAAGATTTTTCAAGAAACCTCCAGGGCTGAAGATCCCACAACCTCTGTGATTGCCAGCGTTACGCTATCTTGCCAGGACAGGTTTTTCCTAATGTCTACTTTGAGACTCATTTACTCTCCTTCAGAAATGCCTATCAATTCTCATAATCTATAACAGAAGTTAGAAAGTCCCTTTATTAAAGACAGTTTAAATGCCAGAAGTTCCATGCATTCAGCTACACTACAGACTTTTTCTACAGTTCAAGAAGCAGCAACAACACTAAACCCGTCAACATCTTAAAGGGGAGAATCACACAAACATGCCTATTTACACTGTTAATTTTATATTCAATGTGTGCCTTCGTTTTACCGTCACCTTAGTTACAACAGAAATGGCACACAGTTCTTGCAATCGCGCTTTCCCCTGTGATTCTAACCACAGCTTCAACCTAACAGCAGAGTGGTGAGCAGCTTCTTGCTGCATGCAAAAGTGGAGATCTGAGATTACACCCTGCCCTGGATTCACGCAACAGGCTGTCCCTGTTATGAATGAGGTTTTGGTCATTTGAGCTGGGGAATTGAAAGCAGCTGGATATAATGCTTGCCTTATGTGCTGTTGGCTACGGCCATTGGCGTTCCTTAGCCGTGCAAGTTTCCTCTGTCCTTGGAGGAGTGCTTTTTGAGCACTGTAATGCCAGTAATAGGTGTATCCTCCTACTGTCAGACTCCAACTTGTTCTTCAACCCATTCTTTTGTCTCCCCTTCCAATTAAACATATTTCCCAGTTTGGGCAAATCTGGTATAGGCACATATATCAGATGCCTGTGCTGCCTCTCACTTAGGGCAATAGGAACACATTTGTCAAAGGTAATGTTTAGTTTCTCTCTGCTGGTTCAAACAGGAATGCAATTTCTCCATATATCTGAGCAAGAAATCAGTCAGTACCAGCAACAGAGGGGTACTTAATAGGCTGACAGTTGTTTAGAATGAGTCTTATGTCTTACAGTTTTAAAATGTTGATCCCTTAATTAGTAGTCTTCATGTTTTTGGTTTCATCTTTAAAGAAATGAACACTCCAACTCTGTTGCGGAATCATTCATGCAAGTCTGAATAAGCCCTTATATTTCCCTCATGAATTGGATGACCACAGCATTGGAACTACATTTGCGGTTTATTTCTAATTTGTATTCTTTTGTCAATGTACATTTTCAAGTACAGAAGTAACTTTAAAAAGAGTAACTCTGCCCTAACATTACCATCTGCGGCAAAAGAATAAGCGCTTGGCAACACTAACTAGTTCATAGAAGTTCTTACTAGATATAAATAATCCTATTTTCTGGCAGAAAAAGTCCTCACAGTGTGATCTTCAGTTAGAGGAAAGAAAACTTATGTTAGTTGGCACATTTAGCAGCATAATGTAGTTATTATTAAAAAAGTGACCATGTAAAAATGGCACCTTGTTAAATAGTGTAACAACTCTCTGTGTGTATTCTGGGGCAGATTGGCTTACACTGTTTAAAACAAAAACAAACTTTTATTGCTTTCTACTTCTGTTAACACTGCTGAGCCAACACATCCACACAGAGCAGCAAGAGGCCCTAGCCAAGTACTGAGTGAAGTGTTTTAGCAGGACCAAGGTGGACTTTAAATATGTAAGTCATTAATACAGATTAAAAAAATGGGGCTACTGTAGACCTAAATTTCTAACAGAATCTCCTTTCTAACAGAAATCTTGATCACAGGGATTTTGAGGAACACATCTGGAATGTCAAGACTTCTTGTAGTACTGGCAGCCTTGATGCTTCCCACCCGGTAGCTGCATGACCAGAGGTCTCAGGTGTGCTCCCCTGTTGTGGGTATGGCTGAGATTTCTGGACATGCAGTTGTCCGGTCAGAACTGCTTTGCATTTCTACTCCAAGCTGAGTCCTCTGCTTCAGGGAAGCTTCAGGTAGATTAGTGACACACGCTGCAGTGGCTGCCTCCAGATCAGTGAATTAGCTGTGCTCAGGTCTGCTCTCTAGCATAGAGGCCATCAGAGAGAAGTGTACCTTAGCGCTGCTCTTAACTCTATCCTCCTCCAGCTCAGAGTGCCTGCATCTCTCTGCAAGAAGATTCAAACCCCAAGCCATGGAAATGTACCCAAGAGACCAGTTTTTGACAAGACCAGATGGTGAGTGATGTTCTCCACTCATCTTCATGAAGCTGGGTTGTTGTAAAGATGTGAAGAGCATCAAAGCAGTGATAATACAGCTTTGTGACAAGGTCTCTCCTTCATAGTCAGAAGTCACCAGTGCTTGATTTCAGGGTCGCCCATGCATTTTACATTAAGTAGTCCCTACACTAGGAAGAAAGAAACAGGCTCTATCCATAGTCTAGGACTGGTTCCTAAATCTTTCCACTACAGCTAAGCCTGTAGCCTATTGAGCAGGTTTTTTTTTCTCTTTTCAGACAGATAGTGTAAAGAAAGCTTAAGATACCTCTATCCTTGTGCAGAGCATATGACTTTATATGTGCTTGGAAACAACAATCGAGTTAAGGACTGATAGATAAAGATGGTCCACTCTTAGGTCTTTGGTGGCCAGCTGTGTAATGGCCGTGGTGTTTCTATTGATGTCCACAACCAGGTGTTTAATCACCTGGGGAAGACTGACGCTGAAAACTGAAGTGCCTATGCTCTATAGCCACCCTTTGGGCTGGGTGAGAGAAAGGGGAGGTGAGGATGCATATTTTGAAGAGAGATGTCCGACCTATTTGAGTTTGATGGATCTGAGTTTTATCCATATTCTGGTTTAGCTAATACTTGCACAAAATTATCTCCCCAAAACTGATGTTCACTTTTGTCATGGAAGATAGTAATACATACAGTGGAAAGAACTTCACCGGAGGTAGGTTTGTCCTTCTGCAGAGCAGTTAGTAAAACGTTCTTTTTATTTAAAAATTACATTTGAATGGGAACATACCTGATCTACAACTACTGACAGCCTGTTGTCTCCAAGACATAGAACTTGTACTTCTTCAGTATAATAAAAATGCAGCCAAACTTGTTGTTTTGTTTCCAAACCTTTTTAAAGTTTTCCTCTGGGTTGCATCACAAACTGATATATCACAGAATTTTCAGTACCTAATGTCTTTGAGACTTTCAGTCCTGCTTTACTAGAAATCTTAAATTCCTGGATTTTTCAGTTTTAATTGGTCCCAGCCTTGAAGGACCTAGGTGATTATTATTAACAAATACATAGAATGAAAGGTAACTAAGATATTTTATTTGCTACAGAATTATAATGTTTGTGTGCTCTTATTTGTTCATATCATATCTCTTCTACCAGTAAATGGTATTCTTAATTCTAATATTTGTATGCAAGGTGAAATCAAAGTTTAAATGGAGATAGTATTGATATGGCAAAACCTAATTTTAATTAATGTTGCAACTAAAAAGGTATAGATAAAATTGCAAAATTCATATTTTTCTCTAAGTGAAGAATGACAAAGTGCTACTGTTACAATAATCAATGGCACCCACCTTCTAGGGCATTTACTGTAAACACTCTATGACTAAAGCGTGACTTTTAGGATGTTTCCTAACATTTTCAAGGGAGTCTTTGCAATGGGGTTTTGGCTATTTAAGTTCTAATACCTGTTTCTAACTTCATATAGCTTTGGATTTTTTATTTTTCCAGAAGAAAATAACTATCCTGTGATTCACTGAAATAATCACCACAGGTAATTTTGGTTATAAAAAAATGTAGGCCATGTAATTTATTTTTAAACACTTTTAAAGGTCGACAGTGCTGACTCAGAGATAATGGTCAGTTGTACGAAATGACATTTAAAGCAGCTTTTAGAGGACTGGTATGTAAACCTTAAATGTTTCTATTATAAATTGTATTCTGGAAGGTTATTCTTACTTAAAGGGTTAGAATAAACAACTACTTTGAGATAGCTAGGTTTGGGTATGAAAAATCCTACCCATGATGTACAGGGGCGTATCTATAGGCATAGACTAGAAGGGTGCTACAGGCATATACTTAAAAAGTATATGTGGAAAAAAAGTAAATGTGGAAGTATATTCTCTTTCCTCAAACGTGGTTTAGTCCTCTAATGCAGTAGGAAGATGACCAGTAAGCCACTCTGTAGTTTTTTAACTCCAGTTTATTTGCCTCAGAATGATCAAATTTTAAAACAGTGCCTCTTTCCTTTAAATGGATGAGAATGCACACATGAATGACAGGTTCAAATAGTGCTGGTTGAAAAATACCTGGGGATTGACGGGGTTTTTCCTCTCTCTGAAGAATGCTAGTCCCGCTGAGCCAGAAGCAGTGCTTGTCCCTGATTTAAGTGGAACCAGATTTCATCAGAAGCACAGAAATGATGACTCCAAGGCAGGTAAGTGTAAATCTGGTTCTCACCGGTGTCCGGCTTCCATTGACAGATGTGGAAGTTCAGCATTTCTAATGGTGAACCTTGAGTGACAAACCCTTTTAAAATCTGGAAAGTTCAACAGGAAAGTTGGGTGTGTCTACAATACCTAAAGTAAAACTTGCTCTTTTATTCAAACAAGAACTTGCAGGCCATTTCTGCCTGGTTTTCCAATGCGGTACTGCTTTTTCAGCCACAGGCAAAATTTTGTGGTGCAGTGTTTGCAGAGCTCAGAGGAGCTGAGGGAATCAATCCTAACTGACGGGTAAAGGCTGCAGCTATCAACATATTGTCTGCCTTCCCAGCTACTTCATATCATTCATTAGTGCAGATACTATCTTAGCAGGTACATTAGTGCCTAGCATGGCCAATAACATTTAGATGAGTACTCAGATGCATTATGAATAGATGGCATTTTTTTACTGGTACCATTAAATATCCATAGTTATCATTTCTGAATCATTGCATTCTTTTTCCTTGTATTTTAGTCTTGCACAGTAATTTTTTTTAACTCCCTATTTTTCTGATATGATTTTTTGACTATCATACAAAACCTATCAGATAAGGTCAGGTAAAATTGTCTAAATCTTCAGAAGTACTGCCTCACACTTTTTATATTTATGATGTGTTCTAAGACAAATATGCAAAATTCCTAGCAAAGTTTTGTTAAAGACCCAATTCTGTCATAATTCTGTCTTCAGAACTCCTACATCTTGATAATAAGAGTTTTGAAATGTGGATTAATGGCTAGAGCTGACCCTATCCCTTGACAATGACATCCTCCTTACAATAGCAGAGAACAGTCTTTCCTTTCAACAAATGCTTGAATTCAAGATAGTTACTTCAAAAATAAGATTAGAAAGAACTATGTATAGTGTTACCCACACAAGTCTCTAAAGACATTTCTGAAGTTAAGTAAATTGCCAGTAAACCCAGACTTCATCTTAAATTAGCTATTGGCATAACCCTCTGAAAAACTGAGAACTTTTGCAAGGTGTTTCTGTGAATATTTATGTATCTGCTCTGTAGCTCAGTAGTCATAAAGGTAAAATCTGTGGCACCGAACATATTGCCTGATGCTCTCGATTTCTAATATGGTGATTTTATTCCCATTAAATCCTACTGGTGACAACTTACAGGTTTGGACTGACCTTGAATGTAGCATGGGTTACAAGGGGAAAGTCAAACAGCTTTCTTTCACCAGGCCTATTACAAAGCAGGAAGGGTCCCTGTGTTCTTATGTATGACCTGAGGGCAATCATAGCTCCAGAGGAGCCAGGATAGAGAAATTAACACACTGTTCTTTCTCTGTAAAAAATATGAGCAAACTGGTACCAAACAAAGGGTTTCTATAGCCTTATATCCTTTCTCTAAAATCTGTTATTGTGGTTAGTTTAGGAGAGAGGATAAAGAAAAGGAAATTCAGAGCGATATGTCCCTCAAGGTGCATGCTGTGCCATGAGTCTTGCAGAGGCTGCCTGTTCGCCACTGTGTTTATTAGCCGTCAGTGGCCCTTTCTTATACACATTTGTTTCCGCTTGTTCAATTCTGTTTGTATTGATGGCAAAACATCCAGAGGCAGCGAGTTCCCCAGCTCCTTTACACAGAATGCGAAAAAGAGCGCTTCCACACTTTGCTCTTAAATTGATGCCTCATGATTTCATTTAGTTCCCTCCGATTCCGGTATTATGAGAAAGAATGAGAAATTACTCAATGTTTACTTTCTTTGCCATCCTTCTGTCGTGTTTCTCTCACTTTCTGTTTTCTAGGCTAAGTTTTAATGAGTTTAGGCTATGCTTGTGTAGAAAGAAGCCCCTCTATTGATCTCTCCTGTTGCATTTTGTATAATTTCTTATTCTACTGTATATTTTTGAGGCAGAATGGCCAGAACAAGGCATGATAATTAAAAGCGGTTTGCAACAGGAATTTGTACAGCAATACAGCAGTTTGCTGTTTAATTTTCTATTCTCTTCTTACTAATCCTAGCACTCAATTTTCCTTTTGACTAAGCACTGAGATAGAGATTTCAAAAACCTGTAACGTACAGAGATCTCTTCCTTCAGTGGTAGAAGATCACAGTTCATCATTTATATGTATAGCTGGGGCTGGTTTCTCCATGTGCATTACACTAATTATTGACGATGAATTTTATTTTCCATTGTATCACTCTGCCATTCAGTATTACAAAATGCTTATGCAGAATACTATGGTCAGTTTTAATTTTGGCAACTGAGGCTATTTTTGTGTCATTTCAGTATTTTTTCATGTAATTGTTCAGCCTCTTTTCCAGACTGTTTAAGAATATGCTCGGTCCCTAAGACAGTCCCATATGGGATTCCCCTGACAGTTCTCTCCCCCTTTTGAGAATGAACATTTATTGCTGTAATTTGTTACTTATTTTTCAATTGAGTACTGATCCACATGACAACTTCCTACTTTTCCACTTGACAGCTTAATTTCTTTAAAACCATTGTAGTAGTTCTTGGAAGTCCAAGATGGGTTCAATTGGAAACCTGCTTTACATGATTTCTGACTCCTTGAAAGAACTTGCACCTCTCAAATTTGGGAGGTATAAATTTTCACTTCAAATGTTAAATCTTCTAAATTATATCAAGTTTATTTATTTGATTACTAATATAATTTCTACTAATTGACCTGGACTGAAAGCCACATTCACTGATTTATGATTCTTTTTATTCATCTTTGAAGTCTTTTTTTTTTTTTTAAAAATAAAATTGTCTGTCTACCTCTGTCAGTAAGTGGCATAAGAGCAGACAATAGTAAAAGAGACTGTGGAACATATAATTCAGCAGTTTTATATCTGGTCTTCTTTGGACCCCTTAGGTGAACGTCATCTGGTCTGACTGATTTTATATCTATTACGAACGGATTCCAAAATTCTTTTACCAATGCCAATCTTGCAGAGCAGGAGAGGTAAATCAGGTGCACTGATTAAAGAGGGTTGCCTTTATGACTGTACTTGTCTCCCAGGGAAGATTTGTCTCCCCTCCAAATCCACACGGGATAGTGAACCTCATGTTGCCTGTTGCGGCCTCTCATACATACAAGATGTGATGTAGCCTGTGTTACTGAAAATCAGATTAGCATTTCACATATGCCAGGAAACCATCATCCATACCACAAACCCATCATAAACACCATGTGTCTGAAAAAAAATGGTAAGTGAAAAAGGGCAATTGTTACTTCCTAGCGACACATATTTTCCATTTATTTAAAATTATTAAGAAAGTGGAACACTGTGATAACATACTGTAGAACTACAGTGGAAAAAGTTTAATCTACTGTATATTTTTAAAGACAATCTACAAAGAGACTGAAAATAAGGGGTCTAAGCTTTTTTGCTTTCTTTATAATACATAGAAGACGTCTGAAAAGTGATATGGAAAAATGGGACTCATTCTCTTGTTACATATTAACAAAACAGGTTTAGGGAAGGCAGGGGGCAATGAGACATATTTGGCTTTTCTATAATGAAAAATTCAGATTTTGTTTCTGCATATGTCTTTTTCCAGAGTTTCAAAAAGAGTCAGTTCATCTAACAGACATATGTGATTTTTCTTTGCATTGATGA
The DNA here is from genome assembly GCA_013399095.1 of Psophia crepitans. NCBI lineage: Eukaryota > Metazoa > Chordata > Aves > Gruiformes > Psophiidae > Psophia > Psophia crepitans. Next base: position 1,202 of record VWZZ01004269.1, on the reverse strand, counting down.
AAACAATCTTGTCTGATGATTTCCTCTTAGCACCTATGTGCGCATAAATACTTGGGAAAAAAGCATGTATGAACATCACTAATGACATCCCTTGTTCTCTCTCTTTCAGCTTTAATCAGCAAAGAGATGTCAATGTAGGTAAAAAAGTTGTTAATGAGTCTTTCTACAAAACTGACATGACATTACTGATATTTTTATGATTTAAAAATAACAGAGAATGAAAGCCTCTAGAAGGGAAAAAGCAAAAGATCTTTCACGGTGTCTTTATCATAAAGAAACAAAGCTTGCCTGTTAAAAGAAAATTGGGTTATGTGCTCTTTAAGTATAAATATGCGACGGGTTCAAATAGCCATTTGAAAATAGTCTTCAAACAAATTTCCTGGTACTGTGCTATAACTTTTTTTCTGGCTTAACAAAACCTCTCAGTAAGAATTTGTAGAAAATTTGAACAAAGCCACAAGCTATTAACTATTGTTAAAAATAACCACTATCTTCAGAAAGTCCTTTGCTACTTCAGTTACAGATGGAACTTGCTGTTCTTTAAGGAATATAAGAGGTAGTGTTGACTTAGAAACAAATCAAAATCACTCTTGACCACAACATTTATCTAGGCCTCGTATCTCCATTATACAAGAAGAGTTGCATCATTTTATCCTTTTTTTTTTTTTCCTGTTCACGCTTTACAGGTTTTTATTTTCAGGACTAGGATTATGGCCATGACTGAGAAAATATCCTGGACACTTAAGATATCTTTCATGTTTCCCTTGGAGTACCTCCTGCTGTTGGAGACACAAATAGTTATAGAGAAACTGTTGTTTTGGATGGAAATTTGCTATAATTTGAAACGTAAATAGGTAATTACAGTGGTAGGCATAATGATTGTTGAAACTACATAGTACCAGGTTCTTCAAGAATGTAACCAGAATTCCAGAATATTTCAAAAACAGGTATTTAAAGTCAATGCAGAGTTATGACCTTTTGCTAATGACTTTTGCAGTAGGTACTGTCTCTTGGCTGCCATAAAATCTTACCAGTATTTTCCCCTTATACAGAAGAAGTATTTCTAGGAAAACTGTAGCTGGAAAAACTATGAATGTACTCACAGATAACACCATTTTTCCATTGACACTTCCATAAGAAATTACAGTAGCAAATGCATGACTCTATGATTAGTGTAAGTATAGAATCATAGAATTGCTAAG
>VWZZ01004268.1:424758-453116 GCA_013399095.1 Psophia crepitans | reverse complement strand
AGCTGCCTGGAGGAAAAGGATCTGGGGGTGCTGGTGAACAGCCAGCTGAACATGAGCCAGCAGTGTGCCCAGGTGGCCAAGAAGTTCCAGCAGTGTCCTGGCTTGCATCAGGAATAGCGTAGCCAGCAGGAGTAGGGAAGTGATCGTCCCCCTGTACTCAGCTCTGGTGAGGCCACACCTTGAGTGCTGTGTTTAGTTTTGGTCCCCTCACTACAAGAAAGACATTGAGGTGCTGGTGCATGTCCAAAGAAGAGCAACAAAGCTGGTCAAGGGTCTGGAGCACAAGTCTTATGAGGAGCAGCTGAGGGAACTGGGGTTGTTTAGTCTGAAGTAAAAGAGGCTGAGGGGAGACCTTATCACTCTTGACAACTACCTGAAAGGAGGCTGTAGTGAGGTGGGTGTTGGTCCCTTCTCCCAAGCAACAAGTGAGAGGACAAGAGGAAATGGCCTGAAGTTGTGCCAGGAGAGGTTTAGATTGAGTATTAGGAAAAATTTCTTCACTGAAAGGGTTGTCAAGCCCTGGAACAGGCTGCCCAGGGAAGTGGTTGAGTCACCATCCCTGGAGGTATTTAAAAGACATGTAGATATGGTGCTTAGGGACGTGGTTTAGTGGTGGACTTGGCAGCGTTAGGTTAACGGTTGGACTCAATGATCTTAAAGGTCTTTTCCAACCTAAACAATTCTATGATTCTACCATGGGATGTAAAATTTGACATGAGCTGGCAATGTGCACTTGCAGCCAGAAACCCAAAGCAGTATAAAAAGAAGCATGACTAGCAAGTCAAGGGAGGTGATTCTCCCCCTCTACTGTGCTCTCATGAGACCCCACCTGGCATACTGCATCCAGCTCTGGGACTCATCAGTACAAGAAAGACACAGACTACAGCACATCCAGAGAAGTGCCACAAAAATGGTCAGAGGGCTATGAACACAGTCTGAGAGAGTTGGGGTTGTTCAGCCTAGAGATAAGAAGGCTCTGGGGAGACCTAATTGTGGTCTTCCAATATATCAAGGGGGCTTGTAAAAAAGATGGGGACAGACTTTTTACCAGGGCCTGCAGTGACAGGATAAGGGACAACGATTCTAAACTGAAAGAGGGTATATTTACATTGGACATAAGAAAGTTGAGGATGCCCCATCACTGGAAGTGTTCAAGGTCAGGTTGGACAGGGCTTTGAACAACCTGATGGATGTCTGTGCTCATGACAGGGATATTGGACTAGATGATCTTTAAAGGTCCATTCCAATCAAAACCATTCTATGGTTCTGTGATACAATTTTCAAAAAGTTAATACACAGGCAGCATTCTTCATGTAATTCCACCTTTACTCTCTTCCTTTTAATGAATCTTAGAGCAGTTAGAGTTTTGGACAAGACCTCTACTAACAATCTTCCAACCAGGATTTCATACAACTGCTTGAATAATGGCACACATAGAAATCAAACTCTCCTCTGCAGCTATACTGCAAATTTATTCCCTTGAGGACTCCAGCCTGTAGGAGTAAGCTCAGGTCAGTCAGGCAGCTGGATCAAGGAAGTAAACTGTGGGAGCATATAATCTTCTTTGTTTCCAGTCACATGCAAGAATTATGATGTTTCCCTTAGAAGAACTCTTCCAGAAGACACTTGTGGTGGTATTTGATCCAACAAATCCATACTGCAGTTTGCAAAGTTAGCAAAATCTGCCATGGTGCAGCAGACCATCATCTTCTGATACTGTTCCTTGATGGACTAGATCATCTCATGACTTCATGGAACTTGTGACTGCAAGACGACTCCTCAGGGTTTTGCAGTTTCATGAAGTTCATCCCTGTGCTTCTTCCCTGCTCTTTCTGTTTCATGGTTGCTATATACACAATGACCTCAACCTGATGTTGTTACTGCCTACTTAGTGCATGGTAAGGCCTGAGAAAACCACAGTGAGCAGAAGTCAGTTCTTGCCTTGGGAAATCATAGCTTGCTGATGAATGTTTGCTGATGGCACATCTTGGTAGCAAGGCACTCAAAATACTCATGACGTGCAAATGTATTAATACGCAGTCTGTTCACTGTGCAAAAGCATCTCTGCTCAGAAGAAGGGTCAGGTAGTATTACCAGATGGTCACATCAGTGCCACTCCTGGATACTTTTACCCCTGGGCAATGAGAAATACTTTGCTAGCTGGCAAGTCTTGTTTTAGCTGTGGGTGTGGAGATTTGTAAGGCTAAGCTATGTTGCTTTTATTTTGTTCCCATTAATCTCATCACACGGTCTCAAAATGGGTGTCTCCCACCCGCCGCCTTCCTTCCTCACTGCAATTTGTTCAGGCCACACCCTTATCTCTCCATCACGGCAACAGTGATGGTCATGGTCACGTGCCGGCAGTGCTGTCAGAACACGCTGTGCCACACCGCAGTGCTCGCAGTGGCCAGCTGTAATGCGGGTGGCTGGGCAGCACCGCTGGGTTTTCGAACCCCTAAAGGCTTTGGCCTCACTGGAGACTTGTTGGGGAGACATTGGCTTGTGTTTTAAAGCAAAAAGACATGTGCACACCTTCTTTTTTTCTGAAGAGACCACTGTGGGCCTCTTTATCCTTTCCTCCCACCCCCTCATCCCTTCTGACACTGTTGCTGAGACCACTTGTGTTTTGTTTAACTGAATTTGCCGGGGAAGGGCGTTTAGTGTGTTTTCCAGGCACTTCAGAGTAGTAGGTGGTACCGTATGTACAGTGCCCTAACACTTCTACTGAGACTCTTTAGTACGTAACATACGATTACATTCCTCGGTCCACAATACAGTGACCATGCATGCCCCTCGTGCAAACACCTGTAACGTACCAGAAGTTTCACCTTGTGTTGGCCATAGATGTCCCTGAGCCCTTCTGCTGAAAGCGGCACGGCTCGTCTTCTGAAACTCTGTGACAAGGGAATCTCCAGGGAGGACGTTTTACCTGTGGCTGTTGAAATGGTGCCATCCTTGCCTTTGATCTCCAGTTGCCCATTTAGGTCTGAGTGGCCAGCCAGTGAAGTTATATGAAGGACCATCGCAGAAGCTCACAACCCTGACCAAAAGTCAGGGGCAACTCGATGCTCTTGACAATGATTGTTTACCATTTTCCCATGTTACCTGCTGTATTTGGTCATGTTCAGTAACTCTGTAGTAATCAGACAAGATGGAACGGCGGCTTGTCAGCTGATTTAATTAAAACCACATTGCTTTTTTTTTTATTGCCTCTCACACATCGTTAATATTCTGTCTAAGACGCGCCTGCAATCTAAAGATCAGAATCAGTCTCATTGTGCTCTTTCCAAGCTTGAATTCCCAGACACACAAACCTGGGAAAGAGTTTTAAAGGGACAGGTAATAGTTAGAAGCTAATTTGATTACATTGAAATGGACCAGTCATTGGTCCAAATAAATGCTTATTAAGGGACCAGTCTTTCAGGTTGCTTTTAAATGCAGTGCAGGCTTTGCTTGCATGGATATGAGTGGGAATAGAATATATTTAGGATTTCCCAGGAATCAGGTCTTTGCTCTGCAGACCTGAGCTCATTCAAATGGTTGGTTATGCAAATATATTAAAAAGACTTGGCTAAATAGCACTGCACCCTTTTTAGCTGGGTTTATTATTTACATACTTAGCAACGGTGTTGTATCCTCCCTTTTCTGGACTGCCAGGTAAGATCCATTTCACAGTGACGACGTATCAGCTAGCATATGCACTCGATTTACAACCAGATTACAAAGAAAAAAAAAATATCCAGGATTTAAAATTATATACAGCAGTTTATTTAAAGAGCGATTAACTTTCATCAACAGTATGTGCATTTGTGTTTTCTTTAAGAAACGCTGCCATTCTGAATCACAGCTGCAGCCCTCCTGCAGCACCCTGTTACTCAGTGACTCGAACCAAGCTTTACAGATATTTCACAGCCAATTACATACAGGTTTCTTATGTTAAAATTAAAGCAACTGGAGTCAACAACCACCGCTGAATGAAGGTAAAAGCTTGAGAACATTTTGCATAACAGTCATCAGCGTAGCTGATAGCTATTACAGTGTTCTTGTGCAGTAAGCCTACGCAGATACTATCTCTCCTGCTTGTCTGTTCCAACATGCATCTCATCTCATTTTCAGCCCTTTGCTTTAATTAGCTGAAGTCTTTGCTTCAGTCTTTCATATGTCAACCAGCCTGTGTACACTTCCATATTTTTAATCAGTAGCCTGTTGTCTTTACTTTGTCATTCGCACTAGCATATAAATCTGCCCTTCTTGTGATCCTCACTGCTTGGTAGAAGTCAAAACATGCTGTTTAATTTTCCTGTTCACTGATTTCAATTTGTTTCATGTTCAAATGCTGGCTCTTTTCCCCCTTTTGGGCATGCTGTGAGCATTAAACTTAGTGATTAGATGCCAAAAACCCAGTCCTTTTCCCCTTCCGTGCCCATGAACGGGTCATCCTAACGCTCGCTCGGATGCTTACCTCAACAGCGTGCCCTGTGCGTGTGCAGTCAGCCTAAATGGGGCTGGCTGCATGGGAGCGCCATAGGCTGGCCACGGCTAGCTAACGATGGCTAATAAAACAGGTGCAAAACTTATGTGCTCTCCTAGGGTCGTGACTGGCTTCTTGCTGCTGCTTCTCCTTTTTTTTTAAAAAATTTATTTATTTTTAAATTTAATTTACTGCTGCAGAATATTTCATTTCACCCACGACACAGCCGAAATCTGGAGACACCGGGACTTAAAACTAACCAGAAGTAAAAGAATGACAGGGTGGCATGTGGTTGTCCTCCAGCTTTCAGATTTTCCGGTTCACTGGTGGGGAATCCGAGGTTGTCTGTAGCTGTCTGACAGGTGGGGTGCCTGGCCCTGACATCTGTGCCTGTGGCTGATCCCCGAACTGAGCCTGGAGCGTGTTCAGGATGTCGTCCAGCTTCTGGTCCATCTGCACGACCTGTTAAGGAATCAGAAAGCAGATGAGCTGTCAGATGGTTGCACATGCTTTTGGTGAGAGGTATTCCCTGGACAAAAGCTCTGGGAGGATGAAGCCGGACAGGGAGCATTGGCATCTGAGAACCACCGAGTTTTGTCTAGCCTGTTGCCCTAGAAAGACTGAATGACGGTATAAAGTGATGTGGAAGGGTGTAAAGCCATGTAGTGTAGCAGCAGAAGGACACGATGTTGGTGGCCCGAGGACTTGACCACTTGAGTCAGCCATTTTGTCTCTCAGCGTTTTCCCAGGGTTGCCAACTTCTCTCGGTGATGATGCATCCTGCAAACATCTGCCCTGAAACTCTCGTTTGCTCTTTGGTTTATCGTGAATGTTTTTTCCCACTACCTCTCCCAGTGCCTCACCAGCCTTAGTTGCAGGACATCATGCTTTCCATTACTGTCTTGGGAAACGAAACAGCTCCCCTCCCTTCACAGTGTAAATAGGTGCCTCTGTGATACATGTTACAGTCAGAGATCTTACCAGATACGGTGTTTATTCCCATACATTGTTAGGAGGATAGCCTACTAAAAACCACATAATAATACCAATGACTTCATTAAAAAAGAGAACAACCGTTCTATAGGAAGCTCGTCATGCTAATCCATCCTCTCATTTCTCTGCTTTCCAGCTGAGGTTTCTCAGGCATAGTCCCTAGGCAAAGGAGTCTTTTCTAGTTATTATTTTTCAGCAGGGAAAGGCAAATCTGGATTTTTAAAGAGACGCTGCTCTCACACTTCCTACCAAGGTTCTTTTTTTTTTTTTTTAAATTCTGACCTTTTCTAGGAGCGCCGAGCAGGCATTATCCCATTGCTCAGGTAGGGCTTGCCTTCACTGCAAATGGCATCCCGCTCACCTTAGCATCGGCCAGCAGGACAGGCTGGGGACTGCTCTAGTTTGTTCTAAAGGCAGAACTGCGGACAGCATCATGTAAGCAACTGGGATCACTTCTAATGATGCTTGAATACAGTGCAGCTTTGTGTAATAGATGAGCCCCAAAAACCCGAGAATTTTGAAGAACATTGGATGGTTCACTTTACAGTTATCGGCTGTGAAACTCTGAGCCTCTGAAAACTGTGATCTGTCCCAGTGGGTCTAATAAACTTTGATAGCAAACCTTTTAAAGTGATATCAGATCTAAACTGAGCTTTCATTAAAAAGGGAGACAGAGAGAATGAGAGAGAGAAGGATTCCAGCCTTTTTCTGTGCAAAGATAACTTTGGAAATAGCCACTGGCAGCATGGACTGAAAGTTTAGCAGGCTGAGATTGCTTTAAAAACCAAGGTAAAGAAAATCACCTTATCCGCTTTCCCCTCCTCTGCCTTTTCTCACTCCAAGTGTCGGCTCCCCTGAGGGCCCCTCAAACCTCAAGGTACCAGGAGCTTATTCAAGTTATATCACTTTGGCAAACACTGTTCTCTCCTATATACAACCTGCTGGGGGAAGGGGGAGTGGAGTATCTCTCCTACCTCATGGAGGGAGAGATGTTCTCGCCTCTCATTTCTACTTTCATGACTACTCTCTTCTAGTAGAAAAGCCCCCCTCTCCCTGTCTCTGCTTTGGTGTGGGTGGGTTTATCTGAGGCAGTATTTTCAAGCAGCACAGAGGGAGTATTCAGGGTTTGGTTAGACAGCATAGCCCTTCACCACGGCTTCTGCCGAGTGCTTTCGGGAGCATGGCTGGCACTGCCTGAGCAGTGACCGGGGCAGGCAGGGCAAGGTGTGTGGGCACAGGAGGATGGGGGCTGCTCACTGCAGCACCCCTGGGCACAGGGCGCTTGGTGCCAAGCCTGGCTTGGGATGAATCACAGTGGAACGGCAACCCAAGTAGATATCAGCGCTCTTTGGTTGAGGGGAAGGGACCTCGGCAGAGGCTGTGTCCAGCAGAGGTGCAGCCACCTCGCAGCCAGCCTGGCCCCATGCCACCAGCAGCATCTCTGCCTTTTCCTCTATCTAGTGAGTGGTCGATGCTGCCGTGGCAGGACTCTCTGGTGTGCTCACCAACAGAAGCACTGACAGTGCACTCATCTTGGGCACAACAGTGACATACTCTGCTCAGCGTTAACTTTGCTGGAAATCTGGAAGTCACTAGTGGTTTAAGGGTTAAGCAGCTTGGAATTAATTTAAAAACCACAGCCTTTATTTTCTCCTCCATTCTTGAAAAGCCTGTTTGGCTGATGCTGGTAATGACTCAACATAATCTTTCTTAAGCAGAAACGTTGTGCAGAGCAGAAACGAAAGCTGAACTAATACATTACAGTAGGGTAAAAGAAGGTGTAGGCAGGGAAATGGGATCAGGCAGATGAAAGATCTTTTGGGGCTTTCTTTTGTGAGGCTTTGTTGATTTTGATCTGTACGTTTGATCTTAGATAAGCTATGCCTGCATATTCCATATCATTTAAACTTGCTGTATTACTCTGTATTTTGCCAACTCAGTGAAAGAATGTGATGGGGAATAATTTTATGCACTTTTCTTTCCAGGAGAGGAGGAGAGCAGAGAATGTAAATATTCATTTGTAGGGAGGGAAATTCATACATAAGGGAGTAGATTACACTACACTTCTGTCACACCTTCCACACAAGTATCTGCAAATATTTCCTGAACATTGCCAAACGAAGCTGCTCAGTTCTCTTGTGTCAACCGTATACATGGGAGGGTTTTAATGGTAATTTTTGAGATTAGAAGCGGGACCCTGCAAAATTAAGGAACCCATAAGAAGATGTGGTCAGTGGCAGCTCTCTTCTAATCCTCAGCTTTGTATTTTATGCACAGGATCAAGCCATGACTTTCTAGCTTCAGATGCTCTAAAATATGCCTTATGAACATGCGTCTAGGCTGGTAAAACTTCAGTCAGAAAGACAAATTCTCAAGTACTTTGTCGAATCGGAGGCTATTAAAAAGGGGTCACATTTGGAGGCTGGTTAACTGTGATTAAGGAGTGACAAAAGGAGATCCGTGGACACTTCAAGGCTTGACTGAAGTCAGTAGGATAACTTGCAGATTTAGAAGACTTCTCACATGGGTGAAGGTTTTTCACAAGAAAGCCCTGTGTTTAGGTTTCTCCAAAACCACCTACCAGCTATTACTTTCCCCAAACCCAAAGGGAATGAGTTGCCGGTTTTGAGTAACAGGCCCAAGCAAGCGCGCAGGCAAAGGGTTAAATTGTGCAACATGTTTTTCGACTGAGTAAAGTGAGAAGCCATCCGGGGCTGGCCGCAGAGTTTCCAGAGAGATGTGATATGCCCCTCGCAGGCTTGGTGGAGACAGGTGAGTTTGGCAGCTGTCCACGGGCAAATGGCAACAAAACTTCTGTTCTCCCACATCACAAAAGCGCTCCGGAGACGATCTATAAAATTGTTAAAATGCTTTTATACCCTTTCAAGTGCCCTGTAGAAAGGAGACTTGCAAAAGCAGTTTAAAACATTACACTGTTGTTATTGGGGCTACGAGGTGCGATGACGGAGTGTTGAAATGTATATTCATTTTAGCGTCCCTCCGTGAGAGGGGCTGGACTCCATGGTGACATGCGGGGCTGGTAGACAACGTCTCGCAACCAGCCCCAGCGAGTCACAGCAAGCCACGAAGGGGAACCGGGTCAGTCAACCTGCGGGAGTCAGGGTGTCCCTGCCCTTCAACCCTGAGCACCAGGTTGGCTTTCAGTACCTATGCTCTGTTTGAGGTTGCTTTTGAGCTTCTATTTGTGAAAGCTGGTGTCCCAACCCTTTATCTAAATACCTCGTTTTGCCTTGGTGGGCCCCTGCTGCAGAAATGCCTGTGGAGAAGGGGGACCCTAGGATTGGCAGCAGCATGGAGGAGTAGGGCTGGATTGTGATAGGGATTTGCCACATGCTGGACAGATTCTTAACTCCCCTGAGAGCTTTTTTCTGACATGCTTTGCACATGCACACCATAAACAAAATGCATGTGTGAAAAACTCAGTTGGAGTAGCCACATGGTCTCGCCCAAATCCTCTCACTTTAAGCTAGAAAAATCCCTCCCTGCAGGTTGTGCCTATCTTTGAAATATGATTTCTGGAGGCTGGGAAAGCCAGTTTCAATTATGTGCACAGCACTCTGCCTTGAACTATTTCCAGAGGGGAAAAAGAAGGGGAAGATGGTCTGCTGGAGCACTGAAGTACATCTGTAAACCCACAAACACGCTCATGTGTTGCTAAGTAGGTGGAGCTTTGTATCAAAAGCTAAAGCCCATAAATCAAATAAAGTTGCTGTCACCTCCTTAAGGCCCTGCTCTCTCCCTGCCTGTAGCAGTCCTACACCAACTGATTGAAATGGCCGGGCTGTACATACCTCTGTGCAGTTGTCTGCAACATGTCTGGGCTGCTGGTACTGGGGATGCAGCATGAAATGGAGGAGGGAGAGAAGACAGCCCAATTTGTTTTACCAATCAAAATGTCATGGAACAACAGCAGGTTCTGGTTTTGTTTAAGCTGGATTGGCTTTGGTTTCCTGTTTGCCTCACTCAAGTGGGGAAAACTATGAAGAACAGAACAGCCCAAAGTGTTGTGGCAGGGGTGGAGGACTGGAAAGGACACTACATTGTTGAACTCCATCCCCTGCTATCGGAGCCTCTGATGGTGGGTGCTTTGGTTCTGGAAGCCTCACAAGACATCCAGGCTTCCTGTCGCCAACATGCAGCCCTCTTCTTACATCAAACTGCAAACCTAAGCATGGACAACCAAGAGCCACCAAAGCACAGTGGGCCACAGGAGGGAGCAAGGGCATTCCCAGAGTCTCTGCAAGGTGTTATGTGTTATTTTGCAGCTGCCACTGCAAAGTGGACCACATCTGGGGCGAGATCTGCCATGGCTAGCTCATGCAAACACAACATCCCAGCCCTGAGTTTCCAAACCCCTTCTCCAGCAGTGACCCACCTCTGGGCTCACAGGCTTACCACCACCTAGACATCTCCCCCCAAGACCCTACCACTTCCTCTGTTTCCAGTCTTTGCTGCAGCTCCTGGCTCCCGAGGTAGCCAGAATGAAGCAGGATCCATTTGCTGCAGCTCTGACTTACAAACACTTGATTTGAGGGCTCTAACACCAACTGCGTGGAAAAGAGTCGTCTGATGGTTAGGATTTATTTTGTATGGAGAGAAGAGTGTATGTGAACCTTTGTCTGCCATGAGCTATTCTACCTGCATATAGTTATTTCTCAATATTCCCAGCTTGTTATCTCTGATAGGTCAGCTAAGGCCTAGTTCATAGGAGAAAACTGTATTAATTTAGTAAAATCAGATGTGATTTAGTTGAACTAGTGCAATCCATTTAATGGATGATTCCATTTCTGACTTGTGTCACGTACTGATTTAGCTTAAGCCAGTTATCCAGAAATTCATGCCATTTTCTCATGTTGACCAGGTCTGTGACACGATTTTTATTCTCATACCAGATGGTGGACTGATTTGATTAGATCCTGTAAAGCCTATGTTTAGCTTTATATGCACATCTGGTCTTGTATCTTCTCTCTGCCTGCAGTTACACCCAATTATTCAAACATACTAATTGCCTATCATACTATTCGAAGTCTGAATTGTTTATTTTAGGAATTGCTTTATTTTTTAGCATGTCCCTGAGTGGATTTATTGCTGTCCAGAGACTGCTGATTCTGGAAAGTGAAATCTCTACAGCACTGCATGCAAAATTGCTTCCCTCTCAACTTGTGGGTGAAGAAGCCAGAAACCTGAAGCCGCTGAAGCATTTTTTTCCTTCTTTTTAGCATGGCCAGACAATGCGAATGTTGATGTAGCCTGTTGGTAGCTGTCGGTGGGGAAGCAAATGGCCACGCCAGCCATAGAGACCACGACTAGCTTGGGGAGATTTCTCTTGCGCAAGGTAAGGCTGTAGTGCAGCCTCTGTGAGCCTGGTCCAACAACGTGCTTATGGATGTATTAGCTTGAAGCATGTGAAAAGTCTTGCTGAGTGCACCAAATACTTAAGTGCTTTGCTGGACTGGAGCCAGACTGGTCAACAGTTTGCAAGACTATACCTTTAGGATAAGCTTTTGGAGTCTATGAAAGTACTCATACACACATATGCACATAAATATATCTACACAACCATTTTTTAAGTCTCTGAGGAATGATAACTGGCACTTATTGTGACATCCTTCATGAAATGACTTTGGTATTAATATTAGGAGAGAACTGGCTGCTTGTCTCCTCTTAAAAGAACAACAACAACAACAACAAGTGGGCTTTGATGAACAAGCTCCCATTAACTGACTGTTTTTGGGATGAGTTGTAACAGATTTGGAACTGGCCTCAATCCTAAGATGTTGCTGTATCTCAATGTAAGGTTGCCAAGTGGCACGTACACAGGGAAACATCTCACTGTGGTATGTCAATGTCTGGTAGCCAACTGCTAGCACTCCCTGCCTCAGCACTGAGCTGTGCAGCTCCTCCCTTCATTGTGCTGAGGGTGCAAATGGCACGGAAAGACCAGCTTCAAGTCAATGGGAGCTTTTGCCACTAACCTCAGAGGTCAGGTAGACAGGTACATGAGTAGAAGCTACACAAAACACACACCCATGACAGCCTGTGTTCTGGCAGATCCAATCCTCCATGAACACCAAAAAATATATAAACCACCTGACCGTCTTGTTTGACTTATTCCATGTACCCCCTAGCTGATAGCGGTTGTTTATTTTCATTCCACGAAACTTATCTAGATAAGTCCACAATTTTCCAGGCCTCCCTTCCTTTATGCTAAACATCCCCACCCATTCTTAGGTCAGGTGTTATAACCTTTGGTGGCCTAGAATATAGTAATCTTTATTTTAAGTATAGCTTCGTTTGTTTTGGTTTCCATCTACCTTTCCTGTTTAAACGAAAACACAAAGGTCTATCCCTCTGCACTTTGTTCCTGGGGTATTTCCTGTCGGTACCCTTTTGGTGAGAATTATATTTTTATATTTCCTATGCCACAGTTGCACTAATGAACCTCTGCAGTAAGACCTGTGTCTGTGGTTGCTGCTTCTGGTGAAAGATGCCATTTGCTTAACTGCTAAGCAACCCTCAAGAGTTCAGCCCTGGGTTTCTAAAGCAGGCCTGGTCAGCACACTGAGTATGTTCGCAGTGTTACTGCTTCGGTGAAGGGTTCATTTTTTATTTTTTAATTTTTTTTTAAATGAATCCTGGCTTCCTAAGCAAATGAGGTTTAGCTGATGATGTATCTGTGTATATGTATATGCCACAGCAGCTTTGGAGTAAGCTGCCCGGCTTCAGATACATTTGCCAGAGAGACAGAGTCCTTAGAGATAAAAAGTTTGGACAGTTTTCTGAAAGTCCAGCACTTGAGCAGAAGACAGACATCCAAATTAGTGCTTCATTGAAGGAAGGGCAGAAGAGGAAGGTGAACTGTATTATTAGACCCTGGAGAATCCACACAGGATGCCCTGACCACAGGAAAAGCTTTATTCAGCTCTTGCCCCTTATTAGCCTCAGATAATCAACCACAAAATACAGAGCCACAGGAAACCAAGCAACATAATTTCTACTGCTCCCAGAAGTACTTGTTTCTCGCTGAAGAAATCCAACCGGTGCCACTCTTTGAGTGGACCCAACGGTAACTTTCCGCAGCCGCCGTTACGCAGCAGCACTCGGCTGCTGGGTGCGCTGTAACTGCCGCCGGAGTTTGTCTCATTTTAGCTATATCCACATGCACTTGTGCGTCTGTTTGCAGAGGGTGCTTTGAAACATTTGGGTTTTCCCCCTCTGATTTTCCCCCAGTAGGTAAACCAGACTTTGCAGAACTCTCTTTCTCCCGATTTACATACATAAATGGTTATAGTTGTTGTTGCAGGACATTTCATTCTTCACCCTACTCCAGATCCTGCTTGGATCCTGCCTGTAATCTTGCCATCTCTCTTTGCGACATCACTCTTCAGCCACACCCTGGATGACGCACTGCCATTTCTCAGCTCATTGTATTGTGTGGCTACAAGTCCTGCTGCAAAACCGGCGTGGAAAGAAACAACACACAAAAATAACAAAGCTAGTCCAGCCTCAGAGGTGGATATGCAGCTACTGTGAGTCACACCTTAATTTCACAATAAAGCAACCTTGGAATTTATGCTCCAAGATGCTGATTAATTTAATTTTTAAATCTCTAAACAATACTGGACAGAGAGAAAGAAGACAAAGAAAATGCAGTATTTAAATGCTGCCAAAGGAGCACTGAGAAAGAAATGACCTTAGCCTAGATGGATGCGATAAGCTCAACATTTTAGATGGGTGTGATGAACTGAGTGTTTGCGCCCCACCTAAACCTTTCAAGAGATGGTATCAGGTCTTCTACACTCTGATTGTTTTGCCTTTATTTTTGCTTTTTTGAGGTCTATTAAATCTCCTCCATGAGAACAAAATCTAACCTCACCAGTCTCTTGGCTAGATAGGCTTCACAAGTTCCTGTAATGAGGAGGACACTTAGGGCTATGGTGCAGCTAACTTGTTTCTTCTCAGTTTAGTTGCAAGGATTACTTGCTGACCTGACATACAGCTAAGCCAACATCTAGTTAGCACAGCTGATGGACTGTGTATGACAAGGTAAAAGTTATATGCCTTATCACAAGTATTGATACGCAGCTGTCCTCCATCCACTCTCTCTCACACACAAAACTTTACTTTAAATTATCAGTCCATCTTTTCTTATAGATTGGCAAAAAAGGCAAAGACAGAGGAAGTGTTATTACTGGGAGGAGCAGAGGCATTATGGTGATGGTGATCTAGATAGTAAGACATGTAGGTACAAGAAAAGTTCCAGGCAGTAGGACTAGACCAGGACTTCATAAACCCAAGTCTACTCCCCAGCACAGCCTTCTTGCATTGAGGACAAGTAATTTTCTGGATGAGCCTCATCAATATTTGTTAACCACAGGGATCAAATAATCTGCCATTTCTTATCTTTCTGACATGAAATCACATGAAATTGGGTAGGTTTGAGTCTTGGTACAAAACAGAGTTCACAGACCTACAAAAGATAAGAATAATCTAAAATGTGGTCAGAAATGTTGGCTGTTGACAGCAAGGAAGTCATAATGGAAAAAAAAATCAGTCCCTGTTGGAAGAAGACAGGAGGAGAGAAGATAGCAACCTTATTGCAGCCTTCCAGTGCCTAAAAGAGGCCTACAGGAAAGCTGGAGAGGGCATCTAGTGACAGGACAAGGGGTAATGGGCTTAAACTGAAGGAGAGTAGATTGAGACTTGGCATTAGGGATAAATTCTTCCCTGTGAGGGTGGTGAGGCACTGGAACAGGTTGCCCAGAGAAGCTGTGGAGGCCCCATCCCTGGAAGTGCTCAAGGCCAGGTTGGATGGGGCTTTGGGCAACCTGGTCTAGTGGAGGGTGTCCCTGCCCATGTCAGGGAGCTTGGAACTAGATGATCTTTGAAATCCCTTCCAACCCAAACTATTCTATGATCCTATGAAGATGGTGGTGGTCCTTTGTCTTTCCTACCGTTGGCTCTTTGAGGATTGAAATGGACACAGCAGGGCAAGGCTGGAGGTGTGGCACAGTGGTCATGCCAGGAAAAAAATATTAATCGGTAAGAGAAAGGATGATTGCCTGGAGATCAGAAGGTGTCACTGGGAGGCCACCATCTGGGCTTTCTATTTTCTATTTTCAGCTCTGCAAAACAATTGTAAAGCAATTTTAGCCAAACCCTGTAGCAAAACTAAGGTGTGCGCACAGATTTGTGCTGATGTCAGGAAAACAAGCCTACAGCACGCCTTTCACTGTTCCAGGAGAACCTGTGCCTGGATACTTGTTTTGGTGTGATCTATTTCAGTGAAAGCCATGAAGTAAGCTTGATAGGAACTAACCCATGGGGCTCTTGGAAAGTGAAAACTGTACCTTGTACCATGTCCTGTTGAAAAAGGTGAATAAAAACTTTTGCCCTTATTTCTTCCCTCCTCTGCATGGGACAAGTCTCTATGTTACCTTTATGAGGCAAGTTCACTGAAACTCTCACACCCTTTGAAGGATGCCGCAAGCCTTGCTTAATGCACGCAGTGCAATTTCAGGAAGAAGCTACAGAAGCACAAAGTGGTGTTACGTATTTAAATCATGAGGATTACAAAACACCGTTGTTTACTCATTAAAACACAGAAACCCAAAGCAAGTAAAATATTATCAGACAGTGCTGATTGAAGGTGTAGCAGTTCTTGATTCTTACTGATTCAAACATGCTTTGCTGAACCCTTTGGGTTTAGCCTGTCTGGCTTATCTGTCATTTGATGGATTTTACTAGCTTGCTTGTTTATACCAGGCCTGGTTAACAGCACTGCCACACACATATTTTAAATGAATTCTTGAAAAAGTCCAGGAGAATGGGTGGACTCTGGACTGTCTGGTCCAGTTTTGCAGCCGCAGTGACCTGATGTTGAGGGTGTCTGTCTGTCTATCTGTCTGTTCAGTCACACCAAGCCACAGCATTCAGTCCCCAATCAGCAAAATCCACAGGCATAAACTGTGCAGGACAAGCAGCTACGCAGCAAGAAATGGTTCGTGACTTGAGCTGAGATTGCTCAGCACCTGGAATGGTCTAATGCATGGGGTGTGACAGCATAAATCAGTGCATAAACTGGCTATAGCTATGGTAACTGTGGATGCAAAATGTCAGAAGGGATTGTGGCGAGAATGAATTTGACTGGATTTGTCTTTTTTCTCCTTCCCAAGCTAGAGAATTAATTGCATAATGTGTTCTGCAGCTAAAGAGATGTCCATGGGGATTTAAAACACTGACTGAGAAGAAGAGACTGAGTAAAGCAGATTTTCCAAATCCAGAAGCTCAATGGTGGACATTTTCCATCTCTTTTGTGCTTGAAAAATAACAGAGAATTTTGAAAAATCAGCATGGCTACGTCCCCAGGGGAGACTCAAATAAGGCATTAATTAAAGTAAAGAAAGGGAGGTGTCTTATTTGAACTCTGCTGAGCTAGATGGATTACCTATGAAAGCTGGCATTGACAGGACAGCTGTATGAAGAAGCCTGTGGCAGAAGTACCGGTGTCTTATACAAACAACGGGAGACAGGGCGGGAGACGCAAAGCCATAATTGCCAGATAGATTTCTTCCTCATGAGGCATATGCTAAGTCAGCAGAAACCTGCTTCAGTTTTCTGTTGCAAGGCACTGCAGAGTTAATTAAGAGAAAAATAAAAGAAAAGTTGGTTATACCTACTATCGCTCTTGCAGCTCTTTAGGCTTATACTGCAGGGAATAGTGCCGGGGAGAAGAATATTATACATCTCGCTCAGAGAAACAATCATTTTTCTCTTGCATGTCTCTTCTTTTTCATATATCATTGCAGAGAAAAAGCGCAGCAATAAAAAGGGACGTGTATTAACATGAACATTGAGGTGTAGGAATATGAGAATGGCCTGGTGAGATTTCACTGTCCCAGCATTTAGTAAAATAATTTAAACTGGTGCTGCAGTTTAATTAAGATTTTACGTTACCGGCTTTTTTGAGGTTCTAGAGGTAGAACTGGGAAGTCATGGAGGTCTTTAGGCAACTTTTTGCCATGGGGGAAAACCAGATCTTTTTCAGGTCAATAAACTAAAATTCATTAATAAAACAGGTACCTGTTGGGACTACCGAGAACTCCACAGGTTAATTGCTTAGCTTCACATCTACTTGCTCTTTTATTACTTTACTCAACATGAACTATGACTTTGATCTACTAACTCAATACAATCTATAGTATGTCTAAGCCATATTTAAAAATGCCTGTTTTTTTGTTGTTCTGCATTGTTTCTCATCCCTTCGGAGCAAGCTTGTTTAACTCCATATGGAACCAGTTATCAGTGAGAAGGAAAATAAGATACCTATCTTTTTGCTAATTAATACTTTAGAAAGCTTTCACTTTCATACTTCAACGCATATTAAAAATCCCACCTGTGGCTGGGTGCTTGTCTTTGTGCACCGATATAGTGTAAACCAAAACCGACCATCACCACAAATCCATGACATTGGGGCTCTGGTTTTGGCTGCCTGACCACTGTGTTTGGCCTCCTCTGCTGCGGGGAGGCTCCTCCGTCCTGAAACAGGGATGAAAAAACGTGCTTAAGCCCTGTTGCTGCTGAAAGGCATGCCCCTGCCTGCCCCAACTGCACCCTCCTGCCCTCCCTGTGCTACACAGGTCCAGGGTCCAGCCTTGGCTGCACTCAGGAGCAAGCCCAGGAGAGCTGTGCAGCACAGCGAAGAGTCCCCATTCAGGAGAGCTGTCCCCAGCCTGGCTCCCAGGGCCGGGGGTGCCTCCTCCTCCTCCTCCTCCTCTGTGCTTAAATTGCTCTTCTACTGCTCGCAGGTTGCACAGGAACAGAGGGAAAAGCAAAAGCCCTAAATGAACTGGGGTCACATGCTGTGCTCCAGCTGAGGCACTGTGCACCCTGTCCCTCACCTCTGGAATAGCCAGTTGAAATGTCCGTGGTAAGGCACACAACTGCTTTGTTCTAGGAATTTGAGCTAAGGTTTTAATTACTGTTAATAAGGAAGTGGATTTTCTATCCTGCAAAAAGACTCAAAAATCCTCCAGACCATACCAAACCAACATTAAAGCAAATAACTTCATTTTTTTCATGAAATCTAAATTTTTCTCTTTTTTATTTGCTAATAATTTGCAGAAGACAAAATCGCCGTGAAATACATACCCCCACGACTTTTCATTTTTAAAAAAACTGAAATACCTCCAGTCAAATGGCCGCTTGTTTTTCCTTATTGTTCCTAAAAAGTTCATCAGAATCAATATGGTTTTCTGTAATACAGCAGATCCTACAAATTTTGCCAGGGAAGACGCTAATCAGTGTAAAACCCTCTGCCAGTTCTAGTTCAAACACTTGTGACTTAGCGTACGCCAAAAGCGCACATGGGCTTGCACAGCCGGACAGCACAGGAGCCCCAGGATCCAGCCTCGCTTGCACAGCCTATGGAGAAGTCTGGGAGACCTGCAAGCCAGGAGCCAGGAGGTCTCTTCTCCCCTGAGATGTTGGGTGCTCTGGTAGGGCAGGTTTATTTTGGTAGTCCCCTCCTCTCCTGGTGATGGGGGGAGATGTCCGCACCTCCTCTCCCCTGGCCAGCAGAGCTGATGGGCTTTGCACTAGCTGCTTGCTGCTCCTTTTATCCCAGGCAGGGAGTAGAAGTGAGTTGACTCAAAATGCGTTTGTACGATGCATTTATTGGCAGCCAGCTGTTTAAAAAGCTCTCCCATACCCTGCTAGCCCCAGGCGGAGCCCTGTGTACATCCCCTGAGTGTGGGACTTTCCCCTGTTCGGGGAGGATGTTACTCCCCCCGTCTCTCTAATTTCACCCATGGTGCTGGGCACCTCTGTGTCAGTGTGTTGCCCTACTTCCAACATGTAGCCAGCACCTCTCACCTTTGGGCTACTTGGCCACTTAAGTGTCATCGCTATTTTGGGGCTGATACCCTTCACCTCTATCCCCAGCCCTTACAAAAGAGATGGAGGGGAGCAGAAACCACATGTGCAACGGGGTAACAGTGAAGGCTTGCACATCTGTGCCTCCAGCCAAAACGCTGTGTCGCCCCCCTCCACCCTCCTGCTCATCGTTTCCCTCCCGATGGCCTCTCCCAGGGACTTGGGCTAGCAAGGCGAGGGATTACTCAGCCGAAGGCGGTTGCGGTGCTATGCCCGGGGCACAGCAAATGCCTTGGTACAGGATTTCGGCCATGGTTCTGTTTACCTGCAGCAGTTGGGCACTGCCGGGTAACGTGACAATCTGAAATATGATTTTAGAGCCGGCCGTGGCACTCATAAGCGGATCTGCACGGGCTGCCGGGGGAAGATTAAACCCTCTTGTTAGCCACAGGGCAGCGTGGTGTGGCAATTAGTATGTTAAGCAGAGCTGAGAGAGACTTTTGTAATGAAACCGAAAACTTGGCTGGCCCCCAAAATCTGCAAAGGTTCAAGAAGCTTTCAGTAAACCTGGATTGAGCCTTGGCAGATTTATAATTTCAAGAAGGAACCGTTAAAAACACCCTGGTCTGTGCACGATTTTGAGCCCAGACCCAGCCACACTTGGCACTTTGGGAGTTTTGCTTTGGGTTTTTTGCATACAAATCCAAAACACAATGTAGACTCAGCAGGGAGGAACCGATGCAAACCAAAACTGCTGAGTTTTGCACAGCTCTAATTATAATCTCTTCACAGTCCTGGTTTTATTTATTATTGTTTGTACTGTGGTAGCAGCGCTGGGCTCCAACCAGCTTTGGGGCCGCGCTGTGGTAGGTGTTGTAAAGGCAGAAGAAGGAGGCAGGATCCCCGGCCTGAAGAGTTTATAATCTAAATAAACAAAATAGATAAAGAATGAGGGAAAGACATAAAATACGTAAGCAAAGTGATTAGGGGTTGTTGGAAAGACAAGTCCTTTTTCTTAGTGTCTCTCTCATAAAATCATGTCAATTTACCATGTAAACTCCTTGGGGTCAGGCATTTTCCAAAATGCGGAGGGAGATGGGATGAGAGAAATGAGTGGAGAAACGGAGATGCTGCAGGGCAGCAGCGGGATCAGCAGCCCACAGGGCTGCTGGATTCTGGCAGCGAGGGCAGGAGTGGGAGGCAGGCGATGGGGAGAGCAGCAGGGGGCACGGAGGAGACAGACAGCACGCCCTAGCTTGGGTCAGGTCAGAAAACCCATCACATGCACCACGACAACCTGGGACAAGTCATCTGACTGCTCCATGCTGGAGTTTCCTCTAGGGTTGAGATGGGCTAAAAATATTTCCCTATATGGCATAATTCTTCCTCGATGTAAACTGCTTTGAGATACTCAGGTGAAAGGTGCTAGAGGAATGCAAAGATTTATTTTTCATAAACCTCCTCACATAGTCTTTTCACTGCCAAGTCAGGGCCCGAAGCCAGGAATTTGAGAGATGCATATATCTCTCTCACTATATATATGAATATAAAAATATATTTATGGAGGAGGCCAAGGTATGTTTTTTAGAAACGAAGCCTTAAGTTAGATTTCCTAAATCTATATATAGGAACTTAAATGAACAGCCAGATTTAAAATCAGGACACTTACTTCTTTAAAACTGGTTCAGGAGTCTAGCTATAAGTTCCTACTCAAAAATGTTTAGCCACAAGCTAAACAAATTTATATCTTAGAAGTTTCTAATATCTCTTTTTTTTTTTTTTTTTTCTTTAAGGATTTAGGTGAAGGTTTGGGCCAGCTATTTTATCCCAATTATTCACCATTCTGCAACTATTAATTAAAACAAACAGCTCTCTGCAGCTACTTCTCACAATGGGGAAGATTTATATCTTGAAATTGAAGCCTGTTTTCTCACCTTGTCTATTTTCTACACTGCGTAAACATCCAAGTTTGTTATTGCTGCAATCACCAGCGCGAGCACTCAGAGCTTATTGCCAGGCTTGTGATATTTATTGTTTGCTAAGCCCCAGCTCCTGGAGTGAAGTGATTAGATGAGAACCTCGTCCACAGTTAAAAAATGATGTAACTTTGCACTGGACCACAGGGCTGGTGAGAGAAACGGGAAAACATGGGCAGAATGTATGGTCAAGGGTCCAAACATCAGAAAGGCGGGCAAGAAAGAAAACCCCACATGTATTATTATTTTTAAAGCCCAAAGACTCTTAAGCCAACATCCCCTTTATAATTTGGAAGGGGGGTGAGGAGGGGTGCTGACTCCTGGCTTCTGACTGCCAGAGCATGGCCATGGTGGGGGTTACTCATGGCCTTAGAGCTGCCTGGAGGTTTCTGACCAACGGGCTGCTCGCCCCTCTGCTGAGCTGCACGTGCTTGGTATCGCCAGCTGTTGGGCTCCTGCCACTTTTCTGTGGTTTTGGCTTTTTTTCTTTTTTTCCTTTTAAAACAACCTTACTGAGGCATTCATTTATGAAAATATCCCACACAAGGAATGACACGGACTTGGAAAATAGAGACAATAGGTCAGTTTCTGGGCCTCCCAAACCTGACAGGATCCCTTTAGCTTTCAAAAAAAGAAGAAAAGCAGAACTATTAAAAAGTCTCAGCTTCCAAATAGGCAGTAAGTCTGTAACAATGTAAAGCAAATGTAAACATTGTATGATGAAACGCATTTTTTACAAAGCCCTCTTTTCTCAGCAGTTAGATGGGCTTTATATACAATGGGAAGATTCATTCCTGAAGGTAGCTCCAGCATACGAAGCAAAACCCTGCATATCGCATTCTAAACCATCTATGTTACATGAAACAGCGGCTGAGGCATCACCTTCACCTTGGGAAAAGCTCATTCAGCCTCCTGATTTATGAAGGCCGTACTTCTCCCCGCTCCACTCCGTGCCTTGCCGTGCCCACAAACCCTCCAAGGAGAGGAGAAAAATTTGTCCGCAGTGAAGGAACCTAGCTATTACCAGTGTAAATAAAGGGCATTAATAACAGAAAACCAACGCAAAGAGCACAACAGAAACACAAGCAGGAGAGAAATGAGAATGTTTGTGCGTAGAAAAAAATAGCTGTGCAAAGTCACGATTTCAGACACGCAAAGGTCTGGCGTGCATTGCTCACCGAGCTATGGATGGGAGCTGGGGATGCAAGCGGGGGCCTGTAGCCGGCTCTGGCCTGATCCTGCACCTGCCTGTGCCCACATGGGGAGGGCAGCCCTCCCACTGCTTTCTCACCATTACAGCCCTGAGGAAAGGTCCTGTGGACACCCAGGGTAATGCCGTGGGTGTTTTCTACCCAGTCTTCTCCACATGGTGGGATCTGGGCTGGACATACTGGTATTGGTTCTGAATGAAGCACCTGCTTACTGGGGGTTGGGTGCTTGGGAGGAAGGAAACAGTGGGAAGATGATACCAAAGCTTTACTCAAAGCCTCATGGCTGTAGTCACAGGTCAATTGCACTGCTCAAAGAAAGCAGAGGAAAGAAGAAATCACCATTGACTTCCCCTCTCCCCTTGAATGTGTTCCTGCCGCAGACAGTGCACTTGCCAGGTGCCTGCGACAGGCCTGCAAACCAGCACAACATTCAGCTCATTGCTGCTGGAAGTTCTCCGTCCCTTGCCACCTCGGGTGCTATCTGTAGTACATGGCAATAACCTCCGTACACCAAAGGCAGGGTTGGGTCCCAGAAGAAGCAGTAGGGAGGAACACGGTCTTTTCAACTGTCTGAATGTATGGTCTACAGCCATGTTGCAATTTATGTTGTTTACATTTACTCATTTACATGGGTACAATTCACATCTCTCTTTAGGGTGCAGTTAAACCCAAGTTCTAGTTCAAGGTGTGGCTTCAGGAAACAGGGCTGTTATAGACCAGCAACAGATGCAGGCAGTTACAGCTTAGGAGAGAGATAAATCTCCTCTTGCATGAGCGAATAAATGCCAGAACACCCTGAAATCCCTATTTATCAGAGAACCCTGCATTATGAATGTTTGTGGATCTCTACTGGGCTAGGGTTAGGCATGCAATAATGAACCGGTATTGTCCTTTCTGTTTCACACATACTTTGAGAGCTGGTGGAAGACAAATGTTGGACACACTAGTGCTGTCAGCTGCTCCAATACACTTCAGGAACATCATTCTTTCTATTCCTGCTGTTAATTCAGCAACACACCCTGCCAATAAACCATAGCAATAGCTGCCTTACAGGTCAACATGACTACAGAAGAGCAGGCTGCTTGCCAGCACCAGACAACTTAGCCACCAACCATGGATGCTCTGGGATAGCCAAATTCTCCTGAGCAATAGCAGCCCCTCCTGAACTGGTGTCTTCTCCCACTGGGGTGTCTTAGAACTGAAGGGTTAAGGCATGCCTCCCATGCTTCTGGAGCCACAGCTGATCAACCCAAGACTGCAGGCTGATACAGACCGACTGTTTTGTGCTTGCTGTTCTGGTCCAGAATGAGTCAGCATCGTGGTGTCCGCAGCTGGTAAAACCTAGTCAAGTGGCTTTACTCTGTCACATTTTAGCCTGAGTGAGCTGCTAGGCAAGGCCCACCACTGTCTTCTTAAGGTGACAAGGTAGGGCTGAAGTGGCCTCCAGCCAAATCATCACACACCCAGAGAGCTGTATGAAGGTAAACAGCTTGAACAACTGGGTACTTGCTGGAAGTCAAACCACAGCTTTCTGTTTTATTAGTCTTCTGCAAATGAATCAATGGGAAAAGGCAAGTATCCCACAATAATTTGGAAAATACCTCAGTGCAACGCTCAAGTCTGTGGGATGTGCCCTCATAGAAAAGCCCATTGGTGCTAAAAAACCTAACGCAACCCTGTTGTTGGCACCACTGTGCAATTAAACTTAAGCACCACTTAAGACATAGGAAGCTTAAACTCACGACTGCCATGCCCAGACAAAATCTGCTGTAAAGACAAAATCAAAGTGACTTAGGCAGATTTGTAGATTAAAATGGAAATGCCTTCACTGTACTGATTATTTATGCTATTTTATTTTGTCCTTCACTTTTGAAGAGAACTGTTGTGCGAGCAAACAGAGCTTCAGTTTTCCTGTCGAAACTCCTGACGCCAGTGGTTCTCCACTTACATGCAAAGCAAAGCTATGTGTAAGTCATAGGGTCAATTTGTTTATCTTGCCGGTGGCAAGAGTTGGGTTCATCAGGTTAATTTCAGTAGTTGCTAAAAGGTCTTGAAATTTTTTTCTGGTGTCATATGGCTTTTGCCTTTTTTTCAAAGCAGGGGGTAACCATGGACTGTTCAAAACATAATGAAATAAACAACATTTTTCTGCATCAAGCTCATCCTGCAAATTAATTCATTTGCATTTCTAGCCCTTTCAAGTGAAGGGAAGTCATACAGATGTGAGCAGTCATTTAAGGATTTTAAGGGTTATGGTTCACATCATCCAAAATTGATTCCAGGACCACTCATTCATGGAAAAGGGAAAAATGAAGGTGGACTTGCTTCTGTGTTGGGAAAAATGGGGGATTTTTAATAAAAAAAGAAATTATTATTTAAGTTCAAAGCCTCTGGGCACATCCACAGTCCACAGTGATCTGTTCTGAATTGTTTCTTTGTTGCTGGTTCTAGCGAAGTTGATTTCATATTGCTGATTCATCTAATGGGCTTGGACTACTCTTGTTATCCTTTCAGATAACAGACTATTAAGCCTGCAAACAAGTTTGCTGTCTGCTACCATCAGCTGATTTACTTGAGATTTATAAAAGTGAGTAGTTCTAGTTTTTCGGGTTTGTGCTTATAGGAAAAGAGAGAGCTTAATGAAAATCAGAGCAGCAAAATACTCCTTTGGTCAACAACCAGCAAGTCTTAAATGCTGCTAATGAGAACCAGTCTTGTATACAGGAATGAGTTAATCCTGAGATAACTCTCTTAATAATTTGCTATTAACCATGGCTATTGATTCTGCTGCCTGGCCTTAGGTGAAATTGCTATGTAAAAAACCCACAGTGGCAATAGCAACAAAGTACAGTGTTTTCTGGCAGACTCTGCAAGACCCTTCAATGCAGGAAGCAATAGATTATAAACAAGTTTTATTTTAATCCCTGCAGGACATATTGTGAGAGTCCAAGAACAAGACCTATTTTTCTCAAAGCCCTCCAGAGAAAAAAGTTCTTGAGATCCCAATACAATATCAAAGAGATCAGCCAGTAAAGAAAAACTATCTGTTCCTGGCAAGACATCAAAACATTTCCCACAAGTTTATAGTTGTCCAACTGATCATCAAAGAAAAGAGTTTTGGTTGGGTTGGGGACTTTCTAGTGCCAAGAGGTGTTATTGATTCTGAGAAGCCTGGTATTTTTGAGTATGCCAGCCAAAGGACTGCTGAGGGAACATAAATGGTCCTTACTATGTGAAATGCGTTATCTCTTGGCTATTTTATGCATAAACTGGTCTTTCTGTGAGCAGGCAGTTATTGCGCATAGAGAAGCGTCTATTTGCACATCTCACCACGTGCACAAAAAGTGAGCATAAATATAACTCCTGTGGAAAAAAATGTCTAATTTTTGAAAGTACGTGAGTCCATTAATTTCTACTGTGCTCACCATGGACACACCACAGTGGTTTATTTTCACACTTTTTTTAGGTAGGGAAATATCTTCCTCTGAAGCAACGAGAAATTCAGTGGCAGAGACAGCTTGTGGCTTAGCTGTGAAGGCATCCAGAAGCCAGTGTTATAATCTCTGATTTGTATTACTGTAAACCAGAGGAGCTCAAGCCATGAGATGTGGTCTTCTTGTGCCATATACAAATGCAGAAAAAAAAGCCCGACGCTGTGTGACTGAAGCCTCCACAACACTAACTGTGTCCTTGGATGAATCTAAATTTCTAGCTATCCTAGTACACACTCTTAGCAGAAATGCATAATTTACAAAAAAATGTGGGGCTTTTGCTGATTTAGCTTCTGCCACATTGATGAGGAAAATCGTGGTAAAACTGTGTTTACGCCCGCTAACAGGGTTTATGGCAGCGGCGGTCTGGGAAGGGTGGCCCTAAGGAAGCCAGCTCTCCTGTGACACCGATGGCTCATACGTGGGTTCTTTCTCTGTCTTTTCTTCTCTCTGTTCCCATCTCCTGCCCCGCTCGCCCTGCTGTCCCCAGTGACAAAGGGCCGATTGAGTGGCAGAGGCCAGGGGACAGCTGCAGGGCAGCAGTCCTGCTCTGCTCCCCGTCCTGAGGCACTGACAGGAGGGACAAATGCAAACACCCCCCGGGCTTGCTCGAAGCCATCGTGCGTGCTGGGCTGGGAGCTGAGGTTTCAAAGAAAAGAAGCCAAAAGCAGGAATGGTTCTTCTGGCTGTAAATTAAACCTTCATTTGGAAGGTCAGCTGCAAATGCTTCAGATCTCCTAGACAGTCATGAGGTCAAGCTGTGGCTGAGAAACCACCAGCCATGGCCAGGGCTGTGCAGGAGGGGTGGGGAGGGCTCTCTGCTGAGGAGTGCTCCTGCCTGTGAGAAACAGTGTCGCTGGGAGGACAAGCACAGGTATGTTGGCACAACTTCCTTGACGTCAGCTTAGGCTTTAACTCAGGTGATGCTCTAAGGTCACTTCCCTCTTCACACACAGCCTTGCTATCCAAGCTGAGATGATTTATAGTCCATTTTTGTCCTTCACATGGGCTAGCGGTGTGTCTACTTCTCTGAGATGATCAAAGTGGTTACTTCAGTGCTGATGAACCCCCAGCCAGAAAGGCCACAGGCCCTTCCCACTACTTCTCCCTTTTCCCCCCACTTCCCTCTGACCCTCCCACAAGTCATCAGGGGAACGTTCCCAGCAGCACAAAACAAACGCTGCCTTGGCAATACACAGACGTTAATGAAACACCACAGGGGGGCTGATGCTTGCATATGACTTTGCAGAGCTGCTGGAGTAACCCTAACACCTGGACTAACTCTGCAGTAAACGCATTGCCACCACAGAGTGCCCACTACCCTCCTGTCTGTTCCCCATAGGCATCAGTCCCAGTCCTTGTCCCTCCTGAGCTGGAAGCACTGATGCTAGACGGCTGTTTGAACTTCTGCTGTCGCTGGGCTTGAGGAAGCCCCAGCGCAGCTGCAGAGGGCGAGCCCGCAGGAGAGCTGCTCCCAGCGCAGCTCGCCCAGCCACCGACACGGGTCCGTCCCCACCACTGCTTCATGCACGCTGGGCTTCTGAGCCACCACCTGGTACAGCCCACCCTAAATATGTCCCAGGCAAAACACTACCGGTCCCAACATGCAAAACATGTCACTTAAAAGTTATGCTCTTATAGAAACAACGTCCTTCGTGAGGCTGCAGCCCATCTCACTTCAGAAGAGGAGGCTTCAGAGAGCTCAGCTCTGACAACGGGCAATGCTTACTTGAGGCGTTGCCAAAAAGTTGACAAGTTATTATTTTTGCAAAGTTCCTCCACCGTAGCAGCCCCGCTGTCCTCTTAAATGCAAATGTTTCTGTCATCTGTCACAAAGAGCGCTGCCATTTTGCTGCAGCGGTAGGAAGCCCAGGCTGTTGAGATAGGAGCCGGAGTTTGGCAGGAGATCTGTCTGAGCAGGGAGTGAAAAAAAAAGATAAATCCCAAGGTGGAAACACGCCAGCAGGAAAATTACAGTCTACTGAGAAAGCGGCAGTGCAAAATTTATGAAAGCGAGGGGGCAAGCCCTTTTCAAATGTCCGCCCTTACGAAGAGTAAGGTAAATGCGGATGGTTTGCCGGGAAGTGAGACTGCTTGGTGTGAAAGCCAGTTCACGGCGGTCACTGCTGTTGGGCACGGCAGAGAGTTTTGTAACTGGCATGAGGCAAATCTCAGCTTCCAGAGCAGAGCTTGCAGTTTTGCAGATTGCTGTGAATGCTGACCCTCAAAACTGATTTTTAACCGTATTTCATCCTCAGTGAGTCAAGCTGCATTCCTCGTGACCAAATTCCTGGGAAATCAACACCATGGAGAAATTCAGCCAGTGATTTTCACAAAACCTTTTCCTATGCAAATAATGTCTTTGCAAGGGACTTAATGAGATTTTATTTTGCTGCGCGTCTATTTTTTTTATGTATTCGTTTGAAATGGCGAATTACCCAGCTCTGGATATGCAATAGTAAAATAATAGAAGTGCTGAAATTTTTTTCTGTAAATAGGTTTGACTGAACTGTACTGCTTACTGATTTTAGTGATGTTAAAGGTTTTCAGAATTTTCTAAAAACAAAGTGCAGTTAATGCCCTAAATTTCTAGCCTTTGATTTATTTAAAGCCTTTTACTACAAGTGTGGGGGTTTTTTTAAACAAAAACTTTCCTAAGCAATCTAAAAGTCAGTTTCAGGTTTTTATTAAAAAGGAAGAAAATCAATAGAAAATCGGTAAAAATAAGGGATCCCTCCCCACTCTGCCGTCCCATTCATAACTGCCTTTTTTTTTTTTAAATCAGCTCAGCAACAAAGGCAAATAAAAGCCTGAATCCCAAGCATCTGTGACTTAAACCAACAACATGGCATGTCAAAGTATGCAATTACACTAGATTTGCACACTTTTTAAAGAGGCAAAACCGCTTGGCCATTTGCCATGTCTTACAAGGTAGGAGAGGGGTCCGGGGACACCTCAGGGTGACTGCTGGGGGGGCTGCCCCACCTCCCACCCCCTCAATGGGTGCAGACTCGGCTCACCCTGCCTTTGCCCTCCTGCTTTTAACACATACGGCACCTATATATCTCGTTTTCTCCTTTGCCTGGTTTAACAATGCAACTGGCTACAGTTTGTGCACTTTTGTTCACGATTTAAAATGACATTTCTTTATTTGCCTAACAAAATTTTGAATGCGGCTTAATCCTTCCCCACCCCCACCCTGCGTTCTCTGTAACATGAATAATGTTTAGGATTCAATTCATACTCCACCAGGCGAATATAATCAAAGTCACTGCAGTCTCTGATGCCAGGAGGGGGGGGGGGGGGTTCCCAAAACAAGGGG
>VWZZ01004268.1:367745-424743 GCA_013399095.1 Psophia crepitans | reverse complement strand
CCAAAAACAAAGGGGAAAAACCCAAAACAAGCCACCACCCCCACCCCCATTCCTTTCCTGGGACAGAACAGAGCGTTTCGTACTCCACTTAGCTGGTTTGGCTGCAATGCTGGCAGCGTTTTTTTGTGCAGGTACAGCGACCTGCTGCTAAATGGTTTGGGGGAACCCCCCTGATTTTGGGGATGAAGCTCCCCTGGGAAGAGTGGATGGACACCTCTCCCTGGCTCAGCCCAGCAGGATGGCTCCTCTCTGCCCCCAAACCACAGTGGTGTTGCACATCGGTGCACGCTGGGGTGTGTGTGTATTACTAGGGAAGTATTAAAAAAAAAAAAAAAGGAAACATTTTCAGGGACTGCACAGAAAACGGCGCAAGAGTTGCTAGAGCAGTGTGCATACGCTCGAGAGGAATCCCTTTCAGTTCCTCTTTTCTTCAGCTTTATTTATAAAAGGATTTGAAGGCTGGTTTAATTACGAAAACCAGCTCTCTAGACACCAAACAAAACGGCAGCCTAGCCTAAGTTGGCACCAGGACAGATGCATATTTTGCTCACTTCTCCATGCCAATCGGCTGTAGCTCATCCAGTATGTCAATCCAAGTTGGCTGTCTGAAATCCAAGTTTAGTGGCCTGAAAATATCCCGGTCTGGCTTTGTTTCATGTGGTAAACAGCTTGCTCAGTCTATTTCTTCAACGTCCAAAACAAAAATCAAAACCCCCAAAAAACCCCGTTACTACACGTTATGGTAATGGCCTCTCTTTGCATTTTACCCCGCTGCAGGATTTCCTTTTTTCCTTTGCATACGCTGACCATGAAACGCTGGCAAAACACACTGCCTTTTTCAAGATAGGCCTGATTCTGCTGGGCACTAAGCTGCCGTGAATGGGTTCAGAGCTAAGACGTTTGAAATGACGGAGTCCTGTAACAAAAATGTTGGGGGGGTGTTTAGCACTTGCAGCTCTGCCAGCTCCTCCGGGCTGCTTGGCCATCTCCTAGGTTCAGCTAAAACCACTAGCAGCCACCTGCGGGAGCAGGCAGGGCTCTGGGACGGCGGCTTTGCAACGCCCGGTCTGCTCAGGGCTTTCTAGAGCCCGGCAGATTCTTGGGGCTTGATGTGTGTCCCGTGTTGTGTCCGTCCCCGTTCCCGTCCTCCCCCCCCCTCAAGGCTTTGCAGGACAATGTGCGTNCAAATAAAGGGGCCCAGGCTCCCTAGTCAGCCAGCAGGATCGGGACTGCCAAAAGAAAACAAATCCAATGCGGGGAGGCTGCCCACAAAGCACGGCTTAGTCAGTATTGCAGAGAGGAGAAAACAAAAAAAACAGCCTCCCAAATGCCAGTGATGGAATATGGTTTCCTTGATAATTAAATTCAAGCAAGGACTCTCCTGGTTTTCTACCGGCTATTTCCTCCTGAAGGAAATTGAACATCTCCACTTGCCAGCTTTCTAAGCAGAAGCAACAACTTTCTATGGGGTACAGCTAAACACAGTGGACACGATTAACGAGTTAGTCACCTAGTTCCACCTTTCCTGACAGCTTCGCAATTGACCCAGGGTTTACCCCTATATTTAAGTGTCAGTGGAGAAGAAAAAGAGATAGAATATGAAGGGATGAAATGGATATATAGCTAGTGGAAAAGGAGGTTAAAAATATCAGGGAATCTCAAGAAATCCCTAGGAAATGAAGAAATAGCCCCAGCTGTCACCTTTCTTCTCCCACCTTCCCGGTGAGAAGCTACACGGTGTTCAAACAAGGCAAGAGCATGCCACCTTTTAATTATCATAATTACGTGTTTTATATGGGCACTTCGCGTAGTGGAAGTGCTATGCAAATATTAACTTTGACTCATCTGAACCTTTGGTTTAAAACAAAGAAACCTGGGAGGTGTGGGGAAACAAACACTGGGAGAAGAGGCTCAGTTCCAACTATTTACCCCATCAGTGAGCCTGACTGCAGAAACAGATACCGATGGGCTGTGGAGGTAAATTCAGCTGTGCTAATGACGCTGCAAAGTCACTTGCGCCGTACTGCCGTGTGCGTTTTGCCCCAGAGCAACCCCCTGCTTTATATTTGTACTTGGAGACTGTAAGAACAGAACCTGAATAACTGCAAGCAGCCTCTGTCCATCGTTGTCCACAATATTTAGGCTTTTCTGAATACGCCTTTCCCCTTCCAAACTGCAAGGCAGGGACACGGTGTGGGTATTGCATCTACCTCAGGGCAGTGCCTCTGTTAAACTTGGCAGCCTCGGTTAAAAGTGAATCACTAGCAGCAGGCGAGCAGCCGTGCCCTGCCATGCTGGCTGGGACGGAGAGGCGCGCATGCAGCATGGCTTGGGAAAACGCCGTCCCCTTCCCTGAAAACGGAGCGTTTCTGAGACTCGGGTTGCACAGCAGCGAGGGGAGGGGGTTGTGGGGAGCAGGAGGGGAGGGCAGCCCGGGCGGCTTTGGGGGACACCGTGCGTGCACAGCCCAGGGGACCGGCCAACCCTGCCACCCAGCAGAGCCCGGGGCAGAGCAGGCAGGGTTAATCCTGACCACAGCACACGCTTCCTCTTTCCCCTCCCCCAGCAAGAAAAAAAAGCATATTTCCTGCAAGGGGATGACTTTGCAGTGCTTTGAGCTACTCTCCCCGTGGCCAGGCGATTTTCTAGGTATCTGAGCTGGGGGACTTCGAAAGCATGTGTTTTTCCAACGAGAAGCACCCTCAGTATCTCATGGGTTCCCATGCAGTTTAAATTGCTCCAGTGAGGAACGTGCAGATTCATCCGGCTTCTGTACTGTCTGACTAGGATAACGCAGTGAGGGCTAGGCTCCTAAAGGACATCTATCTGCCTGTTTGCAGGCAGTTATCAGGAAATCACCACATGTGTACATGGGTGAACTGAGGCAGTGCCTGGCTGCTGGATGAGTCCAGTGGAGCTTTTATCTCTTGGGGTAGATGATGCACGATACACTGCGTGCTGAAACTCACAGGAGTTTTATTTCTTCACTGCTTGCCAGTAAAACGAGCAGCAGCATCTGATACTTGAGGAGGAACAAGGAGGAGGAAGAGGAGAAACAAAAGAGCAAAGAAAGGAGAAAAGGAGGATGGGTGCTATTTGCTGGTGAAATCTTACCAGGGGAACTTGGTGTTATTTCACTGGAACTGTAAATTTCTCTGCTCCCACCTTCAGCGAGGGGATGGCAAAGACTGGGGCAGCAGAGATCAGCTCCAGGTGACCAGGGGGTTGCCTGGCAGCCCCACTGGCCCTGTGTAGGCAGCCTGGGTTTGGAGGGCCAGTCCTTGTCAGCAGGAGGGTGGCAATGGGAACATGTCTCCTGGAGAACCATGGGATCCTCAGAGCTCATTGATACGGACCCATCTCCGTCACAGGAACCATTTGATACTAATCAGAAACAAAGCCAAAGGTAACTTGCTGCCCTGGGTGCAGAAAAACAGCTTTTTTTAACAAGAGGCACAGACATCCAGAGGACAGAGGGGTTTGCCAAACCGAGGCTTTTTTTTTCTGAGCAATACCTGGCAATCTTTTTTTGTCCGGATGCTGTCCGTCCACAAAGGCTGGCCCCCTTCTCTGCTCTCGAGTTTCCCCCTAGGATTCAGATCTTAACACCTCTAAATGTAACTTGGCTTCCTTCCTAGAAGGAGCGGGGCTATGGGAAAGGGGTTGCACAGTGGCAACTCCTTGGCTCAGCATGGAGAACAAACCTGCAAAACTTCTCAAGTCCAAGCACCAGGGTGACGGGCATTTGCCATTATACCGGAGGGAGATTGTATGAAGATGCTGGGCAAGCTCAGCCGTCACCCATTGCAGAGGAGACAATGAAAACTCTGTCTTGGGAGTGAATAAACAATTTACTGTTACTGAAATTGCACCAGTCAGCTTGCAACCCAAAGGTTAACAGAATATTCATTAAGGTCTCTGAAACTGTGCAGGTCTTCAGGGTTTTTTTGTTTGTTTCTTTTTTTTTTTTTTTTTTTTTTTTTTTTTCCCCCCCCCTCCTTTTNGTCTTCAGGGTTTTTTTGTTTGTTTCTTTTTTTTTTTTTGTTGTTGTTGTTGTTCCCCACCCCTGCTTTTCAGGAGCGTAACAAAAAAGCCCCTCCTGGTTTTGGAGCACTCGAGCTGTAGAGCTTTTAGACTTTTCTCTGCAATCATATGGACAAGGTACTTCTTATTTCAAAAGAAAGCTGAGATTCTTGCAAAACTGCTTCCCCCTAGGAGCTTGTACCCTAGCTTCCACCCCCAATCCAAACCCCAGTCCGCCAAGTACCTTGAGACTTGCAATTAAGTCTGTTGGCAATGTAATTGTGATGGTTGGCAACCCAGTGCCACCGGAGGAGCTTCCACTCCCGTAGTTGAAGGGTTTGGGCTGCCTCTCTATTTCACATCTGCACTGATGCAGAGGGCATAGTGTTCCTTCTTGGTATAATAATGTCTTATTTGCACAGTAATCTCAGCTGTGGAGTGGAAATGTCTTCTCTGGCCCAAGTTGTGAGCTGTTAAAAATCTGGCAGATCCCATGCTAGAGGTGGCTGCATTTCAGCAGTGGGAAAAGTGATTTTCATATTGTTCTGGCATGGTTCTTGTAAACTGAACTTCTCCAGCGTTTCTTTTTGAGATCTATGGGAGTTTTTGCCTTCTCTAGGCCTGCGGTGCAGGACCATCAGTTTGCAAAACACTGGTTTGTTTGTCAGAGATTTTTTTTTTGGTCCTTATGTTTGGTTTCCCTTGAGATAATCAGAGCTGACTTTTGCATATCACACTTGAATCTTCTTCAAAACTGTTCTTAATGGGACACAGCTCACTTGTATAGTTATGCCACTGATGTGCATTTTTGATACATTTGCGTGTGCAAATGCTTATTTTGTGATGATTTTCTTGTGTAATTGATTACAACTTTTCCTGAGTGATGTGCTCTATGTGGCCCTGCCTTGGCAGGGGGGGTTGGACTAGATGATCTTTCAAGGTCCCTTCCAACCCTTGTAATTCTGTGATTCTGTGAACTTTGCTAATTAGGTGTGCCACTGGGTGCAATTTAAAATGAGATCCGTTCCACGTCTGAAACTAAGATCAGCATGCAAACTTCATAAACCAGCTAGAGCAGCTCTTTGTCCCCAGTCCTGCACCTGTGGGCACTTAGTTCTGCTTGCCACACTGTGGGCACGTAGCTGTCTGTGTGGCTACACAGGAAACTGGTAGAGGAAACTGATGCAAGTGAAAGAGAATTCAGAAAACAAAAATGGTTATTTATCAGCAGGATCAGTTCCCTCATCAGGTTCATCGCACGGTGTGCTTCAACCATGAAGCGCTGTGCTGGCACAGAAAAAGATGGTGCAAGGGTGGGATAAGATGGCCAATGTTTCCTCCACTGCTGCCTAGGAAAACACAACCTGAATTGCTTCTCAGATGGTTCCATGATTTACTTCTGATGGTTTATTTGCAAGATATTTTCCAAGGAAAGATCTCACCATCAATAACAGAATATCAGAAGCAAGCATTAACACACCTAGACATGTCCAAGGGCTGCAGCTCAGGCAGTCCTTCAGGATGATGCCCTGTTCTGGGCCCTCAACAGAGTCTGGCAGAACAAGGGAGATCAAGATCCCACGGCAGCCTCTTTCCTCTGTCTCTTGCTTGTACAGGTTAGACCACCACTGCCATTAAGGACAGGTTGTTCCATGGTGGTGGCACACAGTAATTTCCCAGTTGCCGTGTGAGATCTACTGCACATTTTTGCAAGATCTCATGGGAAAACCATTTAGTTTCATCGAGCTTTTGCACTCCATCTTGACCCTCTTACACAATTCCAGTGAGAAGCTGAGTTTTTTTCTGGTATAATAATACTAAAAAAATAAACCCAAAGGAAATTAAACCACAAACAACTATATTCAAAAAACAAAGGGTCTGGCTGGTGCCCAAGAAAATAAGGAAATTTAAAGATAAAGCAGATTGTCCTTATTTCACCCCGTTGCGCCTGAGGATGGCTGGGGTTTCCAAAGAAGGCAAGCCATGGCATGCCCTGCTCTACCGGGGAGTGGCCAGCAAAGGGCCGAGCCCTCCCAGCAGTTGAGCTGGACTTTCTCCCTGACTCCTTAATGGGAAAGTCATGCGGCAAAGTTGAAACCCAGATGCTGAAATGTAAAAGCCCTCCTAGCCATGTGTGCGGCTGGGATGGATTAGGACTAAATGCAGCCAGGACGTGCTGACAGGACGTGGAATAAGGGACGACTCAAATGGGATGCACTTCCCTTGAACTTGCTGATGAGTGCCCAGCTCCCTGGGACTTCTGCCCAGCTGAGGAAAGGGAATGGCGACTAGCCAGCCTACACCAGGGGATGCTGGTCACAGTCTAGGAAGGGTGAACTGCATGCCTAAAAGCCGATCTCTTAAAATCGTGAGGCTCTGGAGTAGCTGAGGCTTCGACTTTGATACCTCATCAAGTTGGAGGAAAATGGAAAGCAGCAATGCCAGAGCTGTCTGGAGGTTTTCTATCCCCCAGCACTGCCATGGCTTGCACCGGTGGATGGCCTGACCCAGCCTCCCAGACACAAATGATGGCTAACGGCAGGACAACCTACCCAAGCCAACGCAGTCACCTGTGCTCGCGCTCAGCCTGAATTGGCTTGCGGTGCTCACAGGGCAGGCAGGGCAGTGGGGGAAGATTTAGCAAGAAACAAAATCCCAAATAAAGCAACCCACTCTGCATGATCATTTGTTAAGCAAATACATGCTTTGATTAGTGTATTTGCTGGTTTCATTATGACAACACCTGGCAGCATTGTCTGTGCTTGCAGTCCATGTAAATGGACCATTTCAAACTTGTAAGGTCTTGGAGGAGCAGGTTGGTCCTTTTTATTCTTTTGTGATACCGGTTTTACTACTACCACAGGCCTCCAGAGAAGCTAACTCTTATCATTTCTATTCATAAGTCATTGTTAATTTAGCAAAATCTATTTTATTTATTCTTGAATACTTTGAATATCAAAGGATTTCCTCTATCCTCTTTCTGAGCCTACATGGCCCTGGTGAATGTCTGTACTTTCATTCACAATGAAATTAAAAGGCATAGATGGTGGCCTTGAGTGTGAAGACGTGCCAAACCATTGGGAAACGATATACCATACCCCAACCTGTGACATCTGCATCCCTGAGAATGCTTCTTGCAGGTGCATGTCCTAGTACAGAGTAAAATGCACACATCTTATTTAGATGTTCTCTTTGCTTGCTGAAATCCCATTAAACAAATGAGCTTCATGCTTTTTTCTTTTCTTCTCTCACTGTCACATAAATTTAGGCTCTACTAATTCCCCTGTACTCACTTGGACCCCATCAATATTTTCTACCATGAAGTGAAAGGCAAGCAATAAAACCACTGAATAACCAATCCTTTCAAACCTGCTATGTTGCAAAGAAAGAAATTGTTTCCAAGTGATCAGAACATTTTGCTGACTTTTCTTTTTGACCCAGTATGCCCTTTTCTACTCCAGGAATCAGAGATGGATTCAGGTCTAAGAGCTGACTTCATTTATAGCCACATTTCTTAAAGACAATTGGGTGCAAAGGCTACCATCTCCTTGCAGTTCCATTGGCAGAGCCAGATGCCCTGACATCCCAAGCTTTTTGGCAGTTTGCAGGGGAGCTGGGAACCTAGAGGCCAGCTCTGAGAGAGCATTCATTGCTTTGAAAAACCAAGCTCCCCCCTAGGTTGCCAGCCAAGAACTACTGGGGAACCTTGACTCCCAAGTGGGGTGGGAACATGGGGAGCTGAATTGGGCCTCCCACGTCCCAGCTGACAGCCTTAATTTCAGACCTGTTGATTATTCTGGGGTCTGGCTTTCTTTTTTGACATGCAACATTTCAAAAGGTCTCAGTTTCAACTCAACATGAATGAGGGAAATTTGTGGAAGCTTGAAAAAACTTGGCAGGATGGAAAAGCTCTTTCTCACCCATCTAAAGTCTTCTGTTTTCTCCTGGATGAGAGTAGTGGTTTTCAAGCTTATCTAAATTTTTCCCAGTGGAAGTGGAGACTTATGCACAGTGAAGTCATGAGAATAGCTTGCTTTTCTCAGTTATTTTTTGCTGAGCCTTCAGAAGTTGTACACAGACCTCACTGCACTGGATACTGTTGAACAAGAGGGACAAATGCTAATGTCCACTATGGGCACTCCTATGTCCAATTGCTTCCACACGGACTCTTTTACTGTGTTCTTCAAATGTCTAAATAAAGTTATTGCCAGTTACTTAAAACTACACTTTTTCTTGTTTTGGCATTAATGAATCAATGCACCTACCACTGCCAGGAGGACCGAGATGCTGATATCCAAACTCCTACTGATTCTTACAAGCTGATAAATAAGAAAACTTTTTCCATTGATCCTAATCATATGTTTCACTGAAAGAGTGTAGCGCTGCCCAAGCCATTTGGCAGTTGGGCCATACTACATATTTTGCAGTGGTAATGTCACAGGAAGATATTAGAGAGTTAGTTGGAACTGGATACACACATGGATAATGCATCTAAAAAGTGGTTCCTCTTGAAACTATGTGTGTCCGGTGCCACTGTTTGCCAGTTAGTTTGCAGTGTGAACGTTCTTGAAGGAAGCCTCCTTGCAAGCCCAGACTATGTATGGAAGCTGGCATGGCGTCCTCGCTGCAGATGACTCAGTAGGGAGCGTGCACAACTGTGTGTATCATCACATTAATGCAAACAAACTTCAGCTACTTGCAAGCTAACCAGCTTGTGAGCAAACATCTCAACTGTGTTTCCCAAAAAGAGAAGAACTAACAGGATGGGATC
Source organism: Psophia crepitans (assembly GCA_013399095.1). Lineage (NCBI taxonomy): Eukaryota > Metazoa > Chordata > Aves > Gruiformes > Psophiidae > Psophia > Psophia crepitans. Next base: position 415,949 of record VWZZ01004268.1, on the reverse strand, counting down.
TTCACATCTGTTTTACCCTGACATTAATACAACTGTCAGAGAGGCACAACTCCAGTGTATAAACTCCCTGCTTTGAGCCAGGGCTCCAGCTCACTTCATTTGTGGCTCTGACTCACCATCACACAGTGCCTGACCTCCTCTACAGCTGGGTGATGGCTGTCTGCTTGGGGTAGGATTAGGCAACCACAGGTGGCACCACCTGCTGCAAAGTCCTCCTGCCTGGATTTTCTTTGCTAATGACTCCTAGACATTTAAAAGCCTCCTCAGTTGCTGAAGGGGAAGTGGCCAAGGGGACAATGGGCTCCTTGTAGTTGTTCAACAGTATCACTTGACTTTACTGTTGACTGGCATTTGGCATAGCACGTTGGATGCAAATGGTGCGAGCAGTTGGCTGTGCCTCTCCAGAAAGGTGGCAGTTACAGGTTTATAACACAGAGCAGAGCTTTCTCTTTGCCACAAAATTCACCCTTCACATGTGAACTGCTGCAGGTTCCATCACAGCCACTACAGGTCAATGGGGTATGGCTGCTGGTTTTCTTTATTCCTGTGCTTTCCTTATTGCGCTTTCTGCTCATTTGGATGAAGCATTTAGTTAAGCGTTCTTCCTGTAGAAGTCTAGAACATAGAATCACAGAATGGTTCGGGTTGGAAGGGACCACAAGGATCATCTAGTTCCAACCTCCCCGCTGTGGGCAGGGACACCCTCCACTAGATCAGGTTGCTCAAAGCCCCATCCAACCTGGCCTTGAACACTGCCAGGGAGGGGGCTCCACAACTTCTTTGGGCAACCTGTTCCAGTACTTCATCACCCTCACAGTAAAGAATTTCTTTCTAATGTCCAATCTAAATCCCCCTTCTTTTAGTTTAAACCTATTACCCCTTCTCCTGTCACTGCACTTCCTGATAAAAAGTCCCTTACCAGCTTTCCTGTAGGTCCCCTTTAGGTACTGGAAGGCCACAATTAGGTCTCCCCGGAGCCTTCTCTTCTCCAGGCTGAACAAGCCCAGGTCTCTCAGCCTGTCCTCGTAGGAGAGGTGCTCCAGTCCTCTGATCAACTTTGTGGCCCTCCTCTGGACTTGCTCCAGCAACTCCATGTCTTTCCTGTCCTGGGGACCCCAGAGCTGGACGCAGTACTCCAGGTGGGGTCTCACCAGAGTGGAGTAGAGGGGGAGAATCCCCTCCCTTGACCTGCTGGCCACACTATTTCTGATGCAGCCCAGGACACAGTTGGCTTTCTGGGCTGCCAGCGCACACTGCCGGCTCATGCTGAGTTTTTCATCAACCAGCACCCCCAAGTCCTTCTCCTCAGGGCTGCTCTCAATCCATTCTCTGCCCAGCCTGTAGCTGTGCTTGGGATTGCGACGACCTTGCACTTGGTCTTGTTGAACTTCATGCAGTTCATCTTCAATTAAAAGAAAGTTCAAGTGACTTTCACCCCACAGCCACAAAATGAGAAGACTTTTCTAGTGCACATGTGTGCACATACCCTAGTGGGAAGCACTGTAGATATGAGTTTTTCTGTTTAGTCCAAGCAAGGGTTTGAAAATTTTGAAGGGCAATGTATGTTCATGTACAAATTCCAGAGAGTCCTTAAATGCTGAATATTAAGAACTCATTCTAACGCCAAAGTCCTTGTCAGCATGAGCAATCCGGCACCATTCTTCAGAGCCTGCACTTTAGACAGTTTACGTGGGATCAATTTGATTTCATGTAAGCCAACTGAGAACAAATAAATTTCATCAAAATCCTAACACTTGCTTTTAATTGATTAATGTTGTTCGCAACAGTCATTGCAACTGCTGTGTTCTCTATGAGTCTCTTTCAAAACACAAGGACATTTTGATTTACCAACAAACTTATTTGTGTGGTTTAATGATAGCTTCATCTTGTGAGGCTATTTTTCAGTTTTCTTCATTCTCTGAGAGCACATTCTGCAGCAGCTGCTCAAAACCTTAAAAACCTGATGACATTAAAATGTTCAGATTCATTTACTTCTCTGAATGTCATGTGGTGGAAAGACGAGACAGATTTTCTTGCCTCTGGCCCAGTCCTGTCTTCCTGATCTGAAGATGTCGGCATCACTAAAGCGTCTTGGCTTGGCATTTGTTTTATCTCTTGTTTGTAAAAGATACCATTTCTTTTTTTTGTGGTATGGTACCAAACACTGGATATTAAAAGGGAAAAATACTAGTGGAAGAAACCTTTGTCTTTTCTGAAGAACAACAATCAGAACTAGATGTTGTCCTGCAGTCTCCAGCTGTCTAGTAGACTAGGTGTCCCAAACTGCATAACAGCCATCCTTTCTGCAACCGGCGTCCCAACATTCCCATGCATTCACACACTGGCATATCAACAACCTCGTTCACTTCAGTGCTGATTTTTCAGATTACTCAAAAGTACTCGACACAAGTTAATGAAAATAATGGCAATATTTGTAGCCCTTGATTCAACTATTTGGTTTCTTCTGCTTACAAATTATACCTATCTGTACTGTATGTTTTTTAAGAGTGACACTAAATTAAAGTTGACATTAATGTCAATTGGAGAGGCAAGAGGAGGATGAAAAGTTTTCTGCTGTGGCACAGCAGATATAATTCCACAGAAACAATGGTTGATTTTTGAGTGCTTACATCTGTAATGCTACATTGACATATTAATGTTCTTTCTTTAATACATAGAGTTAAAACCAAAAACTTCCTTAAAACACCAGCCACCCCTCTGCTATCTTGTAGTTCAAACCACAAGAAGTCAGGAAAGGGAAACTTTGAGTTATACAGCTTAATATGGCTTTGTTGCACACCTGATATAAATCAGATTTTAAAAGTTAAGGTCTTTTTTTTGTTTGTTTTGGTTTTTCTTGTTCTTTATTTATTTGAGAACCTGGAACCCTACTGAAATCAGGTGGCAATCCCTTTGCTTCTGAACGACCTCACTAGAGCACCTATGTAATCAGAAATGGCCGCACAAGAGTTCCTGATTGCACAAGCACCCAATGGTTAGGGCACCCACTGAGATGGGGTCACTTTTCTCCTTTGCCTGAGGGAGGAAAGCTCACATCTCTAGTGGTGACTGCTCTCACAGCTGGGAAAGAAATTGTGCTCCCACTGACTACAGCTAAATGCATCTTTCATTGCTGGTAGTCATGTGGAGTAGGCTGAGCAGAAGGGCCAGGAATGACCTTATCCTCTCAGGATAGCCCAGCGAGTGTGATACTTGGAGGGGAGAAATATGTGCCTGACCCCCCACAGGAGCTGAAGTCAGATCCCCTGTACCCAGAGGAATATAGTCATGGTTAAAGCAGGAGTCATGCCACTGCTGTCACCCTCTAGGCTCTGAAGAAAAGCCACACTGACCACAGCATTTCATACAGAGCATCACTCAATGGGCTTGCTCACAGATTGCTGAATGAATCGAGTCATTTGTGTGAAATATGTAGAAAAATGCCACATCTGTGGTCACGATAGGGCTTAATTATGAGGCAGGCACTGAGCAGCACAGTCCTGTCAAAGACCGAGGCACGGCTGGGCACACCCTGAAGCACAGATGTAAGCATGTCCGCAGGCTTCTGTGTACAAAGTTGTGGGTGCTGGGTCTGTGTTTTGAGTGGGAGGTGTAAAGTCTTATTTTGGGTGCCTGAAGCCTTTTATAGTTCTAGATATGCCGACAAAAAGCCTATTTAAATCCACAGAAACACCTTTGTAATGGCAAAGTCACTAGTGCTACACTGACCAGGGCTTGTACACCCAGAGTGCTCTGTATTAAGGAAGGAGTACTTAGACAAATGCAGGAGGCATAAACACAGCGTCTACATCACCATCAGCCATGGCAGCAGCAGTGCCTTTTGATTTCTAAGATGTCTGTTCACCCTCCTGCTTTCCATTCCCCAGTTTTCAGTTAACTCACATAACCTTCCTTCTGCACAACCCCCTGCAAACTACAGCCCTAAAGCGCACCCTTATCTCCCCAGCCATGAGCATCTCATTGCTTACTCCAACCACAATCTCACATACCTAACGCACATGACATCTCCCAAACCTCTGCTCCGGTCCTGCCTCTTAGACAAGGGTTCACGCTATCGCTCTTGGAAAGAGCACCACTAGCGTTGGCAGCAGCAAACCGAATAGGTGCTGAGATGCCAGAAAACATGTTATATTTTTGTGTTCCCTTAAAACTTGCAAACCAGAAGAGTTAGAAGACTGTGCTACCATTCCCCAACCCAGCCCTAAGAAGTGGTTTTATGTACTCATTAGTGAGATGGGACTCCCAGTGCTAATGATGAAATCAGTCCCAGGATCAAAAGGTACCAGCTGTCCAGCAGTGCCCAGCAACACTTGCACAGGAGAACAAGGCAGCAAATGAAGAGCACTGTGTTCAACTGAAATTAAAGACCTAATGTAGGCACCCTGATATACCTAGTCACCAATACTGGATAAATTCAGTGTAATGCCTTGTAAAAATCTGTTTGTCACTTTCAGATTCTCGTGCTTGTAGCTAATTAGTGAGCCTGGGGGCTCAGATGTAAGTAATTAACATTCTAGCCCTGTTAGCATTCCACTTTCTTTCATTCTGATGAAGCATCACATTGTAAAGCGGACAACAATGAAAAGCATGTCCATTTTCAAATTGTTTAAATATATTAATCATACAAGCCAGGATGGATATTAATAAATCATTTTTTAACTGGTGTGGGGGGGGAGGGATTAGCTGACAGAACTGCGCAATGTCACTGCCAAAAGTGCCAGCTCTTTTAATAACTGTGTATGAATTAGAGGAAAAAAAATCTTTAGCTTAGTGACCAGACCAAACTGTATTTTTACAGCTGCCAAGGTTCTCATTGAAGATATAAACCAGAATCTAAAGGGATTCTGTGTATGTGTGTGTTGCATTAAGACATCCTCCTTACAACAGCACTAACATTAGCTTTGTCGGAGGCTGAATGGTGGAAGGGGAGGGTGAGGGCTTGGCAGCAAGTGCACTCTGGCCAGCGCTGTTAATACCTCCAAACAAAATCATTTAGGAAGACAAGTTTCATGTCACAAGTTGCTGTTTTGTATAGCGTGTGCGTAACGGCTATGAAGGGGCTGGATTCCCTCCTCTGTTCCTCACATGGTGGATGAGGATGGGGTTGGCCTGCGAGGAGATGTTTCTCCTGCGAGCAAGCGTGGGAACACATTGGTATCTTAAGATCTGTCTCCCCCTTCCCACCTTATTTCGGTTAGTTCCGGTCAGATGAAGGGATAGGTGGTGCAGTAATCCTCTCTATGCTACAAGATCTTTTAAGTAGTCTCTCCTATCCTCACAATGTCCCCAGAGCAGTTGATTGAAAAATGAGTGGGCAGCCAGGAGCCTGGGAACAGGATAAAGTTCAGTCTCACCACTTGGCTAGTACAAGTTCAGTTTCAAGGGCTACAGGGAAACAGTGCAAAATTGAAACTCAGCACAGAAAGAGCTCTGCTGATGCTATTATTGCTAACTGAAAGCCAAACATTTAATGCAGTGCCCAAACATATGATTTGGAAGTGACTTTCAACTAGTGAGAGCTGCCAGATTGCAAGCACGAAGGCCAATGGCATCCTGGCCTGTATCAGGAATGGTGTGGCCAGCAGGAGCAGGGAGGTGATTGTCCCCCTGTACTCAGCCCTGGTGAGGCCGCACCTCGAGTACTGTGTCCAGTTTTGGGCCCCTCACCACAAGAAAGACATTGAGACCCTGGAGCATGTCCAGAGAAGGGCAACGAAACGGGTGAAGGGGCTGGAGCACAGATCTTATGAGGAGCGGCTGAAGGAATTGGGCTTGTTTAGTCTGGAGAAGAGGAGGCTCAGGGGAGACCTTATTGCCCTCTACAACTACCTGAAAGGGAGTTGTGGTGAGCTGGGGGTTGGCCTCTTCTCGCAGATAACTAGTGACAGGACTAGGGGGAATGGCTGCAAGTTGCGCCAGGGGAGGTTCAGGTTGGAGATGAGGAGAAATTTCTTCTCGGAAAGGGTGGTCGGGCATTGGAATGGGTTGCCCAGGGAGGTGGTGGAGTCACCGTCCCTGTGGGTGTTTAAGGAAAGGTTAGACGCAGTACTGAAGGACGTGGTTTAGTGGGTAATAGGTGGGGGGGGGGCGGTTGGACTGGATGATCCTTGAGGTCTCTTCCAACCTTAATGATTCTATTCTATTCTATTCTATTCTATTCTATTCTATTCTATTCTATTCTATTCTATTCACTGGGATCTGAAGCCTCTTGTGAAGACTCAGGAATCCCCCTGCACCTAGGGGTGGGGATTCATAGTCAGCTTATGCTGATCTAAAACTGTGACAAAACAGGAGGCTGTCCTGCCTCAGACCGCGACGCAGCACCCTAAACAATGTCAAGTCCTCTGAGGTCAGCGTGTTTGCAGGATGGGCGCCTTGGTGAACGGGATGGCAGTCTCAATAACACAGTAAATGTCCCCCTGTCCAGCCCAGTTGAACCTGAGGAGCTGTTCTCTGGGTAACGTTCCCTCCAATATTTGCCAATTATCTTGGTTTTGTGCAGACTGGTGTTGACTGTCCTATACCCTGCAGTCGGCATTGCAAAGCAGAAGACCTCTGTCACTCTCTTCAGAGCACACTGGTGCCGTTCAAAATTGGGAGAATTACCTCCTGTTTGCTGAAAACAACACAGTGGAAATACTTTAAAGCCTTGAAGCTGTTTGTCTTTTAGTAGCTGGACTTGATGCATTAACCTACTGCTCACAGGTCTCTCATCAAGTGGGAATCCAAACCTAATTGAAAGATCTCACTTTCTATGATCCACCCAAACACCGCCACCTATAGAACGAATTTTCTTTTATTGAAGCATTTTCTTTCTTAGGGGCCATATTTCCTTTTCATGCTGCCATACAAGCTCCAAGAATGATCAGTCTCAAGTCGAATCCAGCTGAAACTGGTTACAAGAAACTGGAGATAATAAAACAAATATTGTAAGACTCCTGATAGGAGCAGCTCTCATAAAAAAATGAGTAGTCGGGAAATATCTTTGCAAGGCCTCTTTTAAGTTCATTTAGTATGTGTATTACATGAGCTCTGAAGATCTAATATTATAATTCTCCAGAAGTACCATAATGCTGTTTCCACTTAGAAATTTCCAGCAAATTTTGCAAATAAACAAATGGTTTCATGAAATTTATTAAATTCAAAATGAACAAGATGAAGATACCAGAGCAAAACAAAGTACACTGTAAAAGAATAGTCAAAGAATATAAATCACGGTTTATAAATCACAATCTGTAAATCACAGATTATGAATCATAACTGCCCTTCAAAATCTCACACCCAGACTTTTGAATTTCTTTTCTGATGCTGATGGCCTAATCCCTGTTCAAATTATCACTTGGCATGTCCAATAAATTCTTAAGATGAATGCAAAAAAGAAATACTAGCTTTTTCTATTAATTGTGTTAGAAAATGCATTGAAATTAAAATTTGAAATATACCCTTTCAGATGAATGGAAATTAAATGCAACTCTGTTCCTTTACACTCTATTTGTCCTAGTTTTAACAAAAAAGTTCAAAGAAATAAGAAACAGCTCTGGGAGGGCAACTAGTATTCTAACATATTTTCCTGGAGAAAGTAATAATCTGGATTTATTTCCACAGACTGAACCTGAAGCACATCTGAAAAATGGTCAGGAGCCATGTGTCTGAAATCTTAGAGGAATATTAAGGCTAACAGGCTAAATGTCTGCCTCTGAGGTGCTCCAGAGGATGCAGACTGGCTAAATGATGTCCAGTCTTTGAAAACCTGGATGTGCTCCAACTTGGTGCTTAGAGAAAAGGGTCTTAATGAGCCTTTGGTATCTGCCTCTATTGTTCAACAGAACATCTTGAGCTGAGTAAAAGAAGAATATAATTTGTGAGGATCTAAACCTAAGGCAGCAGCTTTTGCCCTTATACACACTGCTTCAAAGGCTTCCTGTGAAGCCTTGAAGATCAAGGAAAAAGGAAAGATCAAGGAGAAGGGAAGGAACTATCTCAGTCTGACCTGCCCTTTGGCCAGGCTGTCTGGGAAGGTGGCACTGAGGGCTTTTGAGCCATTCTGCTATCAAACCCAGCAAGGGAGCATGAAGTCTATGGGCCCACGAGTCTGGGTAGCGTTGCTTCTCCCTCCGTCAACTTCATGAGCTCCTTCATCAGTGGGACCAGAGGATTTGGGACGTCATGTGCTACTGCCGCGGTGGAGTTGCACTCTTTCTCTCCTACCCACTAAAAAGGGAAAGGTGCTTGAAGGTTTACCTCTTTTTTTACCATCTGGTCTGGAAGGGAATGACTGACTCCTAGAAGAAAATATAGAGCAGAACTCAGGACTGAGAAATAACAGGGAGGGACTCAGTACAGGACAACTTTCTGGAAGCCCTCAGCTCCATCAATTTGCAAACTGTGAAAGTAAACAGCAAAAAAATATTTTTTTTAAAAAAGTGGACAAATGTAGTCCATGCCTCCCTTGCCTCTATGCAGTCTGTAAAGTGTCTTTTTAACCTGGACAGCAGAGCCTCGCTGCTGCTGGCGGTCCCAGCTGCATTCCTGCTGCCAGGGGAAAAGAGGAAGAAGAGGTAAAGTTACTGAATGGCATAAGGAATTTTTTAGTGCAATCTTCTGAATGATGATTAGCTGGAACACATTACACAGACTCAGCAAATACCTAAAATTCCCATCAGGTTGGGTTTGATGATAAGAGGGTCACCTTGAGTTTATGAAGTCCCAAGAGATTTTTAGAAAGCATTATTAAGCCCTGGTGTAAACAAACATGGGAGCAAAGAAGGCAGCTCTGCTCATGTCTCAGGTTAGTCTTGCCTCCAAGAGTGCACTGTTCCCGACTACCTTAAATGTCTCTAGAGTGTGCTGTTCTTTGTTTCTGTTTTGCTTCACCATTGCTCCCAAAGTGAAAACTACTTCAAATGAAACAGAAAAACTGATTAGCAAGTTCTACCAAGTGCAACATCCAGCCTCCTGAATTTCAACCAAGCCAAGAAACATAATGGAAATTTTTACTGTGTATGAAAATGATTATTGTCACAACTTCAAAGTTACTCAATGAGTTTTCTGTATACTTAATCTGCTTTTTACGTTTCACTGGTATACTCAAAATATATTGCCAGTATGTCCAATCATTACAATAAACATGCAGTGTTTGTGTTGGCATCAAAGGCACAATTATACATTTGCTTGTTTGTTTTTTGAGGCACAACTAAGCTACGCCAGTTTTCCTGATACTTGAAAATGAACAGAATCAACACTTCTGATAGAATAAAATTTGATCAAGAGAGTTACGAACAACTAAAAAACTGTGTTCATAGATAATAGAATAGAAATTGCATTCAGTCTTCATCACTGTGATTTGCTGGTACACAGCCACAATAAAACATCTTTAGTCAGCTTTGGTGGCAGACACAAGCCTGTTACTCCAAGGGATTCTATGGCAATAACCAAAAGCCCTTGTCTCAGATGTGGAAGAGTCTCCAGCACCCTTTCTGAATGGCACTGGCCCTCTGAACTCAACACCTCTAGTCTAAAATCTTTTATGCAACCATGGAAAATAATGGAAAATAAGGTGCATGGTCAAAAATCCTATCCTGCCCTGGGAAAGCATTTTGAGAAAGCTCACTATCTATGGGCAGCACTTACTGGAATCTTCTCATAAAACAAATGAAGTAGAGGCTTATGGTAGCCCCAGATGTGCCAGGCCTCCTGAAAAGAAAATGAGAGACTAGGTAGGTTCTGTTTCCTTTAGGCGGGAAACAGCAACAATGAATTACCCAGTATAGAGCTGTGCTGCTTCTGGTACCCAAACCAGTTCACTGAAAGCCAACCTGGGTCTCTCTGCCCTCTTCTGCAACAGATAGTCCCTTTGGGTCTCACTTAAATGAATTAGAAAATCAGCCTGTAGGTTCTCAAGCCAGATTTTCCTTCCATGAGGCAAAAGTCAAGAGCCGTTTGGGTCACGTAGCCTGTATTTATTTCGCATTGCTGTAGCTGTGGGGAGAAGGAGCTCTAGCATGGAGTGGGGGCTGCCAGGGTAGGTGCTGTGCAAGCAGAGGAGAAAGGCATGGGTGCTTGCTGCAGGGTGATGGGGCAATGCACAGTCCTGCAGCTCTGGTGACTGGTGGTCTTTTGTTGCTTTGAGGGAAGCAAACTAGGTCTTGTTAGCATTTGGCCTTAGGAAGAAAGGGTTAATTGCCCCAGTTTTTGCCAGCTGGGGAGACACTGAGCCAACAGAAAATTGGGAGGGGAAGCAGGACAGCCAGCTCCTCGGAGTGGGAGAGAAAAGAGGTTGCCAGGACTCACTGTTTTTGTTTGTATTTCTGTTTTAAGTTCTGCTTTGAAATAAAACACATTATTACACCTCTGCAAACTACCGAGTTTTGTAAGCCAGCCCCGCAATACAGCCTACGATCTCACAGAAACAAAGTCTATGGGCACATGAAGGAATACAAAGGCAAAAGAAGATGGGCTGTGGTCTCAGCAGCTACTTGTGCTGGCAGGAGCAAGTATCTGCATAAAAGCAAAACTAGAAAAACATCCATTTGATATATTTTCCAAACTGCAGCTTGATTCAGTCAAGGCTCTTTTCATGCTCAGCTCCTTTGTTTCAGTCCTACTACTGCTTGTTTTTCAAATTGACTATTTGCTGCAGGAATTTTGGTTTAATTTAGCAGGCAGCTGGAGCTTATTAAATGCGATTTTCCATGGTAGTATTTTATATCAGTACTTGATAATGGCACACCTGTAAACACCCTCTATAACGAGCACCTTTAGGCACCCGTGGAATCCGCCTGCTGCAGTTGGCGTGGCAGGGATGCTGGGTAACGACGGCGTGGCAGCTTAAGCCCAAACTTTCTTCGATGCATTTTTACCCCTGCTTCCTAATCTTGCCTGACATGATGTTGAAAGTTATTACTTAGCTGCATAAAGGAAACCATCTGTCAATTATTTACCTGCTTACGTGTGGGACCAGGTACCCCGAAGCTGCTACTGCAAGCCAAAGCAAATGCTCAGCTTCCAAGAAAGCAGAAATCCAATTGCAGTCATCTGATTGAACTGTCTATCTAGGCTAAATCAATAAAAATCTGTTCTCCATCAGAGAATAACTGAGATTTCTCCAAATACCATTTTTGACATCCAAGTCACGGCTATGTAGCCCTTACATTTCTTTTGAGAGCTCTTGGAAAATGAGATTTTTAGCAGCTGTAAGTAAGTATTTAAGTGCACATCTTGCTGAATAGATGTATGGAGATTGTTCATACTCATCTACAAAGTGTATCCTCCTCATGTTGTGTGACAAAAATGCTGACATCTGAGTTCCAGTCAGCATCCAGAGCGCTCCTGTCATAAGCTACAAAATTTACTGCTTCTCCAGTTTTCCTGGCATGAAGACTGGACTCTTCAGCAGCACTCGATGTCCACTGAAGTCTGGTCCTGTCAGAGTCACTACGAGTTTATCACTAATTTCAGTGGAACTAGGCTCTGAATAGAGGGCTTTGGCTATGTGTGCCTTGACTACAATGCCCATTTTTTTCCTCTCTTCCATTCTGCAAATAACAGGAAACTGTACCAAAGGTTTTGTGAGAGTGCTCAGAAAGACCATCTGGGAAAAAAGTCACTCTTGAAGAAACTTGTGCTTCCCTCTCTCATGACCTGTAGGCAGATTGTTGCCAATGTTACTTCATAGTAGATATTTTCTGCTATGGTTGGTAGACTCACTTGAGGTCTGTGAATTTCTTATTGGGCTCCCTGGAGCTTAAAAGGAGAAAACCAGAACTTCTTGGATTAGGCTTGTGTGCTTGAATTTACTGTAGCGTAGTCTTCAGTGGATACTGGCCCCCTGGGTTCACAGAATTGGAATAAGACTCAAAGCCAGTAATTTAGTCTGCCCTTGCTTAAATGAAAAGATATCTTTTGATAAACAGAGATTCTGCCATTTAAAAATGTGACTCATGTTGTCGACTTTTTCCTTTTTTGTTGTGATCTCATTTTTCCTTTGGTAATTTCTAAGGAGAGGGTAGCAGTCCTGAAACAGAGTTGTCTAGATGGCTCTTTACTGACACCCTGGTCCAAGCTGGGTAAATCCAATCAGTTTGGTGAGGGTGCCTTGTCTGAGACTTACTAAAAGAAAAAAAAAAAAAAAAGCCTAATTCCCAAGGAATTTATGTTATATATTAGCAGCAATATTGCCAGACGTGGGGAGGGTTAAAACACTTGCTAGTAGGTAACTCCAGGCATATGTTACTCACTTCCCTGCAGAAGGACTGAAAGCTTGAGGAGTATATTTTTCCCTGTCACCCCACCCCACCAAATGGGATGGATTAATAGAACTGTTGCCTTGAATTACTCGCAAATCATACCAGTTATAACTTGAACTTCCAGAAATAACGTGCTAAAGATTTTGTAGAAGATAAACTCAGATTACATTTGGTGTAAATAGTCAGCATTGATGCAGCAGTGTGTCAGCTACTGGAAAAACTGCGTGCCAGCCTTAACTTTGCAGATGATCTTTCCTTTGCGGATGCTCCATCTTTTCAAGAATAAAAAGAAGAGGAAAACAAAACACACTTAGTGTTGGTTACAGTGAGATCAGTTAGGTCAGTGCTGAGCATTTTTGGAAATCTCAGACAATGGAAGCTAAAATGCTTATTGTGCTGGCTGGATAGGAAAAATGTGGAACCTATAGAAGCCAGGAGCAAAATGGCCAGCTTAAGGCAGCATTATCGGCAGCTGCTTTTCAGTCTTAAATAGAGAGTGCTTTTTAAGGATGTCTGTTGGGAATACTCCTACAACTAAGTGAACCCATAACAGCGTGCTGATGGTGACTAAGTAAATGGAGATGGAGGAGGAGAGTTCAATGGCTCCCAAAGGAGCTGCTCTATTTCTTTCCAGGATTTCTTGGACAGAAGTATATGTCTGAGCTGTTTGTGCTGCCTTCATAACGAGTATGGTCCTTGTGAGACTCAGTACGTGTGCACTGCTTCGGTGTTGTGGTGTGTGCAATGGGTCCAGCACACTCAGCACACCGCAGGCTCAGTGGCTGCACCTGTACTCAAAACACAAGGCCAAGCCCTGGCGCCTGACCATCTGTACTGTTAAATTGCTACCGTGGCGCTGGCTTTGTCTGGGACAATTGTTGCCCTCCCTGACAATATGTGGATACGGAAACATTTCTCTGCTTTGGAAGGTAAGATAGGATGGGTGGGAACTGTGCTGAGCCCTTTGGCACGCGTGAAGGAGAACAGGCCCTCTGCTGCTTTGTTTCGTATTAAAAATATGACCACTGTGTACCGCGGCAAAGCTGAGCTGCGATGCCGTTTGCAGCTCTACAGGGGGCCCGTCTGAGATGTGCAGTAGTGGGATGTCCAAGACAGTTGTACAAAATCTTCAGATTTTCCTGGGACAGAAACAGAAAATCAGAAGAATTTGCATAAAGGATATTCCAGGATTTATAACTTCCTTTCAGCTGTTTTTTATGACAGTTTTGCAAGCATCCTATGTTGCTCCTGCATACAAGATGCTGTGCAGGCAGTGCAGCAATGAAGAAATCACTGCCTTGCTATGACTTAAGCACAAACTCTACTTATAGCTCACAATTCAAGGGTGCTCAGACCTAACCATCGATGCTTACGTGCAGTGATAGGACAAGGGATAATGGGTTTAAACTAAAAGAGGGGAGGTATATATTAGACATAAGGAAGAAATTCTAATCCCGTTCATGGCGGGCTTTCTCTAAACCCATTTTGTTGTCCATTTATAGTGTCTTTTTCAGAACACTTAATTTTTACCTGCAGTGGGAGCAGCTTCACAACACAGAGGACTACTGTCAGGGGCACACATGCTGCAAATGCCATCGGAGGCAAGTCAGCCCTTTCAAAGACATTTTTAAAATATCATCTCCACAGCTTGTGTGGCCATTTGTTAAAGCAAATGGCATTTGGGGAGTCTGGAAACCCGGAGCAGCCATTAGGTGGATCTAAAATATGTGTCATCTGTTTAGTGTTGTATCCCCTTACGCACTGTCTCTTCTCAGAAGGCCAGTCCCTCGAGATTTGTGAGATCAGAGGGAAACAGGAGACCCATCTGCAACCTGCTGATTAGCGAGTCATCAACAGATTATCTCATACAAAGGGATGAGGGTAATGGGCTGAGGCCAGCTGAGTGCATATATGGTAGTGAAAGCACCAGTGACACATGGATGGGAAAGACCAGATGATGTGACTTCTGGGGAGGGTACCTTTAAACGGCCAGAAAAAGAAGGGTGGGATTGTTGGGTGAGTCACTGCAGAATACTTGGCATTGATAGTAAATCAATGGGTTCACCCTGGTCTTGTGGTTTCCTTTCTTTCTGGGCACGGATCTCTACGAGCCAGAGGAGCTGGTGGGTGTATGGTATTTGCAACCGCTTTATTTTCTCTGGGCTAAAAATACTCTGCAAACTTTGGTTTTATTTTCCATTCCTAACAGCTGACCCCTGGTCTGGAGGGAATGAATGTGTTATCCCACTGTGAAAACATCTAAACAGGTGGAAAGGACAAGGGAGGGTAGAAAGGGAGGGTGGAGAGACTGATTTTAGACAGAAATCCTGTTTCCCTTCTGAAAACAGAGTGAAGGTCCCACAGGTTATTTTAAACTAAATCTTGAATTCCTATTCTCATCTATTTACTTATGTGAAAGAGCCTTGTGTTGGGAGACATCAGGAAGAAAATAGCTGTGGAGACACTGTCAAAGGAAAGAGAAAATTGTGGACAGTGTGCTGCTGTTTCAGTCAGACCCAAGCATTCTGCCAGTAAACTTCATTTTTCACCTGTAATTTCTGTTCTGCCAGCTGGAGTGTCCCATATAGCTTTGGTAAAGCGCTTTCTTTTCTTCCGAGAAAGCTGTTTATGAAAACTATCCTAGTTCTGAGACAGCTCTGGCGTAGCATCTCAGTGCTGACTGGTGGTGCTGTTTCTGTAGCCATCCCTGTGCCTCAGCATGGAAAAGACTATCGAATAGGCTGAATTGTGCTAAATGTTATGTTTTCCATTTTTCAGTATGGAAACATTTTCCGTGCTTCCACTGAGAAGCATGATCCTGCCTGATAAGGCTCTCTTCATCCAAATCCTGTCTGGATTGCAAGTAAGTCTGCAAAGGCAAGGGCTAATGCACTAATCCACTCTAGTACTGTATGTCTTTATAGAAGCTTTTTTAGAAAAGAAGAATAAGAATAAGGGTCTAGAGACTTGTACTATACAGAATGTAATCAATAAAGTTATTCAAAGTTTTACACAAAAGCACTCACACAGATCATTAGGGCAGAAACTTTAATCCACTGAGGTTTAGAAATGAGGAATTTCTTAAGCAGCACCTGAGATTTTTTTTTTCTTTCCAAGTCTGTGGGGCTTTGTGGATTCTAAATCCTGCCAAGGCACTTTTTTCAAATAAATATTGGGGAGGAAAAAAAAAAAAGAGAGGTGCAAAGGGAAGCCAAACTGAAATCTGATAAACATCCCCAAGATTTCAGCCCTTTCAAGGGTCACTAACTATTGCCCCAAATTCTCCCCTAGGTCATGGAAGTTAGTAAATAATCATAAACCTGGGGTAGAAAAACAGTGTTGGTGAGAAGAACAAAGCCATACTGGTTTCACCTTTCCTACACCTGAGCCTTTGATTAGGCTTTGAATTCCCTTAGATGTGCCTCTTACAATTTGTACCTTTTCTGCTTATCATCTAAGAAGGGTTGGCTACACATCCCACCTGCCCTTACTGAAGGACAGGTCAGGGGTCTGTGAGCCCTGGAGCGGCCTTGCCTGTCCAATAGCAGTTTTCTATCTTTCAGCAAAGGCAGCGAGGCTAGAGGAAGGCCAGTGGATCAGACAAAAGGGCAAGCACTCTGACTGGCAAGCTCAGCTTGGAGCGTGCTCTTACAGGTGCTGAGTCTTTCTCTGCAAGACCATCCGCTGGAGTGCACCGGAGGCAGTCCTGTAGGCCTGCTATCAGATTAGTAACACAGATGAGTGATGTGTTGGTCCACGAGCCCAGCCTCAAGATCATGCCTGTGCAGCCCTGCACACCATTCTATGATTCTGTGATTCTATATGAGCTGTCTTGGTGAACAGGATTGGGAGATTCCTCCCAGTCTTCTGAAGAATGTGTGAGAGTGGCAAAGAAGCAAAGGGATTGTGTGGCCCCTGCAAAAGATAGTGTGGGGACCATATTTTGCTCTTCTGGCAGCTTCTGCTGTTATTGTTTCTGTGTCCTCTTTGGACCAAAGTAGAGGGAGGACTGAGAGGTGGACTGGCATGTGTGAACTATGCGATAAATGAATGAAAAGATGCATCTAGTGTGTATGCCGTACTTGTATAACCCAGACTGTTTGACATATCACCCATGCATGTATTGCATATAGTTTATTTGCAGTAATGTTGGCATCAGGCTGCATGCTCATTTAAGTAGTCTGTATTATGCCTGCACAGTAGGTCTGGTGACAGAATAAGAAAGGAGCTGTGATGTATGGTCCTCCCCCCTCCACTAGAAGGTCTATGTCCTCTGCAGCAGAAACTCAGGTATCCCACTGCTGTAGGTTAGGGTTTTTTTTAAACTGCTCGGTGAGTCTGGGTGCATGAGCTATAGCTGTCTTGGGTGGCCATACTAACCCAGGACTTGCAGACTCATGAGTTTTATGTGAGGCTAAGTTCATTTCAGGACTGCCAAAGGCCTGTTGGTCCAGCTTGATTGAGAATGGCTGATCTAGGCTTTAGGGGTGACGTATCTGCTTGAGGGTAAGGGAGAACATGTGTTCGAGCTCCTCAGAGGTTGCTTCTACTTCATATAAGCCATTGGAGCAAGTGGGTGTCCCTGTCTTCAGCAAGGTAAATGGAGATTGTTATGAGTCATTCAGACTCTGCTACAGAACAGTTTCACTAATGGCCATTAAAATGGATTCAGAATAAGATCAAAAAAAGTACCGGCAGAACAACTGTTTCGTTATATCACCACCAACAGAGGTATTTTGACTTCACCCTGATTACAACTACTCAAATATTGAAAATGCTGTGATGTGGGGGCTGATGTTCTAGAGAGAACCTATGAATTAAAAGTCAAGAAAATGCAGTACAGTCAAAGCCTGGTACCATTCTTCATTTGGGGACAAACCAGAAGCGAGTGGCTGAGGGAGCAGAATGGAGAAAGACAGCTGGAGAAAGAAAACATGAGGAGGGAAAAAAATATTTTGCTGCCTGACTGCTGGTTTCAAGGTTAAACAGAAATTATGAAATCAAAGCGCCCATTAATCCTAACTATTCAATCTAACTTAGTTTGCTAATGCTGCAAACCCACTGGTTCACTTTTATCTAAAATTGAAAAAGTGTAATTCAAAGCTTGTTCAAAGAGAATAATGAGATAGTCTGGAAGACCATTACCTAAAAACCAGTTACAATTATATGTTATCTGTGTGGACTCAAGTTTTTATTAGTTTGCATTTGCCCTCCAGGGCATCAGACAAAGGCCGTCTATTTGTTAGGCTTTGGAGGAGAGCTCAAATCAAGCCGTTTTGGACAGGGTTGAGGGCAGGACTCCCGTATCTCTCTCTGGGATTTCCTAGAGAGATGTAAGCATGCGTGACTTATGCACTGACTTTACCCTCTGCATGTACTGCACCAGTGATTTGCAAACGCACAGCTAGACTTCTCTGGGAGTTGTAGATGTCCCTGTATGGGCCGTAGGAGCAACTCTGACTTGGGTACGAGACTTATAATCTTATCCCAGACAAATGGCCAGAACTGTGGGTTTTTTTCAGCCGAGCATGATTTCTGGACAGAAAAGCTGGGATCAGGCATGGAGGAAGCAGGAGGAGACGCTGCTGTATCTCCTGTTGGTTAAACACTGCTTGCTCTCATGTGCTGGTGGCTGCCTGATAATCTTGTCTGAGTTGCATACGTAATTGCTGTCAGAGTACTTTACGGCTTGTGTAGAGGCAGTGCATGTTAAATAGAAGTAAGATCATAATACGTTGGACAGTTGAAAGTTGCTAATTCTTACTTTGCCCATCATAAGTCCTGTCTCTCCCTCTGCAGCTGTGATTTGGTGACAGGGTACTTGTTCTGCAGTCTCAGATTATTAAGTCTTTGAGCACAATATTAAGTCCTTACATAACTCAGTTGAAATTAGTGGATTGATTCATACTGAGTATTTGATGTTATTCTGTTAAAAGTGTTTTTGCAGGGACAGAAAAATGTGTCATAGGGTGTTTGTTTGTATGCTGTGGCCCATAAATTGAAGAGTTGATTGAGCTTTTTATGAAAAAGGATAATAGTATCTTAGCTGTCAGTATTCTTTGTATCTTTATTGTCTTTGATTTTTTTATGGCTTTTGCTGGATTGTTGACTTTGGATCAGACAGTTACTAATTCCTCTTCAAAACTTTATACAAATGACAACAGCACGTTCACTATGTGTGTGAATTCCCTAATCTTCTGGGAAAATTTTAAGTTTACACTGTAAACCATAGACCTAACGGTAAGTTCTGAGGGTACTTCTGCCACCCCTACAAAATGTTTATCAACCACCCGACGTGGCTCCTTGCCAAACTGTTAATATGAGGAGAAGCAGGTTGTGTGAGATGCCATGTGTAAGATTAGGTAGCCACTGGCAAACGGTGACTTTTAATAATAGACGCCACTACCAGAAAAGTGCTGCTCAGCAGAGGATGATGGCTGAAGGTAAAGAAAAGGATACTCAAAGATGGAAAAACTGTTACTTCAATGTCTAATGCTAACGTATCACATGTGAAAAAGAAGTTCAAGGTTCCCCTTATTTAAGTTGTTTAGGACAAGTAATGCTGCAAGGGTGGAGCACAGGAGGAGATAGGAATCTCTCTGCAGGCTCTCTAGGACTCAAAAATAATAAATACTCTAGAAAGAGCTCCTTGCAGAAAAAAAATTTAAGAAAAAAGTTGGAGAAGCAACCACTGTAGCCTGGATTCAGATCCACACAAAGCTTAAGGACCATGGTAATTAAAGATGACTCCTCTAGCAGACCTTTGCCAGTGACATGGAATGGTGTCACTGTCCTGTCACCATGCCCAGCTGAAATCTTACATGCTCTGGCTGATGTGATCAAATCAATGTTTCTCCCACTCAAATGCTGCTCCTCTGAAAGTATGGAGCCACAGTCTCTGGGGTAAACATAGAATTTTGCTGATTATTATTACAGATTATTATATTTCCTGTGCCAGTCACTGCAAACCTATTTGAAAAGACTTAGATCCCCATGGAGCAACAGCCAGAACCTGGACCCCAAAATATCCCTCAAAAGGCTGCATGGTGGTAAGCGCTGGGTCATTCTGAAGCACTCCCAAGCCATGACTGTTATTTTTCCCTGCTAAAAATCATTAAAAATCTCTGAGGAACACAAATAACAGGGATGAAAGCCTAATCTTTGTCAGAGATTCAAACACTGACAGTATTGTAGTTTCAGCACGGGCATGTGTCTGACATAAAATCAAGGAGGCAAATAAAATGGGAGCACTCAATGTGATCATGCAAAACTGGGATTTAACCCTTTTTCAGCCTAACCAGTGGCAGCCTGGAGTGAATAGTGACCGTGTATTTTGTAAAGGAGGAGTTGTTTTTGTTTTTGTTTTAAAAAGAGCATTCAGATCAGCTGAGTTTGAGCCAATACCGAAAACAGAGCTGCCAAATTTATCATTGACCAGAAGATTTGTATGGGGCCAAAGGAGGTTGGTACAGAGAGATTAGAAGCAGATTATCAGCATGCTTTTAGCTTTATCTGTTTCTAGAAGCAAATAATTAGCCTCAGACACAACCTCAGCTTTAAATAAGTTTTTAAATCTAAATTATTGGTGTGAAAAGACTGATAAAAGTTATAGGAACTGTTATTTCTGGCAGAAGAAATCAGTCCTCCGAGGAATTAATTTCAATCAATGTGGTTTCCATAACACTGCTACATTTTTGCCAGGAAAAGCCAATTTCAAGAAACACGTTTAGTTCCTTATTTCAAATCCTCCGTGTAACCTGCCTGAAGAAAAATGGGAGAAAAGAGAGAGTCCTGATGTCAGAAACTAGCTCATTTACCTTCTGGAGCTTTGTTACGAAACTGATGATGGCTTTTTTGCTGATGATGGCTTTTTTTGGTTGATAAAGTGGGTTGATTCATTCTAGTTTCTGAACTGCACATGACCCAAAAACGCCGACCGAAGCACAGCCAACTGGCTCCCAGGGTGGGTGCCGTGAAATGTGCGCTGCGTAGCTGGCGCTTATCTTGCCCATGGAGAGGTAGTCACCCAGAGAAATAAGCGTAATGTAATCGAGAAATGGCATTCGTTTGTGCCCGTGTCATGCGTGGTCCTAAATGTGGGTTGTTGATAAATTTGGAAATGAAGGGAACGCCCGTGGTTTGTCAGCAATATCCAGGTTTCCTTTTGATCTTCTTGACAGCCCAGATATCTGATGTCACCTCTTTCACCTTAAACAGGCTTGTGGACAACGTTATAGGATTCTTTGCAATCATGGGGGAGAAAGTGCTGTGATTTTACACTGGTACGTTTACATGGTTTTTCAAAGCAATGAGGGTTCAAGTAATTTCCTTACGCCCTCTTCCCTTATGTTGCTTTGAAAGCCTTGGTAATAGAAATTAGGGACCTTTCTGGAGGGCAGGGAGAAGTCCTTTTTCATATTTGAATACTTATAAGCATTTACTGGAAATAAAGAAAAATAAAGATTGTCCCATATCTCAAGATAGGCAAAGAGATAAAGGCAAATGAAAAATGAAAGAAAACTTTGTATGCTGGGCTGGACACTACAGACGATTTTTATAAGACAAAACTTTATGTTGCTGGTGCTCCTGCACTGAAGAATATGAAATCGGGCCTTTTCATGTACATGATGGGCCAAACTTGAAAACTTTCTGACTCTGTCCAGCCTCCTCCTTTCCTGGGAAAACATCTTGCCCATACTATGCTTCTAACACTGTTAAGTTTTCCTCTGCCTCCTCCTTTTGAGTGTACTGACCTGGTGAAATCTCCGTCTCCAGCTGAACGCAAATCCTTAGGAGGCCAGATCAGAAATTAAGACTGAGGTCTCCAGTACATCTGTGCCAGGAGATCATCTCTGATCTTCCCTTTTGTCAGGGAGAGCTGAGATCACCTTAAATAACAGATCTTGCTGCAAGGGTAGGACTGGCAGATGTGGATGGAAACACCTCTGCTGCAGGAGATCCACAACCTGGGCTTTTAATTTCCCATACAACAGCGTAGCCTCCTGTCCCACTCTGGCAGCTGGGTCACACTTGGTGACTTATGAACCATCTACAGCTTCCTTCCTGGGCAGTTTTGTCTCTTTGGCTCACACATGTTTTAAATCCAGAAGGTATATGTTCAGTTGTTATCAAGAAATCCAGGACAGCACTGTACCTAAAAAAGACTCTTTTCTCAATAATATGCAAGTTTAAACCCAAACTTTCTCCAAGTCATTTGATAGATAAGAAACTGCATTTTTTTCACAAGGATGACTTGATTTCTCCACTCAGTGCCATCATAACTCTGCGTCAGGGAAGATGACAGTTACATGCTTGGGGAGGCAAGAGCGATGCATCAGCCCCACCGGCGGCTCCCAATGGTGGGTGGCCACCGGCCAGGCAGGGCAGCAACTTCTGCAAGTGCACGATGCCTTCTCGGATGGTGAGAGCTAAACTTGCTGCCTCGCAGCATCCTAAAGAGAGAGGGCAACTGGTGCAAGCTGTGCAGTGTTGGTCCCCCAAGGAGTGAAAATAAAACTGCATTTCTTAGTTATGGTAAAAGTGTTTACAAATCTGTGCCCAAGTGGGGGAAAAAAATTTGACACAAACAGGGCCTGGCATATGCCAGATATATGAGCTGTTCTAAAAGTGCGATGTGTCATGGGCTCATTATTCATCAATGCTTCATCACACTGAGTTTATGGTGGCATTAAAACTGGAGAAAAAAAGATGTCATTTACATGAAACGCTGGAGACACTCCCTCCACCCTTTGATTCCTTCAGTAAGCTGGAAGGAGGTTTGTGTGTGCATGAGAAAGTGTGCTATACAATGCCGGCCTTTATTCTCTTCTTGAATTACTCATACTGTGCAGTATGTAGCAAAAAAAAAAAGAAAAAAAAAAAAAGAAGAAAAAAAATGTTTGGGGTTTATTTTGCTCTTAAGAAATAACAGTGAAACACTGAAGCAAAGCTACAATGCAAGCCAATGCGCTGGTCGTTGCAGGACTTTATTTTTCTAGGGTTTTTTTTTGAATGCTAGTATCTCTTCCTGTGCTTCACGCTGAAGTTGTTACTTTCCTATGTACACACGACAAGCCAAATTCCTCCCCCAGCCCCCTAAGTCCTGACCTCGACAAAGGAATGACTGTTGTCCCACTGCACAAGGTTCTGCAGGCTGTTAAGCAACTGAGGTGGAAAGCACCGGACGAAGGGAGCTGGCGCCGAGGAAGGCGCTGGAAATTTGGGGCTGCATCAGTGTAAGGGGTTGGAGCAAGGTGGAGAGCTTTGCTTGAAAAACACGTCTCATCGTAATGCAATCGTCTAGCAGAGGACTTGCACGTTCAACAGCTGACCTCCTTCCCCAGTTGTGTGCTGTTTTAAACTTCTAGGGTTTCGCTCCTGACAAAAAAGGGTGTATTTTAAAATCCCTGTGAACAGGACTGTCCCATTGCTGCCTCACAGGCAAGGGACCGTGTTCAAAGAGGGGCATGAGACCCACAGGAAGGACATGGAAGACAAAACAACGGGTGCGCGCCTGCAAGTTTGCATCTCGTGATGACGTCTGCCTTAAAAAATTCAGATGGTTGTGTTTTGACTGTGTCACCTAGCCATCAGCTAAGGTTTTAAGATCATTTGATCGCTTATTTTGGAGGCTGTTTCATTTTTCAAAGTTCATTTCCTAATATAGGCAAA
Organism: Psophia crepitans; assembly: GCA_013399095.1. Taxonomy (NCBI): domain Eukaryota; kingdom Metazoa; phylum Chordata; class Aves; order Gruiformes; family Psophiidae; genus Psophia; species Psophia crepitans. The sequence continues at coordinate 393,012 of VWZZ01004268.1, read as the reverse complement.
ACACCTTTTTTTTTTTTTTCATTTTTGTGAAGAGAGGAGAGTCAACTTTTACTACCTATGGCATTATCCATCTAAGGTTTCTTCAAGCCCATGCTCCAGTCCAGCATAACACAATAGGCTGGACTGGCTCCAGAAGAGTTTGTTTAGTCCCATATATAATTATGACCTTGTAAACAGGATGCACCTTTAAGTTATAATTTAAATATGATAAATGGGCCAAACCCAAGAGTTTTATTATCCCAGGACACAGTTATTACCAACTTAACAGGAAACACCTGCAAGTTATTGTTATAATTAGAGATGGCTGAAAAATGGGGAAATAATTTTGTGGAAAAAAAATAGAATTATTGAAGTTATTTTCATTCTGAAAGGCTCAAATGTATCCATTTGGGCAGAATTTTATGCATCCTTTTTTTTTGAAATCATGTTTTAATTTTCTCATTTGCAGAGAACCGTTACATGTTTCCACTGAGAACTAGCTTTTAGATAAAGTACTAAAAGGAAATTGAAAGCCCATGTAAATTTAACATTTCATGGAATCAGTGATTGGAGTTTTTATTAATGAAAAATGTAACAGTGTGGGCATCTGATGGTCAACAATTATTTTTTTTTCCCTTAAAAAAGAGTATTTTCAATTGAAATAAGAAAATGTCAAGCTTTTCTGATGATTATTTTACTGAAAAGTCCTGTAGGTTCTTCTTCCTGCCCACCATTTTTCAGCCCACGGGCTGTGGTGGTGGCAGCTAAGCTGCCAGGATGATTGCTGCCTCCTGCCCCTTGGTGCTGCCTCTCTGCCTGGGAGTCACGGTCCCTTCGCTACACGGGCTGCGCTGCTTTGGGAACACGCTCCAATGCACCACAGCCAAAGTAAGTCGCCTTAGGAAATGTGTACTGCTTAAATGTTCTAGGCACCAGCCCTCAGCCTTCTTCTCTGAAGCCCGACCCTCACCCTAAGTACTTGTCGTGGAGCTGGCTTCAACCCTCAGTCCTCGCTCCAAGCCTTGTTCACGCTCCCTGGTTTGGAAACTGCTCCATGTCCTGTCAGTTGGTCTCAGCCCTCGTCTCAAATGCCCTTGAGAGTGGGAAGCCATATAGGAGACACAGGGGAAGAGAGAGATCACACATCATTTGCAAGGAGCAGGGACAAAAGACCCATAGAATGACTAGGAGTCAGGAGTCAGACAGTGAGGAAAGCAGTCTCAGCAGTGGGAGGTGTGAACTTTACTGTAGAAGACTGGGAGATCGCTGCAGTGCATTGATGAAAGGTCAAGAAGAACATATCATTAGTGTGGCTGCTATCTGAGGGGGCTTTCCTGGTAACTCAAGGTCAATGTGTTTTTTTCAGAAAGCATTTAATTTCAGAAAGTTCTAAAAAAGTCATTTGAAGTTTTCACTTTATGGTTTTGAAACTGTTATTGTTGTTTACTTGATGTACTACTACTGATGTCAGGAGAACTGAAACAGACTATTTTATTTTAAAATCATGAAGGGCATAGTGATTTATTATTCTCTTTTCCAGATTAAAATGCCTACTGTGTATGCTGTGCGACGGAACGGCATGATACGCATTGTCTCAATGTTCATTTTAAATGTTGCTGCTACATTAATGTGCCATTCTCAGAAGCTTGTCAGATGTATAACCAAAAACATACATGCATTTTGAATGATGCCAGTCTAAACCTTACAGGGATGAAATGCAACAGTTAATGGAAATAGTTTCCCAATTTCTTAAATAAGGTTGCATTAGATCAAGGGAGCATTACTAACTTAATTAATATTGAAAATGTATAATAATGTTTTCATGAACAGATAATCAATCACAATAGATTATTTAGGGGCAAAAAATTTACTTCTGATTTTTTAGTGGTACAGTTTGTAGTCCTGCAAAACTTTGAATTTAATAACATTTTTTTCAGTAGAAAAATGGAACATAGTTGGTGAGCAGTTTCATGAAAAATCTTTTAAAAAAACAGAGTATGTCTGTAAGGGATAATTTTGTAAGTCTTTGGGTCTCAGTAGGCTTCCACAGGCCTGGGTCACTTAGATACGGGACTGGGGCTACCAAGTTTGTAGAAGGCTTTACGAATGTTAACCGACATACACTATCTATTCAATCTTCCTAGATTAGACTAGGAAGAGTGTATTTTATAAATCCACTTTTAATGTAAAATGCATTACACTAATTTAAAGCAGGATGCTGTTTGGACAAAAGCACTTCTCCTTTTTTGTGATATTAGCAGAAAGACAAAGGCCAGAAAGCCAAGCTGGCTGGAAACTGTGGTAAACAGAAATGAAATTGAGCTCTCTACATCCTTTACTTGTTGCCATGTTTAACTTGTCATTTCCCTTTAAATTCAGATTTGCTTTCTAAATGTGCAAAGGTGAAATGTCTTATCACTCCCTCTTGTTATATTATAATTATTGGCTTTTCAGTTTTGCTACAACTGAATGGTGAATAAGAGAAGTGACTCGAACACATGCCGCTTCTCTTTTCTCGGGTACCATCAGGCTTTCCCATTGTGCATGCATAAGTAGGAGAGGACATGACTGAGTAATCAAAATGAGTCACTTTCTATCTTTAGTGAAATAACCCTCTGTTCAGCATTCCCCTTTGCCAAGTAGCAGGCAGCAATTGCAAGTAGGTAATTGCACTGCTAACACATGCCAAGGCTCAGATAAGAACCAATCTGGGTACACGCAGCGTATTAACAAATTCTCCAAGCACTGACTCTGCAGAATAAGATTCAGCATTTTCATCCAAGATAATATGCTCTAATTAACCAGTGCACGGTACTTTACACTAAATACAGGGCTTGAATAGAACTTTGGGAATGGGATAATGGAGGCTTATTAGGTTAATAAAGAATCATGTGTTCCAAGGCTGACTTAAAAACATGATTAGACTTCCTTTAAAATAGGCCAAAGTATTTCAGATTTAATCAGTCCCCTGGAGGTTATTGAAATTATGAAATAGGTTTGGCAATCGATAAGTGACATCATTTATGCTGTTCAGAAAATGAAAATGCTCTAAAGAAACACCAGGAGCTTTGGTGGCTAAAAGCCACCTTGAAACAGCCTCAGAGACTGGATGCTTTTTGTCCAGCATTTGAACAGAAAACATTTTATTACAAAAGTGCAAACCAGTCTCTGATGCTGCATAAGATTTCTATGACAGAAAGGAAGCTATATGTTATGCTATCTGGCTTCGTTAAGATTACTTGTTGCTCTTCCCTGGGGAGACATTTCCTTTAGGTCTTTGACTCGAATTTAGAAGCCATGCAAAATGACTTCGTTGAGAAACCTTGCTCAGACTTAAGAGATGCAGTGTATGTACTGGGTTGAGGTTCGCTGCTTCACACTGCTTAAGTCTACATCTTCAATCAGATGACGCTTTGCCCAAAGCAGGGGACTTCAGCTATGTGGATGAGTTAATGACATGTTACAAAATTCTTCCATACCACAGAATGAAAGAATGGTTTCTCATCAAACCTTCAGCTGGAAATATTACATATTGTAGTTGTTTCATATAGCTTTGGGGGCCAGTTTTGGATCATCTGGTCTACAACCTTGAGTATTGTAAGTGGTTCATTATCTGTGAACCACTGCTACGGTGGTCTCCCTACTGGTCTATCCTTAAGCCCATGTGGCGTCTACCTGACATCACTGGGGTGCCTTCAGGTGGCTGCAGATGCTGGGATGCAGATGTCCAGGCACAGGGAACTCATTTCAAAGCTCTGTGTTAGATCCGTAGGACTTCCTGCATGGACACAAACTCTTTGAGGACTCAGTCCCATAAAATGTTGGGAATTTACTTTCCCTCATCAACTTACAATGGCTGCCGGAGTGAAAATGTGTGGGATCTCAGTACTCATTTGACAGCACTGTCTGAATCCCTCCTCAAGGCTTTTATTGTGACTGGATGACACAATAGCATACACAGCATTAATTGCCTTTCTCTTGGTTTTTTTGAGGGAGGGATTCTTCTTACGCATACGCCCTGAAATGTATTTGCTGCGCCAGCAGTCTGTCCCATTATTCCGCCTTTTTATCAATTCAAATTTTTCTTAGCTGATTACATTACAACTGATGAGCCAAACACCCCAGGGCCTGATCATTAGGCAAAAATCTCACCTGAAATCAAAGGGAGTTACAGCCTCGAGGGTGGGACTGTCTATCACGAATATTGAAAAACATTATCAAAATGCATCATGCCATGACATATATGCAATAAGAAGAGACAAATGTGTTTTAGCCTTTTTAGTGGAAATAATATTTAAAAAGAAAAGTACCAGAAGGGTGGGAACACATCTGAGGGAAGAGCCTGCAAGTAAAATTTGGCTCATGTGACTAATTTGGTACATTTACATGGGATTATTTCTAGGACTGGGCTGGCAGAATTTAGTCTTTCCTTTGCAGATCTTCTCAGATTAACATGAATTTTCTCACATTTTTAAAAGCAAGTATTCATCCAGCTTTCTTTCCTTTTTTTCTCCACTTATCACCCATCTTCCTCCATCTTAGCTGAAATTAAGCTCTAGTTGACCCATAACTATTCACAGAATCACAGGATCACAGAATCACAAGGGTTGGAAGGGACCTCAAAAGATCATCTAGTCCAACACCCCCTGCCAAGGCAGGGCCACCTAGAGCACGTCTTTACTGTTACTTGAAAAACTGTAACTCTCAATAACTGCAAACAAAATGTCTTCAGGCAGTCTAGCCTGACAAGGAAGAAACTGTTCTCCTGCTAAACCCCACAGTTATTCAGTGAATATCACCGTATTTCATTGCTAGCTTCTCTAAAAAGGGTTAAGAGAGAGTAAGTACATGGGACAAATCCAGACTTGTAGAAGGACTCCCACAAGCTTTGCAGTGAACCCTAATTTCACTGCATATCATAAAATCAAAATATTTATATAGTTGGATCTGTTCCAAAACCCCCAGCTAAGAGATATGCAGAAAATATGTGCAGAACTGACAGGCAGCACCTGAATACCAGATGAATATTATCTGTGTATCTCTTCTTATCCCATTATGCGACATAGATCTGAACAAAGCTGTCCTTAGCCAGGACAGGCTGTTAGGAAAAATATTTCCTGAATTATGTGCAATTTTTGGAGCTATGTTAATAATTTGCAATCCAGTAAGAGTTATGTTTAATCATGCAGTGCAATCCTGCTCTATATTGGTTGTACAGAATAATGAAGATAACAAAGCCCATAGTTATCTTTTGTTTACCTCAAATCACGTTAGAATACGATGAGATAAGCAAGCAAATCTTGCTTTCATGTTCTGGAAGTCTGTTTACTGCTTCCATTTGTGTGTGCACTAGGAAACAGTAACTTAGGTATGTTTAGAAGGTCATCTGTCAGCCACTTTGTTCGTAGAACAATCAGTTGTATAGTATTTGCCTGGAGTGGGGGTGGCTCCACCTGGCTTTTGCTGTTCCTCAAGGCACCAGAAAACATGGGGAAATGCCACTGAGAGAAGGCTTCTCATTTCTAGGAAAAAAAATTAGGTTTCTGCAGCCAAGTCGTGTACCAATAATGAAGGCAGGGAAAATTGATTATTTTATTTCATTAATATACTCAGTCACATCAAGAACAAATGCTTCTTTACATGTCTCTGTGGGTTTCCTCCTTAGGTCCCTGTGTTTTGCAGAGGACACTCACAAGGCCATTAAGCCCTTCATGTTTAGGCCAGTGGAGTGAGGCCAGTCCTGCTCAGCCAGGTGTGGAGGGAGCAGGTGGCTAGATCTCGGGCCAGGCCTCCATAAGCCAACGCCAGCCCTGACCCACTGCTACTCAAATTCTACTGGTAGTTATGGCCAAGGCACCCAAAGGGCCTTGGAAGTCTGTTCTGGCTGCAGATGGTCAATGTGCCATGCATTTGTGACAGAAAGGCAGAAGGACGAATTTATCTTATGCAGTGAGTTAAACACAATTTTGGCCTGAATCCTCTGATGGCTGAGCACATGTAACTCAGCACACATTTCTCCAGTGGGACACTGGTCCCTTTGCATTTGAGAAGACCAGGGACATCATCAAGATAGGAGAAGCCAGGTGAGCTGATGAAAATGAAGGGGTGGGCATCCCAGTGATCGTGCACTTTTTCATGTGTTGTGTCACCAGCACATGGCTGGCTGCTGTGCAGGATGGCTTGCCTGGGTAACACAGCTCTTGCTCCTTTGGTTGCCATTCTTATAGCCAGCAAACTCTGCAGGACAAATGATCCTCCACTCCCTTGCCCAGTGCCAGAAGTGGGACTGCTGATGGGAGCAGAGCTGTAATAAGCAGGAATGGCCGTAGCCAGGAAGGAAGGAAGGCTCTCAAAAGAACAGCAGTAGATGGGGAGAGGAGGGAGGTTGAAGCATTTTGGGGCATCAGATCTGGTGGTGAGGCTAATGACACAAGTCACTTCATGCAGGGGTTTGGTGTATGCACACTGGCTGCACCTGCCCAGGGCTGCTGTGGCATCAGTGGCTGAGGGCGATGCCAGTTCCCTGCCCTGCGTGCCCCACGATGCCCACAGCTCCTGCCCTGCATTCTGTGCCTCTCCTGCTCAACTCAGTGGGTTGTCCTCATGTCAGGGACCAGGGGCTGGGAGAGCTCCCCGCACAGACAACACTCACAGCACACTCCGACCACTCCTCTGGAGGACAGTGACGTGCCTGGATGTGAGCTGTGGCAGTTTCAACTCAGAGAGTCCAATCTTAGTAGGTGTAAGGAGAAACATGCTCAAACTTAATCAAGACTTTTCAAGAGGCAAGATTTTACCCTTTTCCTGTCCATAATTCTTCACCCTGACTCTTTTCAGCTGTGGCCAAGTCAAACATCCCTAAGATCCGAGACGGCTGCATTCAGCAAAGCCACATGCAGCAACTTCTTAAAGATGCAACAAGCCTTTTGCCCTTTCTCTGTTGTGTGGCTATACTTGGGGCCCCCTTTGTTTTTGAAAAGGTTCAGTTCTGCACATCTGGAGCTGTGCGGTGCCCCGCCGGGAAAGGAATACGTTTACAGCAAGTGTAAGAATAAATATTTACTAGAATTCATCTGTAACAACAGAACAGGAAAACTATTTAAAAACAACAACAACAATAAAGAAAGCAGCCAAGAAATAAAAGAGTCGTTAATCCCATTGGTTGAACTGATCTATTTTTACACTAGGAATAACAAACAGATTTGCAGTGAATTGTACTTATTATTTTCAACACAGTAGCACTGAGGGCCCCTGTTCAAGAATCAGTCTATCACTGATATTGCTTGGTTTTATACTGAAACCCAAAGCATCATTTTTATAGCAAGTAATGTCAATGTTCACAAAATAACCACATGGCGAGGCTTCACTCCCATTGCAGTGAATTTAAAGGCTCCCACAATGTGGGAATTGAATGAGGCCCCACAGCAACTGCCTATGCCCAAATATGATGTATTGCTGCTGCAAGTAGGGGCAAGCTTGAGGTTTGTATGATGATGCTCGTATTTTAAATTTTGTATGGGGAACAGATATATATTCTTGTTTATTTTTGAGAGTGGCTTTTATCTTTTAAGTGTTACGATCACCTTTCACTAGGCTCCAAACTGACACTCTATGGGTTAAGGGAGGAGCGAATGCTACTAGTGCCTCTGCCTGGGAATAGGCTCGGCATTGATGGCTGCCTGTGGGTTGTACCAGGCTCAGGAAGAATGAAAGCGCAGTTGCTCCCTAGTTAGAGCTGTTTTTCTGAAGCTTCTCTGTGGAGAATAAGGGCTCCTAGGAAGGAGGAGAAAGAGCCAGGTGCTTGAGTTGGCATGTAAACCTCAGAAGGACCTGCAGAGTCTTAGGGAAGATGAAAGGGGAAAGGGGTCTTTATCAGAGGATCTTGCTAAGGCTGCAAAAATCTCATTGCAAGACTCAAAGGGAGACAGCGTAAGCCCTGTAATCCGGAGTGACCCGAAGTCTTGAGAAGACACTGGTGTAATACACGAGGAACACCAGCCAGCAATGAGGAAAGAGCAGCAAAGTGTGACTAGCAAGTGTGTCTCAATTTACCCAGATCTGTACAGCCTTTATGTTGCTTTTAAGAAAAAAAATAAAGCATCACAAGCATTTTACAAGTTGTAAAGATGATCCTTTTAAAGATAAGAATATGCTACAAGAAAAGGAGGACGTGGACTGCAGTGCAGAAGATCAAATGGCCATGCTAGCATGTCTTAGTTTCTAGCAGCAGCCCGCAACAGATGTTTATGGAAGAGTATAAAACTGAGGATGTGCAACATTATTCATTTCCTTGTTTGGCCTTCCATTTTGGGTAATCAGCTCTTCAGGGACTTCCTGAGTTGGAGGTTCAATATGGACAGCCATGTCCTACTGATAGAGCTTTCCAGTGTGAATTTGTCTAGTGTCTCTCTGCACTATTCAAATATCACTCTCCTCACTGTCCCATGGCAACAAGCTCCACAAAGTTACCTTATGATGCTCAATAAAACATAGAGCTTTTTTTCCCCCCCAACCTGCTAATGTAATATTTTGTGCCATATCACTTGTGTTGTAAAACTGGGTACCTAATGGTTAACTGCTGTTTCTCTCTTCCCATTTATGAATTTAGAGACTTCTCCCATACCTCCCCTCGATCATGTCTTTTCTGGATGGAGGACTTCTAGTCTATCCTACTGATGTGGTGGAACCACATACATCTTTGCTTATCCTTGGTGTCCTTTGCTGGGCCTTCTCTAGTTCTCCAGTCTCCTGAAATGGCTCTAGAACAGACCTGCATATTGCAGTCATGCTTTCAGAAAGGGCTTTTTCAGCTGTTGATGAATCTGGGAATGCTGGCAGTGATCTGATGGCTAAGATGGCAGAACGTGGACGCTTAGTTTACAGTTCCCTGACTGGTACACCTAGAAATTCGGAGGAAGCACTTGGCAGTTTCTGAGGTTGGAAAATTGTTTTTTTTTGAAAAAATTTGCTTGGAGACCCTAGACCTCCTTGATCAAGCTCCAAAATAATATAAAAGGAGCCCTGTCCAAACAAGCCTGTCTCCCCAGGGACCCTGTGTAGAGCAGAGTGAGGATGAAAGCTGTGCCCCTCTCAAATCTGTGTGTGTGATCCTAGAATACATACAGTGTTTCAGGTGTGAAGTCTAGGTGACTTTGCTCAAAACAGGAGTAACTTAAGAAATAGATTATCTTGATATACCCGATTATGGTAAATTCTTTCCTTTCTCTGTAAACCCAAATTATGTTCCCAAGGATGAACAGGTACAATTAAGGCCCTTTGAGCCCAAAGGTATTACTGGTTTCTTCAAGAAAGTAAGTATCCATGTGAGCTGGAGATAAAAATTACCTAAGTGCCTCAGTCCTGTTTTTGTTCAATTCTCTAAGTTATAATCTAAACCATTGACCGGATGCAGTGGGCAAAAAATATCTTGAGATAAACAGGTTTCTATATTTATACACCTTCTGATGTGCTTATGATAAAAATGATCAAGATGATGTGTGTTTCTGGAAATCAAATCATTCTTCACAGAAATAAAGATTAAAACAAAAGAAAAAGGACTCCAGTGTTACATCCGTGGTTGAAGGACAGAGGAGGGATGTCATCTGCATTTTGCTGAAAGGTTTGATAAGCTGTGGAAGAGCTCTGCAGGAGTAAAGCGCAGGTACCTGGGTGGTATCCATATGGTAGTGGCAGAAGAACACAGGATGCGCAGTGAATAAGCAAAAGCTGACGTAGTCTACTGAGGCTGATATCCTTTTCTTGCCACTCTGACACATTAATCTGTCCCATTGGTGTTTTCCTCCTACCTCCTAGTGCTAGTCACGTCTCAGTGAGTTTACTTGTCCTTGGGGGCTATGATGACATGTAATACTTTCTGTGTTTTGCCAGTTTTAATTACATGTTTTAATTGAGTATATGGCTGCTCTGATGAAGGACACATCCATACTGCAAGTTGGTGAGTACCAGACCTGGTATTTGTGGCATTTATTTCAATGTAAGTCAGGCACCTGAGCCACATCCACATGGGGAGACTCATTCTCAGGGACCTTTTTTTGCAATTGTTCATTTCAGTTTTCCATAAAAACAAAGAGAGAAGAGCACTGGAAACAAAACTTCATTCATTGTAACCCAGAGTTTTGCCAGCATTATACAATTTTTTACTCGCTGTTCATCATTTCAGACCAACAGAAAACACTAAGCAGGCTTATTACCTACTAAACCTTACTTGAAACAGAAAGCCCTGGCAATATGCAAATCATGCAAGGCAAATTCTACTGGCATTATATTTACAATATCCAGATTAAGTCAGTAGACACACTGGCGAGGTATACTAAAAGCACTATCGTTTTAAGGCTATTGCTGGTATCTTGGTAATCTGATGAATGAGATCCAGTCTCATTTTGTGCAGCAATGTAACCTTACTGACTTCAGCAGCAGTTGCCTGAAAAGTATTGCAGGGAAGAAACTGAGCCAGTGTTAATGGAAAAGAATAATATCCCTCAAATTTAAGGTTATGCAACTGTGTGGCAATGCAGATCGCCCAGAAATGGAGAGCGCCAAAGAAACATAAAACAGCAGGACACTAAGTCTACACAAATGATTTATAAGGAGACTTTTTTCCCTAATGAAATAATGTACCATTAACTGAATGGCTTCTTGCTGTTCCATTAAGTCCCAACTGTGGCCTGTTGTGTCTTGGTGATAGCCAGAAGTGACTCTGCTGAAGGCAACAGAACGACCTCTGTGTATAAGTGCTCCCTTAGAGTGAAACAAAGACAGTGTATTTATTTCTGAACAAGAGCAATGGTACTAAACATGGTACCTTTTACATATTGCTCCAATGGTTCTTTTACAGTTGCTATAATTTTTTGGCATGCCAAATGGGGGATATATGCTTTATCATTTAATTTTCCAGCTTCTGGTGTACTACTTCTTACCTAGAAAGCAAACTAGCATGTTTTCAGCATCGAGAACAGAGACTAGTTTTGCCATCTGGGGTTGCAGAAAGTAAAACAGAGGAAAAGAAGGTATTGTGTGTCTGAACATGGGAAATATAAGAGGCAATACACACAGAGAGAAGCAAGAAAGGTAATCTTCTATATACAGCCATATTTAGCACTGGGGATTTGTTAAAAGAGAGAAGATGAAAGATGCCAGCTCAAACCTAAACTCCTTTAGAAGTCAGCTGTTTCAGGACCAGGCTCTTGAGACCTCTCAGACAAAAAGTGGAAAACATCCCCAGGCAAAGACAATGCAGTGAAAACAAGCCTTGGACACATGTTAAATAACAGCAGTGCCTTGAGATAAAATGGCATTGGGGAGAAATTAGAAAGGTCATCACTTCTAGGACTTTATGTCCATGGTGTCTCAGACTTCTAAGTTTACTTTTACTAAAGCTTGAAACACTCTCAGATGATTTCTCTTAAGGAAAATCATGAGTTAAAAGAGAATGGGAAAGCATAAACAAGTTGAACATCACAGCCTGATAAATAACAACAAGTAACGGTCCTAAAGGAATGGCTGCGGATTTCAAGGAGACATGGGCTCATTGCAGGATGTGAGTAACTCCCATAGACTTCCCACTATCTTTAAGTGGGCTCCCAGTGACGTTATTGGTATCCTGTGGTGAGAGAATAGGACCAATATTTTTAGATTTGTGTACGCTAGCTGTTTTCTGGAGTTACATTGCTAGTATATTTTTAGTGGTTCATTATATTAAGTCGAAGAGCCTTTGCGTGGTGTTGTGTCATACGCAGTGTGCGAACTTCCTGGCGCTCGTCTGTTCCTTTGATCCTACCACCCACAATAGCAGCAGAGCTGACTCATCGGCCACCACTGCTTCTTCCTTAATAGGAGCTCCCCAGGTAGGTGGAAACGTGCCACACAAGGGATGGTAATGGCCGTATCGGGTCTGAGTCCTGCCCTGGCACGACGTCCACTCCAGATGGGAAGAATCTGAGCAGTACCAGAGGCACTGCAGATACTTCACGCATTTGCCGTCCCATATCCTGTAGTAATTCCACGTCACTGTACCCTAAGCACATTTTGCGTATTTTGCAACTATCATATTGTCACACTGTAGTAATGGTAAATTACTCACTGTGTACAGATATCTGTGCTTATTGTGGAGATGACAGGGTTTATTAGACAGACTACAAGGCCTGATGAACGTTAAGAACTCATAATTGAATCTATCTTGACTAATAAATTGATATAGAGAGGTCACTTCTAGGTGGTTTTTTTCTGGTGTATGTTTCTAGGAAAGACTGAAGGTCAGTTTTCCTTTGTAAAGTTTCTTTGACTTTTCCTGTTATGATTGTTATTCAAAATAGCAAAAATATGACATTCTACTAAATCTGTCTTTTTCTTACTGCCTTCCTTCTCATCAGCGAACTCTTGATTTGTGTTGTCAGTAACACATGCTAGCTGTTAGAAAATACAAATAAAATTATACAGTGCCTCATGACAGACACACTGTTTCCCCACTCCTCACTGCTATACACAGAATCCTTCATGACAGATGTTTAAGACACATCTTATTTTCTTCACAATGCCAGTACCTTATGTGAATTTGCTAGAAAAATAACATTTTGAAAACATGGATGTAACTAAATTCTTATGTAAAGTATTTTTAGAAGTTATATGAGTTTAACGTTATGCCTTTTAACAGAATTTGCAAAATATTTATATTCGAGTTAGGGAATCAGACAATGTATTTTAATGTATTTTGATCACAATTTTCTGTACTGGCTCTTCAGACTGAATCCTTCAACGTAGTGTATCTCAAAGACTTTCCGTAGATTATGAAGTGGCATGACTATTGTCAGAGAGGTATTTTCTTTTTTTCCTTGTCTCTCCATTTTGCTGTGCAGGTAGAAGCCTGGACAGCAATCATGTCTTTGTTTTGTTTTGTTTTTTTTTTTAACCTCTGTTTGTGTACATTGCACTGCAAATTTATATTATGCAACACATTGAACTACAGCACACAGACAGGAGGGCAATAAGTTACCCTGGTTCAAAGTATGTTTAAGATAACATTTTGGTTGGCTTGCAGCAGCCATGCTGCGGAAGCTCACAGGCTAAGAAAGGCTGGGCCTCATTAACAGTTGGATGGGAGATCTCCAGACAGCGTTAAGATTTGTTTCAGGAAGTTGCATTAGTGACTTTTCAGCTGGCACTTGGAATTGGTGCTGTCTCGGTGTTTAGTATGTTGGTAGGGACAGAATACCACAAGAGGGAAATGGCTGTATTTTCAACTGCTTTGCATGGTCTTTACTTCAGTGTAAAAGAGAAAAGTCAGATCCAGGAGATAAGCAAATGTTTTAACACTAAATATGTACTATTTGTAGTAGTAGGTATAGAGGTTTAACTGTAGTGTTCTTGGCCAAGCCTCTCCTTGGGTTCTTTCTGCCCATGAGTGTGGTTTCACATGGGGCTTGAGTCAATCTAAAACCACCTTGCTGCTGTGGCAGGAGTGGACCTGCTCTCCTCCACCAGTTTCAGGCACATTCGCCTTACTCTGGCCTGCTCTGGCTGAAAGGCAACCCTACAAATCACAGAGGTAATGCAGAAATGACGAGATGGATCAATAAGGTGATAGAGCTGTGTGATTTAATGATGCCAGGACAAAGGATGTGGTGGGGACCCACGTCTGGGAGCAAGGCAGGGCTGTTCTACTGACCACCCTCAGTCTCAGGCAACTGCTAACGTGGTACCCTACAGTCCCTCGGTGGCTTAATTTTGAGAAGACATCCCGCTCGTCCTGTCCCAGGCTTTTCTGTGCAGGGTCATTTCCATCAACTGTCACATCCCCTCAAAGGGTGACCGCTGAGAGGTTGAGTGACAGGGCTTCCACAAAATAGAAGACCTAAAGTTTTGAACTGCTTTTGTTTTGGCAGAATCCAAATCTGTTGAGAGTAAAGAGCTCACTCCTACAAGCTCTCTGCAGAGAGTGTGTGAGGCATCGGTTGCAATAGGAGCATTTGGGTTGCCACCTCATTTTCTCAAAACATGTTTGGCTTCCCAAATGTTGCATGATGCGCAGAAACTGTCAGCTGAGAGGCTCTGTCCTCCTTTGGGCTCATTTCTAGGGCACAGTCTGAAATGCCCTGACCTAATACTTGTCATCAAACTATGTGTGTGTCTGTGCACACATGTATGTACATATAAATATACTCAAACTTGTACACATGCAAACTCTTCTGGCAAAAAAAGAAGGACCAAGTTGTTAATTACAGAAGCAATTCTATCACCACATGACATTTAAAACTTAGTGGCTTGTTGAGAATATTTTATTATTATTTTTGCTCTGCTTTGATAGACAGCAACTTCAACGAAAGGGAGGAAGGAAAAACCAGAGCTGTGCACCCGCCAGTGATGGGAATGGAAACATCTCTCTATTCCTTCCAAATGTGATCTCCAGGCCAGCCTTTGCTCATGCTGCTCTTTCAGGCAGCGATATGTTGGAAAGCATTTCACAGCTTCAACTGTTTTTTCTATGCACAGGAGAGATTCCTGGTCTCAGCTGTGTAAATGTTTTAACTGAGATTCATGCTTGGCTATTCAGGTCATTGCTTTCTGTTCTGGCCCACACAGGCCAAAATGCATCTATATAAGCATAAGGTGTCCAAAATCAACACAGTATTTTTCACTTGAACACACCCATGGCACGTGGCTCACTCAAAGTACAGGGTACCATGCCAAGCAGTAGATTTGTATGTTTGCCTGATAGGAACTTTAGCATGATTTATAAGAAAAGATGCAATAGCCTTGTTGTATGCCTTTGCAAATCTGACTTGACAGAAACCCTTTCCAAAGAAGGAACCCAAGGAAACAAAACTTTCCCTTCTGTTCTTAAGAAAGGGCTAATCTAATATAGGAAGTGTTCTCAAAATACCTATTGTATATGCAGAATTACAATGTATTTCTTTCTGAATTCAAGTAACCCTCTAACTCCTTTGCTGGAAGAATAAAATACTTTTCCTTCTGCTGTTTTGACTTTATTGTATAAGGGGTTTAGGTATCCCTTGAAACTCAGTGGCAGTTAAATGATTAAAACACCTTTAGTTATAGAAAGACCTAGGTAGCTCTAGAGACAGGTTTAATCAAAGCACAAATTTGCAGGGATTATGTTCCCATATCTTCTCATTCTGCCTGCAACTCTTTGCAATGTCAAATGAAGATCACAAAACCCAAGGCACATCCTCCTGTGGTGCCAAAATTCTCCTTGTATGACACTTTCCTAGGGGTTTCTTTCTAAAATTCAGTGTAGTCATAAAACCAAGAACTTGAGCACTATTTTTACTGAATTGAATGAGGCAGTCATGAGGTTTTTGGTGATCCAAACTTGAGGACCTGCTGAACTCAGTGCCTAGGTATTTTGATGTTTGACATGTCCCCTGCAGGGTGGAAGAGGTCATGTTCTCAGCACCCAGGAACTGGTTTTGGTATTTCAGTAGCCAATGCACTACCACAAATACTTACCCTTGTTGTCTGAGACGGTGACGCTAACTGATTGTTGGGCACCCAGAAAAGGGCTCCCAAACAAGTGTTTGTGAGGCCACTGTTTGCAGCTGGTTTGGCTCATGGGTTTCCCGCAGCGCTGGGCTCACAGACACTTTCCTGCTGGCATACGCAGGGAAGGCAGAAGGCTTTGCTAATGGCTGAGAGTCCTTGAGAAATAGAACTAGATAGCTCTGGCCTTGGTATAGGTGCATTTACCATTTTAAGTCTAAAATAATATGTATGTAATAAAAATAACATAGTTCTGCAGCTGATCTTGCAAAACAGGAGAAGAAGGGCTTTCATCTTTCCCTAAACTTGGGAAAATGACAAAAAATTGAAAGGTCTAGAGCTGGGAGATCGATGCAGCTGTCTTAAACTACCTCCATTTGTGCATCATCATCATTGTGACCATTGTCACAAACTCCCCCTTCTCTTTGCCAGCTGCAGTCTATGGAGGGAGATGCTGCCTGTGAGCTTTACACCACAAGGACCATCAACATGTCTTGCCTACAGCAAAGGAATGTTCTAACCACTAAGCTGTTTGATAAGCTTCACATTCTCTTTTTCCAGCTTTGTAAATCTGTACCTATGCTCTATCTTTGTACTTCTTTCCAACAGCATTTATCGCCAGAGATTTGGGACAAAGTTTGTAATAGTTCTGGGACAACAAAGCCACCACTTCTGCTAAATCAGTTTTGGCAGAGAAAAAAAATAATCAAGTATTTCTCTGCTTTTGTTCAGGACAAAGTTACTCTGGCCTCTAGATAGCCCAAACTGCAAATGCATTTGTGTGCATCACTGTAAGTAAGCTAACTTCCTGCAGGAGGTAGAATAACATTTATTTGTGCTGAAGAATGCTCAATCAATCTCCTTTTCAAGGACATGCTTATTGTGTACCTTACCAGCTGCATTCGTTACAGTAGATAAGCCCGCTTCAGGTGTCACTAAAGGCAGGTGATTCACATAATGGGCCAATTTAAAAGGTGTCTCACAGAAGAAAAGAATTAAAACAACACAGAGGTTGAAAATAATTTTCCCATAAGTTTCTTTCTTCCTTACAAAATGATTAAAGTTTTCATGCTGACATTTTAGGGCAATTGTCCTCTTGCCTCAATTCCACCAGTTAAAAATTGCCTCAATGTCTTCAACTCACTATGTATTTGCAGCAAGATATATCAATATGGCCTTAATGCTGGGATGGTTTCAAAGTCACGTTCCAGTACAGGTTACCTGACTGACTGAAAAATACATTATGTTTCAACTCAAGGTTGAGACACAGAAGGGGAAGCTTGCATTGGTGAAACACGAATCATTGTAGGGCCAAATATTGTGCTGTACTCAAATTCCACGCAGTTCCACTTGAGTGCTTTCTTTTTAACCTCACACAAGTACCAGTTGCTACCTCTGCTCCAGAAATACGTGGTGTCAGGACAACATGGGTGTCCTGGCTCTGGCCAGGCCGGGGTTAATGCTCAGGCCCGGGCCAGGTGAGCCGGGCCGGGCCGGCCGCTATTCCACACCACGTGACATCAGGCCCCTATAAAGGGACTGGCCGGGAGGGGCCTGGGGCTGCTCTGGGACGGTCTCGGTGTGGGCTGGTCGTCGGGTCGGTAAAGTACTGCGTTTGTTACCGCGATTGTTTACATCCCGGGATAACTACTGCAGCCCTATTGTCATTTCCCCTCTCCCTTTGTCGGCCCATTAAACGGCCGTTATCTCAACTCGAAGCCATTTGCCCTTTTGTTGCCTCACTCTGCCCCGTGTTTTGCTGCCGGGGCGGTGAGCGAGCGGCTGCGTGGGGCTCGGCTGCCGGCTGGGGCCGAACCACGACAATGGGGTAGGTAAAGGACGAGTACCTATCTGAGTGTAAGGCTCAGAGTGTAAGGTACCCACAAAACATAAGTGAATGTGCGTCTTGAAAATGAGTCACATATAAAGAAACACACAGTCTGAATCCCTCCCTTCTCCCCATGTTTTGGTGGGGTTTATACTAAATTGAGCTGTGAATATTTCCATGGAACAAAACATCTATGAAGGCCACGTTTTACTTATGATCCGGGGGAAATGTACTATTACCATGCTAATTTGGAGAACAGGATGCCAGTTGGATAGAACATACTGCAGAATATATTCGAAGTTAGGAGAGCCGACATCTTCTATAGGATATACAATATAAAGAAAAAAAAAACCCAAACAAAAAGACAGACAAGAAAATGCTAAGTCTAGAGTAGCCTCAAGGTACTTTATCAGTCATATAGTTTGTATGTGTAAAATATTGTTAATTAATGAAGGTCAAAATGTGCTTAAGGGGGAAGGAGAATGAATGGAAGTTAGATATAGAAACTAACGCAGCCCACTCAGCAAGCATTCACATTGCAAGCCTGAAGCAAATCCTAGAACTACTTATTAAAACGCCCAAGAGAGTCTCCAGAGATCTTAGTGCAGGAGATAAATCTCACAAAGAAAATAAAACAGCACATTGTCTGTTACATATAAGAATATTCTAGGTCCATCTATGCATAGCCTGTGTCTATCAGCATCCACAGAGAGCCGATGAAATAGAGTTTGCTTTCCTGTTTTATTTCCCTAGCAAACTATGGCCAAAGGTTGTAACTACACTGTCAGAGAACTCACTATACCTTGCTTTTGTTAATTTGTCTACATTTCCATTTTGAACCTGTTTATGCATATTTAAAGTATCTTGCAGTGCTGACTTCAACATGTTAATCACAAACACGATATTTCCTGTGACTGAGTTGATAACTGCTGTTTTGGTTTGCTGTCCCTTATTTCTTGTACAATTGGAAGGAGGGAATGGCCATCTCTCCTTCTTCTCTATGTCATGATTGATCTGATGATTCCTCTACAGTGCTTCCAGGCTGAAGTGTCCTAGTCCACTCAATATGATGTTGTACAGAAACCTCCCATGCTTTTGACCATTCCTGCTCCCCGGCTGTACTGTTTTTCTAGAACCACATGCAAGGTCCACAGTGTGGGCTCATCAGGGATTTATATAGCGTTATAATGCAATATATCTTCTCTCTGCTTTTCGTTTCACTCCCAGTAATTCACAAATGCCTTTTCCACTGCTGGCCTCACTATAGAAAAGGACTCCAAGGTCTCCTTCATGCACGCTAGCTGCTCGTGCAGTGACTTCCCAGCACAGACATTGTTAGGGTTCATTCTCCTTTTATGATGTGTTACTTTGCACTTATGAACACTGAACTCAGTCTGCTATTATATTATGCTGTCACTGAAGCTCTTCAGTCGTTATAGTTCCGGGTACCTTGAGTAGTTTTATAGCAACTGAAGACTGCCACCCATAATCCTAAATTAATGGGCTCTGTTACCACTGCTCATGAGACACCACATCTCATTAACACTTTTATCTTACATGTTTATCAAATTAAGGGCGTATTGAACCGATCTGTCCTTTAGGTAATGCAGTGAAGGGACAGATAAACAGAAAAATAGACATACCGACAAAAGAAAATGTCTGTACTCTGCCCGTTTCAGCTCAAGCCTGTGCGAAATGAATGAAAAATGTAAAAGAGACAATGGTGCAAGTCAATTACATCAGCAAGTATTAGTGGACTCCAGGAATCTCTTTCTCCACCTGCCATGGATGGATATTCAGAGGAGTCTGATGTCTCAACAACCCCCAGGCCATTGCTTTGGTCCGTGCATAGAAAACTGCTTTCCCAAACTGAAGCTACTGAGGATTTATCACTGCTAACATAATAATCCTCTTTAATTTGTAAAACTAGTTGCTGAACTCTTCACGTTATTGTCCATTGCGTCAGAATATAAACCTTTAACAATGTAACTGTGGCAATCCTTCAGTGATTACACTCAGAAAATATGTAAGAGAAGCTGAGTATGGCATTTGCCTCTGATTCTTTTGTGTAGTTAAAATACAAAAGATTTATTCTCAGTTGTTGAACCAGCTTCTCTTTCTTATCTTCCTGACAACTACTTGTAACTACAATATAAAGAAATTTAGGAGTGCACTAAGACACAACGAGCGCTAAGACAATTACTCTGAGCTATGTACTTCATTGTCAGGATGCTCTTGTTTTAGCTTTGAAAAAGTATGTTCAATGGGAATAAGATAAAACCATGTGACTTTTATGGTTTATAAAGTATATGTTGGCAAAGGCTTGTCTCTAACAAATGCTGTTTCTCCTTTAAATAACATCAGGGGAAAATCCCATCATAACTCTTTTTAACTATTGTAAGAAAATAAGCTACTCTACCCAAATAACATATGGCATCTTTCTCATTTCAACCTGCAGTATATCTCTTTGACAGACTTCAAAAAGTCCTCGTAGTCACAGGGGGATAACACTGACAGATACAGAGCTCAGGGAAGTCAAATGAAAATTTTCCAATTGTGTCAATGGGACCAGATCTTGTCAAAAGAAGGAAAATGATAGGACGATGGAATTTCAGCTGATGGGATCTATTGTCCTTCTGCTGCCACAGAGAGCCTAAGTTATCTACTGACAACTGCAGAAAGATGCATTTCCGTCAGGTTATTTTTTGTTTTGTTTTAGATTTCTTTTAATACTTGTATGTTTAAGGACAGTTCTGTTTTCATGCCTACTCAGTGTTGAAAAAACAAAGGAAGGGCAACTTCACTTCCAAACTGAAAGAAAATGTAATGTACAATTTATTTATTTATTTAATTTTTGGAAGCAGATCATTAAATACTGTCAAAAATAGCAATAAAAAGCACAAATACAAGGAAGCAATTATGGTTGAGCATCACAAGAGCCCCAGACCCACACACGTTTATGTGGCAATGCCTGGGATTGCCTACTGAAATAACTGCAGTAATAACTGCAGCTGACAGAGATGACATACCTGAAGCACATTTTTATATGGGAATTACTCTTTGCATGACCTGGGTGTTACTGCACATGTTTTCACAGGTAATGACACTTTTTTCACGCATCTAAGGTTTAATTAAAATCTCACTGAAGTTGATTGAAAGGGTCCACATGCCTGTAGAAGTCAAATCAAGTCCATAAGTAAATCCCACCACCCTCAGGTGTTCAGTGCAGCACCAAGTAACCATTCTTTGGGTTGTCCTGTTCGAACAAACGTGTGTCTGATGGTGCTCAGGTAGGGCCATCTAGAGCCTCTGATCCAGCATAAACCTTTCCACACTGGGTCTGAATAACTAAGGCTAGGTGTGTGAAGCAGTGTAGAGATGTCATCTGCCTTTGAAAAGCCTGTTGGTGAGGAGGAAGTTGTGACATGGGGCAAAAGAGGTGCAGGCCAAACCACCCATTGCTACTGAGTTGCTGCAAGGCCCTTACTTTGAGAGGTGAAAGGGAAGACATTGCCCATCGTGGCTACACCCAACTTTGACCGAAGTTTGCATTTGCGAAGGTAACTTGGATAGCTCTCCCATTACAAAGCACTTCAATACACATTTGCCTTTAAAGATCAGGATTTTCCTTTTTCAGACTGATGCATATGTACAGCTCTAGACAGTCTTCCCTTCTGACAGACAAAACACATAAGAAAACACCACTGCAACTCATAACATCATGCTGAAAACCTGTGCTGAACAGAAGAAGCAAAAGTGCTAATAATTATGGTTTCTTAGTAGATATAAAATAATTCCTTCTCCTCCCTTTCCCTCCAACACCCCGAAGAATTAAAAAGAAACACAAACACCACGGTGTGGTTTAGATGAAAATATTACTAGTGAATTAAATCTCTTGGATATTAACTTGCCCATTTTGTTAACTGACTGTACGGAAGATTTGCTCAGTACTTGGCCAGGGCAGTCTGCTCGGACTTGTAATCTGAGTGGCAATGAAAACCCTATGTATACTTATATGTATATAAACATAAATAAAGATATAATCATATTATGAAACCAGTGACTAAAAGTTTCAGGCTTTTATGACTGACTAACATCATGGGTAATCTGAGGCACCAGAAGTGTCCCCAGTATTACCTGAAATGTTAAATAAGCTGAAATTATCCTAGCCACAACCACATTACGTCTACAAGATTTAGAACATTTATGAAAAGGCTAGTATTACTGCTGGAGTCTTCTTGTGACACTTGGCCTGACAGTGCCGTACTGCCAGGAGCAGTAAAATTATCCGAGACTGCGTCAAGTTGATCCTCAGTAGGGTAACTGTCTTCTCTGGAGAACAAGTTTGGGTCTATGATGATTCTCTAGAAAACAAATTTGGCTCTGTGATGACAAGTGGGGGCCACAGGGACCACCTGACCCATTCATGCAGGCCTGAACTTCTCTTTCCAGAACCCCCAGGGATCCAAGCTCTGTGGCACTGCAGAGCATTTTGATGGGATGCCATATGTGGCAGACAGGTTCAGGAAGCTGCTGTGCACCTAAAACTAAAAAGGAGGTATTGCTTGTGCTTACAGACAAGAATTCAGAGAAAAGGTTTATTTCCAGTAACTACCGTACTCTAAAGTACATTGTTGATATCTCCATAATAATGAGGTAATACTTCTCATAATAGCCTTAAAGGTCCCAAAATATATTTTGCAGTTATAATGTGAGAGATGTGTCTATTTTGTTAAATGACTGACAATGTAAATAGTTTTACAAAATAGTCTCGAGTATGGAAGTGACTGTATGGTTCTGTCGAAATACATTGTAGAAAAATAATGCCAATTGAAAAATCAATGAAACAGTAATTTAAAAAAAAACGGCTGAAACAATCATTTTGCAAACTGGAAATTTTAGTCATTTTGCAAAATGGCTCCTTTTGCAATGTGAATAGAGCATACTTACATGTTTACAAGTGGATTTAATGCTCAAGAAAATGAGGGACTAACAAGCAATTGCTACTCCCTGGCTTCACTCCCCAGCACTCTGAACTTCTCAGACCCAGATCCAGTAATCCATCGGTCTCTTGACCTGAGGTGCCCTTGCTAGGTTAACTGTAGGCTTGCTGCTAAGATGATTTTATGTTGGATGTTCACTAAACAGAAGCCTGTAACTCCGTTTCACTTCTGCTCCAAGTAAATATAAGAACAGATGTCTCAGGGCTGAGTGATATGGCTCCTTGGCTGCTTCTGCTAATCCGACCCAAATGTATCTGCAGTTAAAAAAATTAGCACAACATCCAAATGCCAAAAATTCTACAACTAAATATGCAAGCAATTACCAGGCTTGTGCGAATGTGTGGGTGTGCATGTGCATGCCCACAGCAAATCCACACCCACACAGACTGCCATTAATCACTCTTGTTTGGGATGTTTATCCCTAGCTCATGAGGATGCATTCAAAGAAAAAATATTTGGGTTTGGAGTGCATTAGATGACTCTTTTTTTTTTTTTTTTTTTTTTTTTTTTTTAAATAATAGTGTTTCTTGAGGGAGGAGACCCCTGACAACCACACAATGGGTTTTCTTTTCTATGGTGTGAAGTAGGCTGGTTGGTAGAAATTGCTGAAGAGGACTGTCAAGCTGTAAACTATGTGGGACAGAGACCATCTCTTCTTAACACATACACACAACATGTAGAATGCAGTTTATGACCAACGGCAGAGCCTTGGCTAAGGCCTTTTCCAGGAGCATGGATCTTCAGTCTCCAGACCTTTCCACTTGCCCTGTCCTCAGTCATGATTCTAGCTTAGATCTCTTATGGCAGCTTGCTTAGTTCATCAGCTGATGACATTATGAAAAAAATACAGAACGTGTGGTGATCACTTGAAAGCATTTATAGTAGAAATTTTGATTCTTGCTAGTAGGCTAGGGAAAATGAATATAGGCTTTGGCATCCACTGCACAATTCTGCTGTAGCAGCCCAAAGAAGCTAAAAGCTACTTAGTGGAGGCAAAAACCAAAAGGCTCAGCTATGCTCAGAGATACCCTGCATCTTCCTTTGGACACAGCGTATTAAATTCTGCATTCCCCTAACTCCTCATCACTGCCCCACTGCAGCGTATCTCTTTCTTAATCTGCAGCTAGCTAGAAAGTGTTTTTCTGAGCCATATAGCTGCATATGGGAATGGGCCAAGATTTATGGTAATGGGAGCAATGAAAAGTAGCCAAAGGTGGTAATCTCTTTGTCTTGGAACAGTTGTAGTTGGAAAGATATGTTTGCCTGCCATCTTACTTGCTTTTTGTTTTGTTATTACATAAACCCAAACGCCAGGAAAACTCAACTATTACCAACATAGGAAGAAAGACTAATTGAAGGGAGTTGTTTAAGTAAGGGTAGAAAAGAAGAATCTCTAAAAAATTTCGGAGTCTTGTCTAATTTATGGTGATTAATACTATGCTACATTTCTCAAGTGAAATGACTGGTGATTGTCTCTTCACATCCTGGTCCAGCTACCCAGAAGGAGGAAGACTCTTGTTATTTTACTAGTGTCAAATAGTCTTACCTCCCAGTTCCGTGTGAGAAATGCTCAAGGGACCAACTGAGTGACCCTGCACCTCCTCTGACTGACAACATTTCCTTACTGTGGAGCTTCTATCTGACCGCACTATCAAAGGGAAAAGAATCACGCTTTAGGTACGAACTCAAAAAGTTATCTTTCAACCAAAAGATATCCTTGGCTCCCAAAATGTCACCTCTCTCGTCCTATTTAGTCCTTTTCTCCTTACTTGTGCTGTACTGAAAAAGAACTACTTTTTTTTTTTTTTTTTAACAAACAAGCTACCAGGTTCCCAGATCCTACCAGCACTGTACTGAAAAAAAACCGTTTCTGGAGACTGCTTAGTATTAAGATCCTTTACAGAAAATAAAATTATTATATCAAATCCTTTAGAGATCTGGTGAAACTTGTGTTACCCAAACACAGGTACGACTTGGTGAGCTTTCTGAAGCAAACCTATACTTAAGTTGTGTGCGACAGTCTGAACTAGAACAGTAGTGCTCTAAAGTGCCTTCCAAGTATTTATTTTTAGGGAGAGGACAATCCAGGGCTAGTGTAGATCACCTTCATGAAAATGCAGTAGATAACACACCTCAAGCATGAGTTCAACCAAACTTGATGAACCACAAAATCCACTTTTATTCTTGTCAGTCCGACTGATATTTAAAATTTTATATATCGCATGCATATACACATAATGTACACACACACAAACACACATGTATAGATTTGAGCATAACACTAGATAGCAAGGGTGTGTGCACGTGTAATAGCTGCCAAATAAAAAGAACAAGTGTCTGCTGAAGTTAGTACATTGACCTGGATAGGCAATAATTATGATACAGCTAAAGTAGTAAAGGAGCAACTTCTTCAGAGCAAATTTACTCAACAGCTAGAAAAATGAATACACAACATGGAACAAACTGAAAACAGTCTCAATACAATAGAATAGAATCATTAAGGTTGGAAGAGCCCTCAAGGATCATCCAGTCCAACCGACCCCCCCCCACCTATTACCCACTAAA
Source organism: Psophia crepitans (assembly GCA_013399095.1). Lineage (NCBI taxonomy): Eukaryota > Metazoa > Chordata > Aves > Gruiformes > Psophiidae > Psophia > Psophia crepitans. The sequence continues at coordinate 368,124 of VWZZ01004268.1, read as the reverse complement.
CCACGTCCTTCAGTACTGCATCTAACCTTTCCTTAAATACCCGCAGGGGTGATGACTCCACCACCTCCCTGGGCAACTCGTTCCAATGCCCAACCACCCTTTCCGAGAAGAAATTTCTCCTCATCTCCAACCTGAACCTCCCCTGGCGCAACTTGCAGCCGTTGCCCCTTGTCCTGTCACTAGTTATCTGCGAGAAGAGGCCGACCCCCAGCTCACCACAACTCCCTTTCAGGTAGTTGTAGAGGGCAACAAGCTCTCCCCTGAGCCTCCTCTTCTCCAGGCTAAACAGTCCCAGTTCCCTCAGACGCTCCTCATAAGACCTGTGCTCCAGCCCCTTCACCAGTTTTGTTGCCCTTCTCTGGACACGCTCCAGGGCCTC
>VWZZ01004268.1:277200-360298 GCA_013399095.1 Psophia crepitans | reverse complement strand
TTTTTTTTTTTTTTAAATCCATGGGCAGCCTCACTTGAGCCTCCCGGCAGCCTAACAGCTAAGTCTGCTGACTTGCAGCATCCCCAGGCAGTTGATTCAGTCAGTCTCTGCCTGTGGGTCTCTTCAAAGAGCTCCAGCTCAGAGCTGCAGCAAACTGGCAGCTTGCTCTGCTTTTAAATACAGAACTGAATCAGCTGAATGCCAGCACAGGAGAGATGGTGGGGTGGTGGGTGAAGAACGGAAAGGGGTGCAAGGCAGGGGATAAAAGTCTTGAAAAATATCCCAGCCAAAGACATAGATATATCACAGGGAGCGACCTGAGCTTGGGAGTGTAATCTGCAATGTATTGAGATTTTATGAATTTTATAATGAAATAGAGGAATTAAAAAATTTTCTTTTGGGTTCACTTGAAATGTGTCATTTTGCTTTGGGATGCTTATCCCTTTAAAGCCCCCTGCCTCTCCCTTGTTTTTAATGAAATATGGCTTGATTTTTTTTAAAGGTAATCCTGGAGTAAAAAAGAATTTAATTTCAGGGTTGATGAAACACATTTCAGCTTTCCATTTCCATTCTTTAAAATGTTGAATTGCTTTTTCTTGATATTTTCAAAGCCCTTACCTCATTACTTTTGCTGGAACAGATTCCTAAATCAGATTCCTGATTCATGAACAGTTTTAATTTCTCCAAAACTCTATTTGTGGTTGGATTTACTATCCATCAAACACAGGAGGTGTATTATGCCAACAGATCTTGTGTAGAAGAGCAGTCTCATGACTAAGCCATCACTCTGGGACTCAGAAGACCTAGATACAGCTTCTGACTCTGCCAGCTGACTTTCTGTTGCATGGCATTGCCAGCTGGTCCAGGGAAGTGATTGTCCCACTCTACACTGCGCTGGTGCGGCCTCACCTCAAGTACTGGGTGCAGTTTTGGGCACCACAGTACAAAAAGGACATAAAACTATTGGAGAGTGACCAAAGACAGGCAACTAAGATGGTGAAGAGTCTAGAGGGGAAGCCGTATGAGGAGAGGCTNCTGGACACCACTCTGAGTCATCTGCTCTGATTGGGCTGGTCCTGTGTGGAGCCAGGAGTTGGACTCGATGATCCTTATGGGTCCCTTCCAACTTGGGATATTCTACAATTCTATGATTCTATGTTGGCCTTTTCCCAAGATCAAACTCTTAAAGGTATTTTGGCAGTTTTTGTTGTTTTGTTTCTTTTCTTATGTTTGGTTTTGTTTCGTTTTTGTTTTTTTTTTTTTAAACTGCCAAAATAGGCTAGGCATCTAATACACACACTGACATAACTTCCTAATAAATACAGCTAGTGGAAACCTTGGGATAATGTAGGATGATAGAGCTTCCCCTGTGCTTTTCTTCTGTGTTGTGTTAAACTATACTCAGGTTGCAAAACTGCACAAACAGGTCACCCAGGGGAAGTGGCCGGACTCTGGATCTGGCACCTAGGTCAATAAGAGGCCGGTTCCCAATCAGCTCATTACGATTTCTTGCTACACAGCAAACTGGTAACCCAGCACACTAATTAAGATACTGGCAGAGAAAAACCATGGAGGTATTACATACTTCAGAAATGTTTTGGGGATCTGAATCCAAACCAGAGCTAAGGAAAGGCCAAAACACCGGAGTGAGGTTTCTGTAAGCCTCCCTGTGCTGGGAACTGCTTGGGAGAACACTGGCAATCTTCATTCCAGCCAAATTCTCCTCGTTTTCCCTGAGATACTGTATTCCTGGGTCACTCTGTAGCACAAATAATTAGCCCATTGGAACAATTACTTATATCCAGATAGTTCTGCGATTGGCTTTTTATACCCCCAAAATAGAATAGAATAGAATAGAATAGAATAGAATCATTAAGGTTGGAAGTGACCTCAAGGATCATCTAGTCCAACCATCCCCCCACCACCTATTACCCACTAAACCACGTCCCTAAGTACCACATCTAACCTTTCCTTAAACACCCTCAGGGATGGTGACTCCTTAAAGACTGGGGTGCTCTGAGGGAAGCAGCTTTCACTGTCACACTACAGATGGGAAAGATGAGGAAAGTGTCAGGAGAGACATTTGCCCAGGATCACACTCAGCAGCAGTACTTGGAAGAGACTGTCACAAGATACTAATATGAATTTTCTCTATTTTCTGACCTTGCTGTTTGGGTCTTGGTGATATACCACGCCTTCACAGCAGACTTTGGACTCCTCAGACCAGGAACTGCCCTGTTGCTTTGCTCTATTGCAGTCAGAGATAGGACCACAAGTACAGGCACATCCAAGCTATCCTAAAGCTGCCGCACTCTCTGCTGCAAGTGGAGTGGCAGTGGCACAGGCTCCAGGGAGCACTAAGGGGCTCCCTTACTGCAAAGGTAAGGGGCACTGAGTGTTGGACAAGGTCACAAATTTAGCTTAAAATTAGCTCAGATGCTGCAATCACATCTCTCTATTACACCTTAGACATAATGCATGCACTTTACCTGTGTTGTTTAAGGCACTGTATGCATATATATTAATACATACATACACTACCTTATATACAGATTACATTAATTCATTGTCCAAAGTGATAGCCTGACTTTTGCATTGGTATTGAACCTCCTTTGTAGTTTCTGTAAGTTACAAATTAAAGGATGTGAAGAGTTGATTAACATGACTGAGCTCTGAACAGCTGGACTTTTTAGAGCTGACAAAATGCATACTCTCTTCATGCAAAACTCCCTTGTTGAACCAGTTACGCTCACAAATCTTCTTCATTGTTAAGAATTCTTAATAACTTTTTTGTTCAATGATAGGAACCACCATGCTAAAAGTCCCCATATTTGCAAATGAAACCACATATTTCCTAAAGCAAGAACCTGAATGTGAGTCTTCCACGCGACAGGAAGATGCTGCACCAGTTTCTCCCTCCCCGGCACAAGGCTTGTTGTGGAAGTAAACCTGAGGTGCCATCTCTGCCAGGGCAAATCTTGTTCTCTAGAGCAGAAATCTTTCCGTGGGATTGTTGAAATCTTCCCTATTAAAGTTGCTGTGATAAATTCCAATGAAAGAGCATGTTTGTAATAAGTCAGTGTTTTGTCAAGCAAAGCATCTTTTGCTGAAGAATTCTCCAGCTGCTCCTGCCTCATCACTGCCCAGCCCTACAGTGGGATGCACCTCTGCGGAGGTGGGGGCATGTGTGATGCAGGGATTTTGCTCCTCTGCTTCGGCTGCAACCCCAGTCTGAGGGCTACCATAGGGGCACACGTAACCGCATCCTTCTCCAGCACAGAACGTGGACTTTGCAGCAGAAAAGCTCATAGAGGTGCAATTCCCTCCATAATACCCATGTCCTCACCGACTTTTTCTCTCTTCACCATGTTTTACAAGCAGCAAGGTAATGGCACTGCCCGTATAAAACACTAAGCTCCCATACTACTAGGAAAAAAACCTTAAGATATGACTTTATAAGTGGGGTTTCCTACAAAGGGTTTCAGAGAGGGTCCTTGCAGGAGGTAACCTGTATCTACACAGGAGTGCTAGGGTGCTTGACAAGAAAGTGAGCTCGTAAAGTAAATGCCTTTGTGAACAGTCCCAGCAAAACTGTAATCTGTAAGAAACCCGCCTGGGTCAGACAGTTGTACAGACACTTGTGACTTTGCTGGCATTGCATCTCTCTCACCAATTCTGTAAACAAGGAGATGAATTTAGTTTTCAGGTGGTAACTTTGCACAAGCAGTCAGTTCTCATGGAAAATTCTCACAAACTCTCCTCTCATAAAATGAACATCACAAATGAAACAGCTCTGCTCTGACAGAGGAGTGGATCACACTATCTATCTTACACAGTCCAATTTTTTAAGTCCAAAAAGAATTGAGAGAAAAGGGTAAGTAGAAATAAAGGACTCTGAATGCTAAGGAATCTTCTGTATGTGAACAGTAAAAATAAGCAAGTGCTGCTCATTTTGGAAATGGGAGGTGCAAGCCTGAGGGTTGTTGTGCATCAGTTTGTCATAGTGGCTTTACAAGCGTGTGCCTGCCTGTTTATTCATGGATGCATCAAGAACGGTGTGCTTTCCATGGCAGAGTCTGTACTGCAAGTAAGAAATATAACTCACAGATAAGTAGGATTGCATGGAGACAAAACACCCATCAAAAAAAAAATAATACGTGGGAACTTTGGTGTCTTTATAAGACATGTTTTGATGGGGAAAGACGTGTTTAACAACAAAGCCGTCTCATGGGTAACAGTATTTAACATTTCTCCTAATTCCATTAACACTTTAATTCTTACAGGAAGAAAGGTTGGCAAAGTTCATTTGGTTTTAATTAGAGGGGTGAACTAATAGGTGACTAGGGTCTGCAAATCAGTCAAGTTGTTTTAAGGATCAGGTTAAATTTTTTTTCTTATGATTTGCTCTCTTAAAAAAAAAAAGAAAATCTATTTTAGGATATGTTCTCTAGCTTAAATGAGGCTTGTGGTAGGTATTAGGGATTAAAGTGGAAATTCAGGTGTACTAGAAATAATAATTTAAAAATTGTTTTTCCCTGTCTCAAGTTCACTTTCAGATTTTATGAGCTTTTTCAAATGCATGTCTTCAGTGCCTGTTACCACAATATGCTCTTCTTACGTACAGGCCTGTTAAACTGACAGGTCACCCGTTTCATGATTTTCCTTAGTCCGTTTTTTCACCCTGCGAGAGCTGAGAGCGGGGTTCGAGAAGGACAGAAAAGTGTTTGTTTTGCTGTTTGGGACCTATTCGCCTGAGGGGGGGGGGAAAAAGCCAGAAGAAATTTGGATTCATTGCAATGGTCACAAAGAAGGCCATAAAGTGATTTTTACTAGAGTTCAACTCTTGGTCAATGAGATTCATGTTTGCATATATATCACTGAGCCGTGGGGGTCCTGCAGCAGGTGTTCTGTGGGGAAAGGCTCGGCACCACAATGGCACCTGTGCCCATAAAGTCATCACCTACCGCCCGAGATGGGCGCAGAAGCGCCGCGGGTCGCAGAGCCTCTCTTGTTCCAGCACCGCTGCACGGTCAGGGGTTGGGCTCCTTCGAGGGGCGAGCCGGTTGGGAAGGATTAATGGCAGAATTACTCTCTCTCCTTCTCGGGGCAACAACTGCCAGCGATACGCTTCTCTCCTCGCCCCCGCCAGCCCCGCTCGGAGACAACAGACAGATTTGGCTGCGGCTGGCTGGCGAGCCGACGTAAAACCCAACACCTGTGGACCAAACGTGCACAGAGCTGCAGCGTGCCAGGGCTGAGCGATCTGTTGTGCAAGCCACGCACGTGCCGCCTGCGAGCACCTGTGGAATGATGCAAGTTCAAAGATGGAGCCATTGGGGGTGGGGGAAAGAGGGGTTCCACCAGAACCCAGTTTTCTGGATTTACTCAAGTTTTCTGCGGCAAAGAGCATTTCTTAGAGCTGGGCAATGTGTGGATGAAACCGCTTTGAGCACTAACCAGGCTATATGCCTGAAGAATTAAACATCTACTGAGGACGTACTTTTCCCTAGTTTGCAGTGTTGCCTTTGGTTTTTGCGTTACCTCTGTGGTTCACGGAGAGTCAATCACGAGAACAACCCATTCATGTGGTCCCAATGCTATTACTGAATAGATACAGAAAATACCTAAGGAATCATTGAGTTGCTTCTTTGTGAATTGCTTTCTGTACTGTACTCTGAACATGTAAAATAACATATACTTATTATTAGCCAGAGCACGTGAGTGTAATGCGGAATCTTATGAGCAGATATTTCATGGAGCTGCTTTTGTTTATGAATCATATGGATCTGTTTAGACTATTCTTCCTAGCCAAGGTTACACTAGCCTTTTCCAAATTTGAAGTACTGAATTGTTATAATTTATTAGCATGGATAGGGGATGACTACTTTACTGAAATTTATTTGAAACTGCTTTTAGAAAACTACCATCCAGAAATGCCCCTCTGAGATTTCAGCTTGGGCTGAACGTTGCAGGTTGAGCTCTTGAATTAAGAAATGAGGCTAGCACCAGCTAGCCTAATTGAATTCCAGCATATTTGTATCTCTAACAATGATCTCTTCACTAGATGCATTGTCCAACCTGACTGGCTACACACTTTGGCCTCTGAGCTTCTGTTAATTGTAGGTGAAGGCCCCTTCAGAAACTCCTTCACTCACGTTACCAGTTGTACCAAGATATTTGCATGTATGTCTGACTGCTTCTAGAGATGTGCTTGGTGTTCACAGTTCTTCCAAAGGGTCCTTATGAAAGACGACAGTCAAAACAGGTCATCACCTCCTGAACAGGTTATTCTGTCAGCTTTGGCCCTTAAGGATGCTTGAAAATATCCAAGGAATAGGTCGGAGGCCTGCCAGCATCACTCCCATAGACCCTGTGATATCTTGCTGGGTATCTGAAAAGCCAGGGGCTCTTAGGCCCCAGGAAAATGCCAGAGACAAGGCACAGGATGGATGAATTGTCCTGTTGACTACATATGTCCCATGAATGTCGACTGGAGAGTGTGAGGCTGTTTTTATACCGTTACTTCAGACACTTAAATAGGTTGCGTGGACTAGCTGACTGCTCCAGGGCACAAGCATGAGCACCGCTACACTTTTTTCTTGGTGGCACTTCTAAATTTTTAAGTTAATATGAAAATGAAAATCATTTTTGTGGGTCTGTTTTGGATTTAATGTATTTTTTTTCAGGAGAAAATGCCTGTATAGCTATTTTTCATGGTGAAAGTTTTATATATTCAAAACAAATGAAATTTAGAACTTGAACTTAACATGACAAGGTGCTTTGGAGTGTTCACGGTTCTTACGTTCTCTGTATGACAGTGTGACATTTCTGCCTTCTGGGAAACTGGCACTTCTGAAAGCCAGACGCCCTTGTTTGTCCCACAAAACAGTCAACAGCATAAGGAAAATCACTATTCAGCCAATGTACCCCTACGCTGATATGAATAAAACCTCTTAAAATGAAGATCCTACGCCAGTTTATGGGAGCTATTAAAAGGGTGTTGAGTTTTTTACGCTTACTGGGAAATGGATGGAGGCCACCAAACTCATTTCACAAAGGCTGCTACAAATCCTCCAGTCAGTAAAAGCTTTCAGTCATCTGTGGCTGGATTTGAACTGGCAACCCACATGTAAAAGCTGCTGTATCCCTTCACCACTCAGCCCCTCTCTCCTCAGTTTTTACGGTCAGCAGGTGCGTGTGTAGGAGAGGCTGTGGTCTCTCATTTAATTTGTTTCTCCTGATTTATTATATAATATCAGCTAGGCAGGCTTCATAAAGTTGGAGGCCAGGAGGGACAACTAGGTCATCTACTCTGACCTCCTGTGGAACACAGCCCATTAACTTTCACCCTGACACCAGTATATTAAGCACAAAGACGAAAGTGAGACTACAGCACTTTAAGTACACGGTGGAATAAACTATGTGCCACAGATGGAAAACAGGAGACATGAAAGGTCATCACTGCTCAAGACCTCTGCAGTCTCAAAGAAGAAGAGAGTGGAGAGAAGTTCAACTGATACCAAGAGGCAAACCCACCTCTGTCACATAGAAAGAGGGGAGAGTCCCCACATCAAAAACAATGAAGCAAGAAAATCAAGATGAGAGCAAAACAGCAGCCAGAAACTTCTGCCAACCTGATCTCAGGGGAAATCATATCTTAATTCCAGATATGGTGATCAGCAGAGCCCTGGATAGGACAAGAAGGAGCAGCAGCAGGAATATAGGAAATAAAACTCTCTGCTATCGCAAGATTGCTCTTTCCTTCTCCCTTCAAGCTTCTGAGGAAGGCCAAAAAAAAAAAAAAAAAAGCAAAAAAGTCTGCCTTGCATGGCTAATGTTAGAATTGCTTTTTATAAAGGTTTATAAGGGCACCCAGAGACATTGTGCATGTGACACTGAGAAGTGATGAGTGTAACGTCATTTCAAAATGAGAAGCTAAAGCGTGGGGAAAACCAATCTTCAGAACAAGCCATGACACTAGGGCAGCTCTCCTGAGCCCTGACTTTCCTGACTAGGAAAAAAGCTGACTAACAAGGATCATGCATGGAATTAACTCACTGTCAGAAGCGGGGGAAATAACAGTTTTGTTTTGTTGGTTTTATTCCATCAGAGAAAAAGCATCACTGGAGAAAAGCCAGTCCAAGCTCCATAGTTTTTAACAAACTAAGAATAGAACAAGGCACAAGCATCACAAGCAAATAAAAAATTTGAAGCAATATTTGGTGGATTTCAGCATCTTGTTTCTTTGAACTGTATAAAAGTTTTAGGGAGAAAACATACAAACAGTGTCTTCCCTGGAATTATTAGGTGAAATACTAGGCTTTTTTAACAGGTCAAAATTCTCAGCTATTACCTTCTTGCCAATTTTATTCTTCCATTTTCATATTAAAAGGCCAGGTACCCCAGCAGCACTGTCTGTTGCTGCCAAACAGCATGGTGTGACTTTACGTGTGCAACTAATTTTAGTGATTTTTACTGACAGGATTTCTCATGCAAAATTGCATGAATAGCTATTTTTTCAGAATCAGGTTAAGGCTTTGCCTTTGCAGAGAGAGAGAGAGAGAGAGTCTGTGTGCCTTACCTTTGCATGTACCTTGTGCTTGCTTTAGTTTATCCATGTCATACTACTGAATCCGAATTCGGGGTGGGGGACGGGGACATGACTTCAAGCAGTAAAAGCACAGCATATGGGGTGTATTGGGTAAGTATATTCAAAGGAGTGAAGAGTATAATATTGGGTGGCTTGTTCATACCAGATTTCATAAAAAGCCCTTATTATTAAAAAAAATAAAAAGGAAAAGAAATAAAAGAAACAAGAACACTAGAAAATGCTGATGTAAACTGAAGATTTTACAAGATTCTGGATATAAGTATAAAATCAAGTTTTCTTGTCACCTGCACATGCAAAGTGATCCATACAGCGCCTTTTGAACCAAACTCTCTCTTGATATTTTTTTATGCACCACAGAGACTTTGGGCTCCCTCCACAAGCAATGGGAGGGAAAAAATTAAGAGACCTGTGGGGATAGAGTGGAAGGAAAAACAAGAAAATGCTGAAGGTTGTTCTAAAAAAATAAAAGAGAGAAGGACGCAAATTGCTGGAAAAAGTATCTAGAAGGAAAAAGTGTAGAAGTGGAAAGGAAAGAGGAAATTCAGTAAAATATGTACAAGTCAGAGACCAGCAAGCCAGGTTTTCAGCTGGGGTAAGCCAGTCAAGCTCCACTAAAGTGAGCGGAGCTGAAATAATTTCTAGCTATTGAGGATCTATCCCATTTTGTTCCATTAAATAAATAAGGAACAGGAAATTTACTTTATAGAGAGGCTAGAACTCATGAATTAGATGTGATTGAGCTGGCTCCTAGAAAAATTCAGCAAGAACCCTGCTAAGGCCTACTATTCTATATATGCTATCCAACTAGACTCGTTATATTTTAGAAAGCTTGGTATGCATATACTCAGCACGGATCCTGAGGATGCCCAAGAAGATCCAAATCTGTAGCCTGAGGTTCTGGATGCATCCAAGTACAACAGCGAATACTGGAACAGGGATTTGCCCATTGCATCTGCAGATTCAACACAGGTCACCCAACTTTTCCTAAGGCTTCATGTTCGAATTTGCATAGTCCTCGAGTTTATCACAGCAGGCAGGGAAGGCAGCTACACATGCAGTAAATCACAGCCTCTTGTTAACAATTGCCGTGCCAGACCACTAGAAAGCTTTAGAGAGCTGCTAGCCCAGCTTTGGAGCATAGGTCTATTTGATTTGACACAGAACAAATCATAAATCGAACACAACAAACACCCATGCTTAAGCCTCATGTAAGGCTGCCCTTCCCGAAAAGCTGGAATAGTCAAAGCTAAAGCCCGTTGTGTCTTTTGGGGTGGCGAGGAGGACTCCAGAGTCCCCCTCCCACATGCAATTGCTCCTTGCTGCACTGTGGCAGCCCTCCATCCATCTGGAAACGCTCTAAAGTCCGGAGGAAGCTCGGGAGGAGCAATGTGCAGCGGTCCTTCTCACAGCTTAGGGAACTGTGCCAGGGACCAAGTTCAAGACCTGAACAATGCCCTGCTTGGCTAGTCGTTTGGATAGAAGAATTAATTTACAGCCGAATTGCAGAGAAGGGGCCAAATTCCAGAGAGCACTGAAGTCTCTGGAAGCTTGGCTGAAAAATTAGTAGCACTGCTGGAGCAGTTGAGATTTCCACTTCTTGCAAACAGCGGCAAAACTTGATGGCCACGTACACGGGTAGCCCAAACTGACCTGCACGTCACACTGTAAGCTGTCATTGCAGGCACCAGCTGGGCACAGTGTGTGGTGCAGCTTTTCATCGTGACCACAGTTAAGGTTAGGTCTCCTTGCTGATGTAAGTGATGGGTGTTCAAAATGAAGAAAACACTGAGGTGCTAGGAGCTGTAGTGCATTACGTCTGACTATAACACGTGGAAACACTTTGTATTAAACATGAGAACGGTTGCAAGCAGGTCTTTTCCTGCAGGCTAAGTGCAAACGCTCCAGCACCTGGAGAAGAGCCAGTATTCCTCCCAGGCAAACAGGAGTGCCTGGTACTACCATGTACCACATCTACGTTTCAGTGTCTCGCTGACTCCTCCACGCTGGTACATTTAGGCAGTAGAAGAATTGCTGAACTGCTATGCTCAGAAAAAAGTCTGCACCAGTCTGGAGTGAGCACACCCATCCAGTATGGGCTTTAGCACTTCTAAAGCAGACCATGACACCCAGTCCTCCATACTAAGACTGTGACCACTGTGACGTGAAGCACTGGGAGCAATGGAAGAAGAAGATCTTGAAGACACTTCCCCAAAGCAAGGGGAGATGTTTGCTGGGGCAAACAAGAGCTGTTTCAACAATAAAAGAAATCCCTTGGGATTTTAGAAAGGCGCAACCCTATTTCTACTGTGCACAGACCGTTTCCTACTGTGTCCAGTGAATATATCTGAAGAACTTTAAAAAGCTTTATTTCACATTTTTACCGAGATTCTTTCTTACCATAGAGAAGATGCACCTTTCAGTAACAAAATACAGTGCAGTAAATGTTGCAAATTGAATCTGACTTCCCATGTTTCGGGATAAAAGGAGAGGTTTTGAATCTGCCAAAGGTTAAAAAAACCCAACCCAACATATTCTTGTCTCTGAGAGCGTGGCTACTAAAACCAGATCCTGACTACTTACCTCATTCATTGCTCTCAAAAGGTGGGGGGCTGAGCACACAGCCACCACTTGCAAAAGGTGTGCCAGGCCTGTTCTAAGGAAGTGGCTCATGAAATGAAACTTTACAGCTAAAAAGCTAAAAATAAAACTTCAGTTCTTCTCAAGTGTCTGACTTAATATTCTCTGTTATTCTTCTTATTCTGATGAGTCTTCCTGTTATTTGTACAGCTGAGCCAATGTTTCCAGGCAATTCGCAAAGTTACTCAGAAAGCTCAAGTGGGACATGAGACATTTTAACTGTAATTTTGATTCTCATTTACACTACGGCTTCATTTACACCTAATTTTAAAGGCTCTTTACATTCAAAGAGGTATGAAGGTTTTTTTTTTGGTAACAGTATCAGGGGTTTTCTATATGTATTTTTTATTATTATTATGATTATTATGATTATTATGATTATTATTATTATATCTCATAATCAAGTTCTGGGGCTTTCCAAGAAGAACTCAATTCTTGGTAAAATTCCATGGAAATCAATGGAATAATGATTTTGGCCACTTGTATGATTTTTAAATAATTTTTCTACTACATGAAAGAAATCCTGAAAAGCGATGCAGTGCAAATTGAGTTACTTAAAACGGGTTCCTTCTGAACCTGCAGGAATGTTATCAACTTTTGCAGCCTTGCAAAAAAAAAAAAAAAAAGAAGAGTTCTCAATGACAGTGATTCACTTTATAATTCACTATTTAATAATATTTCTCTCAGGTAAAGGTAAGATTATTAAAAGACTTTTCAGCATAAAGGCAAGATATTTCTCGTTCAGAAACTGCAGGCTTTTTAAGGGCAGTCTTTTAGCCTGTAGTGTAGTTGCAAAGTTAATCCAAACACCTTCTCATTACCCATGATCGTCCCACACCTGGTTTCAGTTGACCAGAGTATCAGTTACTCTCTTGACTTTCCTAGCAATTAGGAAAAGCACAGGAAAATAATGTTTAATGTCATGATATCTATATATTCTTGTAAATAAAATAATTTTATGCCATGTAAGGTATTTTTTCTGCTTGAATACTACACTAGTGTTTTATTTTAAAGCTTTACTATAGATTAAAAAGGCAGATATTTGAAAGTGAGTAATGCTTCTTTTCCATCCAATTTTCATAAGCATCCTTTTATTTCTCTGCCTTCTGCTCCATTCTCTCTCACCCCTCCACTCCACCTTTTCTTGGCTGTCGCAAGTGTACATTCCCTTAACATGCAAATCTCTTTTAATGAAAGCTCCTGAAGATTTTTTAAACTATTATTTTCATATGGATAGATCAGGTCCAAGAAGCATGCTTGTACTTGTGGAGATTTTTCTTTCAAGACATAGTATGAGAGATGCCGTATATTTGAAGGTAGTCATAGGCTGAATGGAGCTCACCCCATATAATCCACTAACATTTTCATTGTGAGAGATGACATCATTTAAAATGGGCTGTTGATACTGAGAGCAGGGCTGATTCAGAGCATGCTGAAATCAGTAGGAGTCTCTCTACTGACTGCAGTGAACTTACGATCAAGTCCTTCAATACCATCAGTAGAAGACAATTTCAAGGGACCCCTTTCATTTAAAAACCTCACAAACCCTCTGGTGCACAGCAAGGCATTTAAGAAGGCTGCATATATCCAGTGGGCATGTCAGCCTACCTGCCCACTGCGTGTTCCAAAGCCCTGCAAATTGCCCTCAGTGTGTGTTTGTCTAAGAAATATCATAATAGTCATTGTACCATTTTGACAGCTGAATGAAGAGACCCCTTGAGTCAATAAAGTATTGCTGATGTGCCAGAGGCTGAAAAGCCTTTGCTTCACTTTGACTTGTTATTCCTACCAAATTGCCATTCACATTTCAGCAAAAGTAAATATCCTTCTGTTTCGGTGCCAGCGACTGAGGGGAGCAGTAAGAGAAGTTAATTGAAGCTATTGGCTGCAATACTCAAGCAAGATTAAAAAAAAAAACAAACCAAAACAAAACAGAAAGAAAAAAAGACATGCTTTCCTAAAAGTCCTGTAGTTGTGACACAGAGTTACTTAGGACTATAAAATATAAAAACCTCATGTTCTATTCTTGGGATGTTCCATTGTACTGACTCTTCTTCCCACTTAAACTACTCTTTTGACGTTATAGCTGTCTGTCAAAATCACAGTTTTTGTCAGGTGGCGCCCGATACTGTACAGCTCACTGATCCTACCTTTCCCTCTCTCGCATGAATGAGTGCAGGGCCAGGTATTTTCCAACCTCACCCACAGCGAGAAAGCTCTTCCCACCCAATTATTCCTGTTTGTGGAAGAGCTGATGGATCCCTTTGGGAGAAAAGGACACAGGGCCAGGCCCCGAGCTGTGCACAGACTCTAAGCAGCAGGCAGATGAGGAGGGAGATAGGGGGCAGCCTGGGGTTGGGGGTGCAGCTGGGCCGAGGTATACGTGGGCTCCCACCAGCAGTAATGCTTCGTTCCGGTTCATTGCATCTGGCATGTATATGGAGGTGCTGCAGAAAAGCCATAGTGCTGTGAGGGAAAACGTGAAGCACATGGGAAGCAGGAGGGAGAAATTAATTGGGGAGAAGGAAGAACAAAACCCCTCTACCCACCTCCCACTAAACTGAGAGCTGTGAGACCTTTAAGGTCCTATAATTAGCAGTGTGTAGGCGGGCTGCTGCACCCTTGTGGAGCACCTCTGAAGCCGATTGTGCACAGCCAAGCCCAGGGTCCAACCCCCCACTCTGCAGCCCACTAAAGGTTTAACTCAGGAGCGCACTATGTCTGCTAGCAAAAGTTTGCAAGATCAGATTCAAAGAAAGCAATTTTACCAGGAAGTTTTAAACTCCTTGTGAGGAACAGGAACAGGGAAGACTGCAGAATGGGAAGGGAAAGCAGATGGGACCTAAATCTGTGTCCAAACCTATGAAGTTCTACAGTATCTAAGGATTTATTAGAGGGTGACTGCTTCCAGGCTACCTTTGCTCGCTGCTAGTGTGCCCCATGACTAATGAAGATGCTCATGCTGATGGAGCCATCTCTTGTCTCTGCTCTGTGCCTTTGCTTCTAAATACAACCCCTTTGTCACTACAGGGTATTGAAACAAAATTTCTAAATCAAACTTACAGTTTAGTATGGATACTATTTCTTTCTTTGTTGTACTTCACTAATCACAAACTCAGACTTGATACCTCCTTCTTCTCCGCATGTACAAGGCTGAGCATTTGGATTTTCCCTGTAAGGTCCACCTTGCAGAGCCAGACTGGTCAACAGAGGTACCACTATTCTTAGTCTGTCTTTGTTGCTAGTCAGCATCAAAATTTTTTGAGGAGAGCTCCAGAAATGCTGCAGAAGGCAGCTGTGCTCCGCGTCTTCTGCTCCTTTCAACTTCTTCTACCTACAGAAATTATGATTAGCCACATGCATACACTAATCCCCTCTTTGAATAGTGCTAAATTCTCACCTCAACAGCTTCCTGCAGTCATGAATCCCACAGTCTAATTACACACCCTGAGAGAAAGCGTTTCCTTTAATCAGTTTTGAATACGCTGCTTTTTGGCTTCATTGTCTCCTTTTTCTAATATTTTTTAGGTAGAATCCCATTCTGAGCAAATAACTTAAAAGCCCCAAATCAGCTCTTCACTCACAATATGTACACAGCTCCTCTAGGGCTTTCCTGGCATTTTACGTGGTAAGTTCAAAATTGAATTTTGGGTCATTCTGGCAGTGTCTGCTGGATGACTTGTGCTCATACAATCTGGACTACGTAATAGGTTTTTGTTGCTGTTTTTTTTAATTCAGTACTTGGCTAACTGAACCGAGTAGAAACATAGGAGAAATTTCTTCTCGGAAAGGGTGGTTGGGCATCGGAACAGGTTGCCCAGGGAGGTGGTGGAGTCACCGTCCCTGGGGGTGTTTAAGGAAAGATTAGACACGGTACTGAAGGACATGGTTTAGTGGTTAATAGGTGGTGGGGGGACGGTTGGACTGGATGATCCTTGAGGTCTCTTCCAACCTTAATGATTCTATGATTCTATGATTCTATGTACCTGCCATGGGATGGACTGATCTCAGTTCTAGCCACTTCTCTGTAATATTCTGGTTTATACAAATACTGCAAATACTTGAGAGTCTCTTTGGCCTCCACACAGTGAAGGCTCCTAGCTAGATTAGTGGTGAAAAAACCCACATGAATTTGCACTGAAACAGCCAGAGATATAAGCTTTTCATACACTGAAAGCTTTGATGCTGTCAAGCCTCAAGTCACTCAGCATATGCAGCTCCAGCGGCACCAGCCCTGTGTTCGCATGTCCGAGCGGCTGCCCAGCTGGGTTCTTACCGGCGGCTCTTCCTGATGCTGGGCAGCCTTGCAGCACAGCGTTAGCCCTACTTTGGGCCTTGCATGGCCAGTTTGTTGTGGCTGGAGCTGAAAGGTAGCAGCCCCTGGTTGCTTATCCCTTCGGTCCACCCCATGTTTTTCTAGGTTAGAAAATCATGGGTGGACGGGGGTGACAAAGGACCTCTCTGCTGGCTCTGGGCCACCCTGAGGGGGAGTTTTACACAGCCTTTCTGGCTGTGTTGAGCTCTCTGGACTAGGTAAAGCGACGATAAAAACTACCCACTGAACAGATGCATGGTTTCAGAAATGTCATCTTCCTTCTCACTTCTCCCTTTCTACGTAGAACTGATAAAGTCAAACCAGAGGTTAGTAAACATCATGACAGGTCCATAAATCAAAATGTATGGAGCTTGTGCAATGGACACACAGCATAATTAACTTCCTTGTGAATGACATGTAGCGTTACTCGTGAAAAATATTATGAATACTCTGCATTCACTGTCATAAAAATAAACATACTGTGACTAGCCGAGCCAGTTGTGCTACCACTACGTACCTTGCCATTATAATCGAAGACATCTCTGTTGCCAGCACTGAGGTTTGCTGCTGAAGGACTTTATAATCTGGCCATTGCAGAAATACCAATTTCTGTTTGACAAGTATTCACTCTGGTAGTTCAAGCTTTCTTTGGACTGGGCTGCTGCGAAGCAGTTGTGGTTTTTTGCTTTGTTTTTTAAGGAAGAATCAAAGCCTGGAAAATTTATTTCCCGGTATCACTACAAATTATTAGGCCAAACTGGTTCTGAATTCTGCGCAATGTAATCCCCAAAATCTCCCAAAGACCACTATAATTCCTATGTGTAATACAGAGGGTTTTTGTTAAAGCGTAGTCGGTTTCATCAACAATAGTTGTCAGAAGACCTACAGTTTCAAGTAAGAATCATAGATTTTATGTCTCCAAGAAAGGACACGGCAAAGAGATTTGACACAAAAACTTTCACAGGTCTCCAAATGAGCTTGTTACCATTTCAGTCAGGATATAACCTGTTAAAACCTTATATTAAAGTATTAAGGGTACATCTCAGTGAGACACTAATAGAAGTTAGCCAACTTACTACATAATTCGATTTTTAAATTTTCATGAATATTTATCTAGCTGTATTCCTATAGCTCCTAAGAGTCCGAGACTATTTGATATCCTTCTGGGATGTGCATTGAAATATGTCCAATATTACACTAAGGGTTAAGATAGATAAACTTCTTACTGTCGGGTAAATTCAGATGTGAACTTGCAGCAGTACAGTAACTCTTTTGCACATGTGGCAGCTTGTTTACCTGTCCATATGTTGAATTACTGAAGATCAGTCTAATTAAGTGAAGGACTTTTAAAAAAAAAACCAAAGATAAACTGCATAGTTGTTTATACAGAATCAGCAGTCACAATGGATTTGTGAAATGATCTAAACAGCTTGTTTACAAACAAAGAAAGAGATCATGTCTTAATTCAATATAACTAATTTCAAATAATATTGTTTTAAATAACAAGTTATGCTCATTCAAGCACACTGCTACCTATTTCCCTTTTTGATCCCAGCAAAGACAGACTCAGGTTTGGATGGACTACTCTTGGGATTATGAGAGACAAAAAATTCCTTTTTTTCAAGATGGGTTTCTTAAGAGACTGTACAGGAAAGTGGGACAGGAAAGAGGAACTGGCCATCTGTGATAATGGAAAAGAAAAGCTTTATTTTATAAACCAAGGAGCAAGTACTGGCGGAGATGTATGTGGTCTCCATGCCTGGTCCTAGTCTGCAGAGCACAGTTGATAAAGGGTATTACAGTAGCTGAAAGAACAAGGGAGAATAGATGGACAGAGCATAAGGATGAGAACAGCAGCCAGGCAGATGATAGTTAGTGATAGGTACAGTCAATGGGAAGTAGAAATGAAATTTTGTACAGAAAGGAGAGGACATACCTTGAAATGAAGAAACCAGAACACCTGGAGCAGAACATCAAACATATCATTGCAGGAATAACCCAAACCAGGTCTAACTACGGTTGGAGTAGGGGTTATGATCAAAACACAGTTGCTGGAAGTACTTGCTGTTCCACAAGAACACAGGTAATGACAAAAGCCAGGGCTAACCCTGCACATTAACAGAGAGATAACATGGATAAACAGAAACAAAACTCTGACTAATCTGGTCACTGTAATTTCAAATGGGAAAAAAATTGGACTACAGGCTGGAGTCACATTTTGGTATAAATAAAGATCTATAATGTAATGTTAGTAGAGACAGAAACATTTCTGGGCACTATACTACGTTGAGATACTGTAATTTTCCAGAAATATGCTGGAGAACAAATTCTACCTAATGAAGTGAAAGACCAGAGGTTCCTGGCAGGGGTACCTGACAGGTATTTTTTCACTGCTACACTTGTGGAACTAACACAAGGAGATGTTATCTTAGATTTGTCTTTTGTGAGTACTTGAGGAAATGCTGCCAAAATATTCAGAGGGGTAACCTTAGCTTGATTGCTCATGATTCAATCCACCTTAAACTTAGGAGAAGAAAAACCAAAATAAAACTATAAATAATGAAGGAAAAACATCAGTGAGCTTAGAGAAACAGTTAGTGACACAGACTGGTCTGATTATTTCTAGGATTTGAATGTGGAGGAAAACCTAGACTATCTTTGAATTAAGGTACACAAACTTATCTGGAACTTGTGTCAGACTGGTGTTTGGAGAAGGATTTCACAGCTAACTCTATCTCAAAACAGGATAGCAGAAATAATAAGAGATCCTCCTAATATGGAGGAAAGGATCCATCTTCAGAAAAGATGTCAAAGAAAAACTCTATCTTATAACTGGAATATTGTAGAGCTAACGTGAAATCTTCCTAGTCCACTTCTTTCAGAAAATTCAGCTGCCTTAAAACAAGTGACAAAGGGCTCCTCAGCCACATAGAAAAGAGAATAGGGAAAATACGTATAAAACTCTTGTGCTTAAAAATAAAGTAGGTATATGATAAAACAGAACAAAACCTTTGCTAGATTTTTTCAGTAAGTACAATGGCATCGGCCCCAGTGCCAAAGGCAGGAGGGGAAATGGAGCACAGATTTGGACAGCATAAAGAACATGGAAGTATTTTCTAAATTTGCATGCTTGCTGTGTTTCTGCCTTTGAGCATGGTGTATGTGATACAGGAATGGGTTAAAATCTTGTCTTGGGCTGAGAAAAGAAGTCTACAGATATTTGAATCTCCTTGTTTTACTTGGGAGTGGGACAGACCTTCAGGACTGAATAGCACATTGCCAGACAGAAAGCACCCTCCATTTGACATTAACTTTCAATAGTGTATTCCTAGAGTGTGGTTAAAGCAGCCACCTGAAAGATAAGTTATTGATGAGATAGCGGGAAGAGATAGATAAGCACACGCAGGGAGGCAGGCATGCAGAGGATGCTGCCTAGGCTGGAGTCTGCTGAAGACAGATGCTGACACTCGTGGGGGTTTCCAAGGCCCACAAACAGTTGTTCTCTGATGGACAAAGACCTTGCTAAGACGGTTTCTCACTTGAGAACTCTGCTTCTTTACCAGATGACCAATGCACATAAATCTATGGCAGAAAAGTTATCTGGCCTAGCTGCAATGTCATTCCGCCTGCTGATCTGTCCTGAGGGGCCTGCGTCAGTTTGGGTTTCTCTCTGGTGTGACCATGGAGATAGCATGCTGCTCATGCTATCACAGCGATCACAGCAGCAGTTGTCAGCCAGGCTCCCAAGTACTGAAAGCTGCAGCCAACTTCAAGAGTTATGCGAGAAGGTTGCTTCAGGGCTGGGGTCAAGAGAAAGATGCGTCCTTGTCACAAATGCACAATAGGGATTACCCCATCTGAGGTGGAAGCAAAAACATTCCTGTGCTCTAGTGAAAGGATTAGCTTTTGGGCTGATCTCATCAACTATTTTCATGAATGGTCTTGGCACAATGATAGGAATGCACAGGAACACATTCATCAAACTTTTGATGAGAATTTGGGATATTGCCAGTACAGCAAAGGATCAGACTGTCATACATGAAGAACTGAACTAACTATTAGAATAAAAGAAGTGTAGTAGGTCATGCACTTATGAACTAATGATAACAGTTTCTGGAAAAAGCTGGGAACTCTCCAGTTGGAAATAGCTCAGGAAAGCATGAAAATGCTGGTCAATACAGCATGACGGGGAGCCACAGTGTGAGGCAGCTATGAAAAAGATGGCTGTAATCCCGCGATAACCATTTCCACTCAAAACAGGAAAGCGTTAGCATCGCTGTGGAGAGCAGGGGCAACTTTTTCCAGAAAACCTTGTACTGTTCTATTCACCTAATCTCAAAAGGCAGGAATTCAAAGTGGGACAAACACACAGACTCATTAACGATGCAGTTTCCTCGTCGTGGTGGAGCTGAGCTGAGTCCTGCTTGGTCTCACACCCTTTCTTACATTCACACGACTGTGTGTTGAATCACAGGAGAGGAAAAAACTCTTGAGCAGAGATTATCCTTAGAAGATTTGAGGATGTAGCTCCTGTAGGACATGTAATGCTTGAAGTCATGTTATTTAATTTCCTTTTAAACAATTTAAATATATAAAAGGACTTTAAGTGATATTTAGCTCCTATTATTTTAGTAAGAACTTGAAGTGTTCAAAATATTTAAAAAAAGCGCACCTTAACTGCCATTTTTTCCAAACCTGTTCAGCAGTTAAAATCATGGGCAAATTGTCAAAGAGCTGAACTTCCACCAAGAAACGAAAACAGTTGGGTTTCCAGAAATGCCTCCCAGTTTTTCTCTTCAGATGGAGATGGAGCTCTGGAAAGAGCTGAGTAGAGACATCTGACACTCTGGCCACTTTAGACAGCTGTGTTAAGTGTGCCTTTATGAAAATCTGGCCCTTCATTACCACAACAGCCTACATGGGAACTCCTGGATGTTGATTTCTTATGAAAATTTGGTGCTTTCATGGACTGTCTGGGTTAATAAAAGCATCAGTAGTCCTTAAGCAGGGTAAAGCTCAGTAAAATCCTATCCACACAGAGAATGGCAAGAATTTCTGCCTGGGATATTTACACTTGCTTTAAGACAAAGAGTAAGAAGGTTAATGTCCAGATCCATGTAGGAACTTGAGCATTACAAGTCCTTTGATTGGCAGTATGGGTAGGAACTGTGTGCTCATGCTCCCTACAGCATACGCAGAACATATAGAGTTACGGCTCAGTGTACTGATGAGGAATACCAATCCTACTTCTCCAAGCATGGTCCCTTTTCCCTGGGCAATCCTTGCCTGAATGGAAGCCATGAGGGCTCTGGTGCCAGGATGCTATTCAGAGTCGCCCAAACTGTCAAGTCAGGGACAATTCTGGCAGAATTTGTAGTCCAGATCTGCCTCCTCATGAAGAGCACCTCAAAAACTGAGCAGCAGTCATTGCTATCTTTGGAAACACAAATCAGGTTTGGGAGACTCCTTCTTCGATGAGATGTGATGGTGTTTGAAGAGTTTGGCAAGAATTGGCAGGTCTGTGATCAGTACCATTTCAGCTTACTGCCTTTGAGAAGGATTGTCCACTACCTTCTGCCATGCAAGAGCAAGGAGGCAGAAAATTAAATAATCGGTTTGCAGCATGGAAATAGCACTCCAAGCAGCACACAGCTTGACTGTGGAACTCATTGCCACAAGTCACTCTCGATGCCAAAAGTTAGCAGAGGTTCAAAAGGTGATTTGACAAATATATGGAAGAGAGGTCCAGCTAGAGCTTTGTGTTTAATGCAAAGATAGCATGTCTGTCTTGGGAAGTTCCCTGGGACAGTGTTGGAGGCTGGAAAAATACTGTGCGGAGCGGCACTAGACATATGCCATGCACTGACACTCTTCTCCAGGTATCTGCTATTGGGCCCTGTTGGAGACTGAGCAGTGGTCTAGTCGGACCTTTGGTCTGATCTAGAACAGCCATTTTCGTGTTACTTTGGAGTGTAATTAAGCTAACTTATCACAAAGAAAACAGTAAAAACTGTCTCTCTCTCCTAGCTATTCAGAGATAAAGTCCTTTTCTTTCCTAGAAAAAAATAGGCTGTATGGATGAATATGAACTTCAGACAACCAATCACATCAACACATAAACAAGAAACTTTTAATAACGATTTGTATGAGTAAAACAGTCACTTTAATGACTTCTAACTTCCTCAGGGAAATAAACATCTGCAAAAATTTAGACACATTTTCCCCCCGCTAAAAGTAGGTTTCTGCAGGTAGGCTCCTGATTCCATATTTAAGCATTTTTCTCTAATTCAGAGGCAGCAAGAACCCCACTATTTCTATTTTCTCCATTCTTCTGCCCAGTAAGTGATCAATTGCAATCTGTATTAATAAAATCTGTCTGGATGATTCTTGATCTCTTAAGCATATCCTGTAGTTAAAAGAATAGCTTATGTTCCTCAAAATTGGAGAACATAGAGAATCTATATTTAAAGTTCTGGAAAATACCTTCTAAACTGAAAATGGAGGATAAGCAAGGAGAAGAAAAAAAGACAGACATTAGTTATACTGCAGAAGAAAGTTAGATGTCTTTTTACCCCTCAAAGGTGATAATGACTCAGATGTTTTCTTCTGGAGTTGGAATAAAGCTGTTGCTTTAACACTGATTAGTTGTGTACAACTTGCCTTCGTTAGCCAGATCACATATGTATTAATGGAAAATAAACCACTCCTACAAATGAAATATATGTTTATACAGTTGATGTTATCTTATGCTTCATAAATAGTGTGCCATGCGAACAAGCACTGACAAGATAAAACAAGCGTCCATAAAAATGCCTGGCCTGGGCAAGCTCTGCTCCTGGGTTTAAAAGCTACCTATTGTCACAGCACTGGCCGCAGCAGACTCGGAAGCAGTGCCAGCCGCACTTTCAAGACCGCCATCAAGCACCCATGTTAATGACTGAATTTTTCAAGACCGTGCAACTCCAGTGTAAGCACTTGAGTAAACGCTGAGCTCTTTGCAAATGCTGACCGCAAGGAGGAGATGCTAGCAGCTGGGTAACTTTTGGAAGTCTGTCCGCAGCTTAAAAGATAAGCAGAGACCATATACAAATGCAGTTCAGTTTGTGGGTTTTAAAGACTTGGAATGGTAACTCTGTATATGAACATTAGTATGTGAGTATCCAGATTGTCTTTCCCTTCAGAGACATTTCATAGGTGCAATGATGGGGGTGCAAAGAATAAAGAAAACCAGTCTGGCTTGCTTGTTGATGCTCTGTTGGATGTTTTTACTGACTTGTTTGTGCTTCTCCTACTTTCAGACTGTAACTTTTAAACATTAGACAGCTCTGAAACACGTATGTTGAGTCACAGTAAAGTTGCTTCATATTCGCCGACTCACGCAATTTCTTTACCTTTAGCCATTTATTGTAGTACTTCATGGAGACTTCTACATAGCATCTGTGATCCAAGCTGGCAAACGTTTCAGGTCCTGGAATATATGGTGATACCATAGCTGAAGTGCCTCCCTGCTGGTGCAGCTTAAAGCAGGGTTTTCCCTAGCACAGAGAGAACTTTGTTTCAGAGCCCTCTCACAGTCGCTCCCGTAGATATTAAGCATGGTAGCGTAAGCCTGCGGCATGCCTGGGATGCAGCTAGAGGACTACTGTGTAAACAATGGTAACAGTAATGCTATATGTTAGACACAACACCTGGTACTGCAACAGGCCTATTCCCATTTTGCACGTGTAGACCAAGAAGGCTGCTGTAATCTGAGAAGAAACATCTGGTTCACAAGCTTTTGCTCATTCTTTGCTAAGCTGAAAAAACCTCAACCCCAAGTCCCTCCAAAACCCCACCCCTTCAAATGCCCACGGAAATGTCCAATAATTATCTGCCATTTCAGAATCAGCAAAGTATCACTTGGTTGTGAGGAAGCTCATTTCAAACCTGTTCATCAGGAAATGCCACTATTAAATTCCAAGCAATTCTTCAGGTGAACCCACTTAGCATACAATAATAGAAAAATACATTTGTTCCAGGTGCTTTCTTGGCAGAACCTGACATTCGAGTCTGTTTATACTTTCCACTGCCCCCCAAACCCCCTTCGGATTTTGTTATTCTGTTATCCTCCAGGTTGCCCTCTCTGTTCCTCATGCAAGAGATGGCTGGGGAGGGAAGGAGCTTTCATGAAAGAAGGATGGATCAGAGCCACAAAATGATTCCAAATACGGCCTTTGTTTTCTTATTTTGCAGCTGACCTATAGGCCTTGTAAAACAGACTCTTCCATAACCACTACCCCATTAAAAAGATATTTAGACCCTCAAATATTTTGCATGTTTTAAATGGAATTTATTCTTTTGTTTGCATGCTTGTTTATTAACTAACACTGTGCAAAGTATTGTATAAAGCACAAAGGAGAATATGCTATTTTTTTCAAAGGTCTTGCAGTCTAAGCAGACGGGCAAAGAGCAGGTCCTAAAATGCTGGAAATTATGGCCACACATTCCAGAGTAACTTGGACTACTGTGTATTTGATTTTAAAAAAAATAAATCTGTATTGTGCTTGGTCATTTTCAGGGGGTGGGCATGGCATGACTGACAGGTGCTGAAAATTAGGTACATATAGGAAGTCCTGAGCAGAACCAGTAAAAACGAAAGTGCCTCAAATACCTGTGGAGGTCTCAAAAGAAATAAACTTTATCCAGAAGCAGTTTTTATTACAAATTATCTTCCTCCCAACCCAAAAGTCAACGCTAAAAATGATTACAGGTTGGCTGGGGTTTTTTTCACCTCTTGAGTTTGAAGGTGACTTTGGCAATGGCCACAGAGTCCAATACGAAGAGACTTGCTACAGAACACAAGAGCACACCAATAGAGAGAGCCAGAGAGGAGTATAATATGACCTTATCAATCATGAGGCTAGGTTTTTATATTTGGGAAACAGTACAGATCTTAAAGCCTGTCTGAGCCATTGGGCTTTCCTCTTATCTGCTATATATTTTATTGTATCTCTTACCTCACTTACCACTGAATCGCTTCAGTGCAATCTCTCTTTCCAGTTTATGCTTGTATCAGATTAGGACATATGCTTCATATTCATGGTAGGTTTTTATTAATGATACACTTTCCTGAACTGAATTCAATTAATTGTATTTGGAGAGACAATACAGCGTATCTTCCTTCTGTTTTTCATTTAATTAATTTGTACTGTGGACAAAATCTTAAGTGTAAAGAACCCCCTCCTTCCATAGTTTTGCATGACTAATGCAAGCAAAGCTTTGTCCTACAAAAGCAGCAATAATACAAATTGCTTGTCATGCTTTCAACCCGCAGAGCACTGTACAAACATGCCGTATCACATCTTTGCAATGGAGATGTGACTCTCCTGTCCTGCATGACAACTGAAAACCTACTGGACTTAAAACAACATAAGGGACCATTTTAGAACATGGGCCATTTTTAATCACATTTTTTCTGTGCTTGTTTTAAAAATCTTGTAAACTCCAAAAACAAATGGATAATTAATGAAAGCTCTATCTAGAGGAGAACTCTAAGTTCCCTTTTATCTGTAAAAGGGATTTGCAGTGCCCATCCCGGTCTTCCAGAGGCCATGACAGGCCTCCAGAGTAAACACATGCTTATCATGCTGGAGATCTCCAGCATTTCTAATGTTGTAAATATAGGAAGAAATGATACCCCAACAAAAATCAAAGAAACAAATCTTTGTACAGATACCTTTCAGACCTTCACTCTGTGCAATACAACATTTAAGGAAGCATATAACCATTAAAAAAAGAATATTTTGCAATTTAAGCAGAAACTGTTCCGTACCGTGAAAAAAACCACCTGTGTGACCATTATGCTTGAAAAGTGATTTGCTGCTTCACAGAACAGTTCTCTCCCTAATCCTTTACTAGTAAACATGTTTTCAGGGCTAGAACTACATAGAAATGTATTATATGCACTAACAGATCGTCTGCCTACAGGCAAGCCAGGTATTCTTCACAGCAGAAAAAAAGTACAGAATTTAAAAATCCAGATCCCTAAATTAAATCAAGATAGTTTAAGTTAATTATTAAATTAATAGATTAAATAGTTGTTTACTTGTTGAAATGGTTTACTTTTCTGACGGGCTGACCAGGCAGCAATTCCTACTGATTTTTTGAAAGCTCAGGCCTCCTTTGTTTAGCAACCTTGATATAAAATTAGAAAGCTAACTTTAGACACCGGAGCTGGAAAATGTTGGTGACCTATAAATATGATTACATGTCAGACAGTGCAATTAAAGTTCCAAGGAAATAATTGGTATGTTACACATCCATCTATCTATCTGTCTTGCTATACTTACACACCCATACATCCCTGACTACTCCTCCCAGCACACGAAATTAGCACTGGGACCATGACATACATCTGCCTTCACTTAACTCTGTCCCATTCTTTCTGAATGAAGTTACCTACCTAAGCATGCTTCTTGCCTATCTACGTGCCTTGAAATTGGAAAATAAATGATTTGTGATGCTATTTTGCCCATCCTTGGTTACCTCACTGAGAAGCTCCCCACCCATCTCGCCACCGTCTTTTCAAGACAGGAAGCACAAAATTGTGACCACATAGGGTAAAGGTGGTGCCCCAACAAAGCCACAAGGACTCTAAATTTAAGCCTGCCATAAAAGCTTTGAAAACGATGACACACAAAGAAGGAGAAACTATGGGGAATGAAACACCTTAATTTTGAAAAACCACAACGATCCACCCAGCACTTTTAGAGCTTTGAGCTGTGAGGCATGAATTAACCACAGGCACAGTTTTTAACCTACCAAACACAGGCACTCATTCTTTGTAACTTTGCAGCTGCTTAAAATGGCAGGGAAGTGTCTGACAAAACCTAAAGTGGACTCTCAACATATCTATGTCTGTTTATGTGAAACACAACCCCATGCTCACAGGCTGGCGTGACGCCCATAGGCTGGGCACCTGCTTATGCCTGGGATTCCCAATGGTGAACTGGTAACCCTTTACTCTGGAATGCAAAATTCAGGATACCATACTGGTACCTGACTTAGAAAGCCCAGAGCACTCCTGTTCTGAAAAAGAGTGTTCTGCACTGCTTCATCTTGAGCTCGGGTTCTCCCACCCCCACCCGAAAAGGCATCTGAAATAAGCAGTGTGAAAATCTTGGCCTGAAGTTTGTGATTTCAAAACTCTTGTGGGTTGGTCATGTTCCACAGAAAGGTGCTGACATTGTATTTAACTGTGACTGCAATTAAATCCATTTATTGCATCATTCGTTATTCATTTGTATTCATTAGTTAATTATTATTATTAATTAAGTGTTCTTTGGACTTCATTTTCATTTGAATAACAGTCTTTAGAGGACAAACAAATGGTATGAGGTGCCTTCTCAAACATGACGCTATCCAGAACCAGCGGTGAGTGGAAAACTGTTATGTACATTAAGCTAAGCTCTTCCCTAAATCAGGGAAATGCTGACTAGCGTTTCTTCTGACAGTATGTTTTTTTGGGAAACTTTGTGTGCTGGTGACTGAATATCAAATTAAATTGAAAATAAAACTGTACCCTCTGGAGCCTACTTCCCCTCAAACCAGCCGTCTAATCACTGCTTTCCTTGGAGCAACACTGTATTTTAGTTACGAGTTTGTTGTTTGGGAGGTTTTTTGTTTTTGTTTTTGTTTTTTTTTTTGAATGTGCTCAAAAGACAGTAAAATTATAGGAATACTGGGACAGAGGATATTCAAATGGAAATAAACATTTGCCATGGCCAAGACACAGTTTACAGCCATCTGCAGGTTACTGCACTTGCTCTTACAGCCAGGGTTTGCCAAGGATCCTGAGCTGTGTTTTTGCTGAAAAAGGGGTCCACTGCTTGGAGCCGTACAAAGTATTTAGAAATCTCAGCCCAGTATCATTCCAAAATTTGTTACAAACATCAACTCCATGTCCCTAGCAACTCTGAATCCCAAATTTGAGGTGACTTCAGCAGCATCTGAGAAGAGCACCTTTGGGCTAGGACCCCGAGGCTCCCTGAGCCCCACCGGTGGGGAGCAGGCTCTCCCAGGGAGGTGCTGGGAGGTGTGCCTGGGAGCCACAGCCCTGGTCTCATCTCCCGGCCTGCTGCACCCGCTCCCTCTGGCATGCTTTACCTCCTGTAGAGCGTAGCTCAGCTGAGGTGGGACGGCCTCCCTTTCCCAGTCCTCTGCGTTTTTGTCAGGCCCCAGCAGGTTTCTAGGTCCCTGCAAGGCAGGACCCCAACCCGATGAGTGAGCGAGGCACTTCTGGGTGAGTCAGATGGCAAGGATGACTGTAGCACCAGGTGTGCCTGGGCATGGATGACAGCAGGGAGGCAGGCAAAGCCGGCCAGCAAGGCAAAGTGGCTACACCCGCTGCGTCAGGCCACGGGGAGGGGAAGACGCTGCGGTGCAGGTGCGAGGCACGGCTTTGAGCTTCCACGTGTGTGAAGGAGGAGACAGATGTACGAATCTGGCCTGGCCTGCTGTTGAACTTAACTGCCTAGGCAGCAGAGAAGCTCCTCTACATACTGGAAAGCACCTTAACACTGGATTCTAATAAAGGGCTTTTTCTTCCCAGTTTTATTCCTTCTGGTAAGACCAACTTTGTTTTTAACACTATACACTTTATAGAGACACTGGATCTAGAATGGGCTGAAAAACCTAACCTTATGGAAGACAGAACTCTAGTAGATATCACAGAAAAAAGTTCGAGGATTTCACTCAAGCTCTCTCTATCTGTTCAAAACCTTTTCTTCAACAACTGTCACCTCTTTACTGAAATAAACAGAGGAGCTCTAGTCTAGAAGTTTAAAGGAGATTTTTGCATGCGTACTTGTGTGTGTATGCCTGTTCAAACAGATGTTTTAAAGGAAATGACATTCAGAAACTATTTATTATTGGCATGTGATGTGACTCCATCTGTCACTCTGACAACAGAAGCACGACCTCCAGTCCATCACAATCTCAAAACATCACCAATTTACTCAGATTAAAATGCACAGTAAAATACCATTTCTTATAGAAATGAGATGTGGGGTAGTCAAGAAGTTTGAAGGAGTCTTGTGGTTGCAATCAGCCCACTACACTTACGAGATCTGTCAAACTGTAGAGGAGAAACCGAGTCCAACTTTGCCAGAGCCACAGATGACGCTTTTGAAAAGATGGACAGAGCTCCCACTGCCGGGATCTCATCGCCAAGACACAGCCTCTACTTGAGATAATAAAGGGAGGAGGTGGTGGCTTATTTTGCTTACTTTCAGACTGGGGACACTTTTGCTTCTTCAAGGCATTTCAGTTCCCCAGGAGAGGCTCATGACAGGAGCAGGTTTGTACTCCGCAGGGGATGCCTCAGAGAGGCAACCCACCAGAAGCCTTCCAAGGGAGTGTAGTTTGCCGCCGCTCCCTGCTCTGCCTTGAAGCCTGGCTTCACAGAAAGGGGAAAGAAGGAGCTACAGGAGGGCAGATTGCCTGGCCTTAAAAGGAGATTTCCCATATGGAAACGTTGTGCGTAGCCTGACTTTGCTGGTTGCTAAATGAAAGGGAATATACAAATAGGCAGGCACACTCACACAGATGTTCTTAAGGGAACCTTTACACACCCCTCTTCTTTCTTCTAGAAACGCATTTCCACTCTTCACCTTTCAATTATGGAAACATTCTCATTTCTGTGACCTCAGTAAAGAATTATATTCCGAGATCAAAATGCTGAGTCCTCTCTGGTGAGGGGGGGTAGCTGAATGTTACACACCATCCAGGAGACAGACTGTTTTTCCTCTGTGCAGTTTCTAAAGGCGAGGCATACTATTAAGAAGCTTGTCTGCAGACATAAGGGCAATAATCTGACTGGAGCCAGTCGGTCCGTGACCTTAAGTGCA
Source organism: Psophia crepitans (assembly GCA_013399095.1). Taxonomy (NCBI): domain Eukaryota; kingdom Metazoa; phylum Chordata; class Aves; order Gruiformes; family Psophiidae; genus Psophia; species Psophia crepitans. The sequence goes on along the minus strand of VWZZ01004268.1, from coordinate 330,849 downwards.
CCATTTAAAAACCACACCTCAAGCCTTGCCCTCATTCTTACTCCACCCTCTGCAGAACAAATCACACCACTCCAGTTTCATAACTCTGGGACGCTATCTACCCACTTTGGCTATGGTGCCATTGGCAGCTTTCGGGAGAAAGGAGTTAGACATTGTGAGATAACATTAAGACAAAAATCTTTTTTCTGACTTCTCTTTTAGTACTACCTTGAGTGCCTCTCCTTGCTTTTCACATTTCCCTCTCCCAGCTTGACAGCATGTCTGAATGAGTTTGCATGGAGTTTATCAAGAACAGCATTATGAGTAACATATTTTCATGGGTCACAGAACAACTTATATCAATCCAGCTAATTAGCTCTTTTCTGTGGTATTTTTTTTTTACATGAAATATTTATTCAGTTTTCTTATCTACTGGAATTTGTGATGTGCAGACAAAGACATACCACAAAGCGATGTGTTATGAAAACCACAAGCCACTGATCTTTATTTGTTCACAAAAAACTTTCAAAATTAATTTCTGCTAAGGGATAAGAGGCAGAGAGAACAAACTGAAAGAAGATGAAGATAAGGCAGACTGAAAGACACACTTTTCCCACCTTTTAGATGTCTTTTATGTACTTATGGCATCATGCTTCTCCTTCAGTCTTCCCCTTTTCTTACAAAATTGCTGGAGATGAGTCACGTTTTCTGTAGGCCATTTCTCTAAAACCTTTGATCAGCTCTCCTCTTAGCTTTGATCACCTCTCTCTCAGCTTTCTCCAGTACTCCAAACTACAGCACCCAGGACAACACTCAAACCCTGTTCTAAGGATTTACAAGTGCTAGAACTAGTGTGGGAGAATTATTTCACAGGTCAATCAATCTCTGCTCCTGGTTACACATCCCAGGCTGGCATTTGCCTGTGTTGAAAACCATGATCTTGCTGGCATTGTGTTCAGCCTGGATCCAGTAAGCCACTTGTAAGCTTTTCTCTGCAGAATTGTTGTCTTTCTAATTCATTCCCATTCCTCAAGCCTGCAGCTGATTACTGCTAAGTGTAATTTCTGGCATGCACTGTTGAAATGCATCCTATTTTTTCATCTCATTTCTCTATTTTGTCACGACCAATTTGAATTCTAATTCTCTCCTTCAGCACACTTGCAGCACATTTGCAAATTCAAGAAGTGTGTTGCCCTCCCCCGTCACCAAGATCGTTAATGTAAATACTGCATGGTATAGGACCTCCTTGGAGCTCGCCAAAGAATTTTCCCGCTGAATACAGTTTTTAACCTAGATTTCCAGCCACCCCTTTGCAGACATCTCCAGGCCATATTTCCTTTGCCATGTTGATGAAGGTAACCTGTGGGACCAAGTCAAAAGCCTTGCTTGTCGGCTACGTGTCCTCGAGGCACACAGCGGCGCCGCTGGCATCAGGCCCCACAGGGCACTGGAAACCACCGCTGCTGCTGTCGCTCCCTTTGGATGCTGCCCTTTAAGGAGCTCAGCCAAACCAGAAAAGCAGAGCCTTTGTGTTTCAGCGCACTGCAAAACAAGTCTCAGAAGGAACGTCTGAAATCAAAGCAGTTTCTACCTTTATGCTGGTTTTGGATTGCAAGCAAGAGGCCAAAATTCAGCCCTGAGCGGACAGTGGTGTGCGTTTCCTACTGTCATTGCGGGGGGAAGAATGCAACTATTTCAGGGCTGAATTTGGACACGTTGCTTTGCACGTGCTTTCTTTCTCTTGATCTCTACGATGCAGAGAAATGATATGAACCTGAGAAACTCATTATCCAACACTCGGGGCCACCGAGCTCAAATTGCTGCCGAACAAGGATGTTTCTTGTGGTTGGCTTATACGTTCCTTCACCTATCACACTTGTGATTTGAAACTTTGTTACAAAAATTTAAAGAAAAAAAAAAAGCTGTTCTAAAAGAACTGTCTGCACTGGAAATACTATAAACATTTGACCAGACCCAGATTTTCTTAAAAATATTTTTTTTACCTTTCACTGCAAGTCTTCTACGGATTTTGAAAAAGATTTTGCCAGAAGGGGTGGTGAAAAAAGGAGTGATCCAGATCTTGCAAATAAGACTTTATTATTTTGTCCTGCCCCTGGCTTGCCATTTATCTCAGTGGAATTCCCACCTGCTTCTTCCAGGTGCTGCCAACACAGATTCATACGAGCTCTATTAACTTTTAAAGTGCCAGTTAACGTCATTCTAAAAAGCCGCTTGTTTTCATCTTACTGCCATCAGTTGAAAAAAAACAGCGCTCCTCTTTTCAGCAGCTCATTAAATCTTATTAAAATACATGCCTGCAAAATAGGTAAATTAACTCCACAAATCCGCTGTGACAGTGTCCAGCCTGCCAGCCATTCTTTTTTTGTTGGTGGTTTGGGTTTTTTTGGTGGTTGTTGGTTTTTGGGGGTTTTCCCCCTCTTTTTCTTTCTTTCTTTCTTTCTTTCTTTCTTTCTTTTTTTTCTTGTCTTTTCTTTTAGTAGCAAGCTACCAGGCTGGTAAGAATGGATACATAAGTGCTGCGCTCTCTCTCTCTCTCCCTTTCCCCCTGAGCTTCATTTAATTTGAGACTCTACTAATTCATGCAAAAGAGATTTGGTTCTTCACTCCCTACATCAGGGTGACTCCACTGACATTTTCCTTTACAATAGCTCAAACAGAGGAAAATTAAGGCCCAAGACTTGTATATCTTTCGACAAAGTATTTCTGTTAAACCTAGCTAATAGATGCTAAATGTTTTTAAGTAATTTCACTTTTTTTTTTCACTTTTCTTACATATAGATAGGTATTGCGTATGTGTCAGCCAGCAGAATGTTCACAAAAGAGCAGCTTGTGTGTCTCTAGTTTGCAAAGAACAAATAAGAACCACTGATTTCCAAAGCAGCAGTTCTGATAAGAGTAGCTGATTAAGTGAAATACAGATGGAATAAAAGACTGCCATCTGCCTTCCTGTTTTAATTTTTGTGGTAAATTCTGAGAGCCTGTATCTCTCATTTATGCATATACGCGCGTATGAATCATAGCCGCAGGGTGAATGGGGAGTACATGAGCATTATTAATTTGATAAAACAAAACAAAACATGAAAAGAAAAATAATTCCTTGTGTTATTTTTAAAGGGACCTTTATCTTTTGTTTGAACTTCAAACAGAGCTAATGCCAAGTAACCCAACCTTAATTTACCATGAAAGGCACTAATATCCAGTCCTTCACAGAAATGATCCACAATCAGCATTCCCTGCAGGATCTTTGCAACAGTCAGTGGAGTTTTTTCCTTGCTGTTTCTTACTTGTGAGTATGCTTTACAATCAGTTATTCATCCTGTGCCCTCTACCTCCACCACCTGTCATCATTACCTCTGAAGACTGAGTCAAGATGCGAAACATAATTGCTGCAAATTCATTACTTTATAACTGTCATTTTCTTCTGTGACTCCCTTTAGCAAAAGAGCACTTCACTCATGGCTGGATGGCTCAGACCATTCATTAACTTCTAAAATGTTATTACTACCTGGCGCTTGCTCAGTTGAAGTTCAGGCTTATCAGAAGAGGAGAGAAAATAATGGGAGGCACCTGGGTTCAACACCAGCATGAGCAGTGGTGCTGGCAAAAGCACTCCAAGATCGTGAGCCTTGGTCATACTGTTGTCCAGCATCCCACTTACACTGGTCCCACATCTAGCTCCTCCACCATCTCCTGTCTGGACTAGGGACCTTCCCCTGCAAGCAGCTGTGATTTACGGGAGCCGGGAATCGGCTCTCCAGCACATAGAAGCAGGTATCCATAATTGAATCATGACAGGTTTGCTTGGTCCAACTTTATTCCTATCACTGCCTGTGCTTTGGTTTTTTCATAACTGCACAGTTACCTGCTAGCTATACGCAAGAGGAAACCTTGTTGTGAAACCCATTGCATGTGAAGAAACACAGTGGTATGGCAAGGAATATTATGGAGAATATCCCCCGTAATATTTCACAATTGTTTAGACCAGATTTCTTTTCTTTTCTTTTTTTTTTTTAATGCTTTCACGTTTAGAGCACTGAGATGTTTTGACCAGAACTTAATACTCAGTTGAATTTTGTTAAAAAAAAACCAGAAAGAAAAGTGTGTATATTTCTGTAATTTTAAACCTAAGAAGCAATTTGACCTTACGGTATCTTTGTCAGTTACAATTCCCCGATTAAAAGGAAAAAAAAGACTACATCTGAGGGCAACCTTTTGCAAGCTTCTTATGAAATTAGCATCCAGCAAAGTGGTAACTGAGGATAGGTGAGAAATCTGAAGCTGGATGAAATACCAAGTAGCTCATGGGTAATGCCTGAGCTTGGTTGAAGGGAATGACCATCACTCCCACCACAAGAGCGCAATGGTTCGTTAGTGCTTTTCACCTTTAACTCCCTCATGTAACTAAGATTATAGACCAAACTGCACAATCTTTCCTTAGATGGCAAATTAAGCATCTCATGTTTCAAGCTATTCTCTTTGCCGTGTCCAGTGCACAAAGGTCTTCCCTGGTAGCTGCTGTGGGTGGGTGTAACCTAGTAAGCAAGATGAGAAAAAGAGGCTCGGGCTTGCCGTGCTGTTTAAACTCCGAGTTTAATTGTATCTGGTTGCCGAGATGCACGTAGCTTTTTGAAACTGTAAATAGAGACTGGCTGCTCAAACAGTAGCTGCAGAAGCCTGCTGACAATTTCATCTGGTGACAGGAGCTAGTTTCAAAGAAGATTAGTCACTGCTATTGAGAATATTCATTGAGAACTCACTCTTTCTGCCTGCAGATTACAAAGGTTTACCGGCAGTCCCGCTAACCGAAACAGACTGGGGTTGTTTTAACCATCCAGTTGCAGCAGTTCCCTAACGTCTTCTGGACCCAATTTACCACCAGCTCCTTTTAGCTGCAACAAGTTGCAGAAAGGAATACGACTCTTTTAAGACTGATTTTAGCCAAGAAAGCTGCACTAAGGAAGAGCTACATCATACATTAACTGGGATTTCCATTCAGTTCTAATTAGGCTGCGTAAAAATGTCTTCAAACGTATTTAACGTGTATGCAGTGGCATAATGTTCAAGGCTTAAAATTTTAATTTATGGGTTTGGGTGGGTGCCTGATACTTCTAATGTTTAATGAATCTGTCCTCGCTTGGCAATTCGCCATTGGTGATCATAGAGTTTGTGCATGCCCCTAGGTATTTATATCTGTAAAATTGATAGTGTGTGAAATGTCTTATATTTGACAAAACATGGCTGTTTTATTTTCTTCTGAAATGGCATAATTACTCCTGTAGGATATGTGGTCAGTTGAAGATTTGCAATTTTTCATATTAAAGAGTTCTATATATTATTTCTGACAACCAATGTTTTATTTTTGTGAAAGATTCAGAGTCTGTTTAGTTAGTGGCTGCATTTTGTTTAAGTCTTACACTGGGAGCTCCCTAGGACAGGGGCTATCTTTGTGTTGTAACACAGTTGAAACAATAACTTTAAAAAACACTGCAAAAATGGGATTTTCCTTTAATTGCAGAGATGGTAATTTGCTAAAAATACACAGAGAAATTAAAGCAAAGAGTCACAAAAGCTAGTAAGAGTAAACACAACAAAAAATGTGTTAGTCTAAGTCCAAAAAGAAAGGAAGAAGATAAACAAAAAGCTCAGGGATGTTAATTAAAAAAAAAAAAAAAAAAGGAAAATCTGTTTGTTATCCAAGCAGGTCTTTTAAAATATCTTTATTTTTTCCTTTCGAATACCACCAATGACATATTTAAGTAAAATTTCCATTCCCTTGCCAATAACTACTTAAAAACCCACAGAGCTAAAAAAAGACAGGAGAACAAAATCAGGAAGGCATGCATATATGAAAATAAAACCAATCTGGATACAGTCTGAGGGTTCAGCACTGGTACAAGAATAAGTCTTTTGAAGGCATCCCAGTTCAGCTACAGTTAAGAAAAATGATGGTGGTGTCAACCCCTCTGTACTGCTCTGCCTTTTGTGAGATGGGCCACCATAAAAATTCAGAGCACCTACTCTTTCAGCATCTGCTCAGGTTCATCCAACTGTAAAAGTAAACTTGCTCGTGTCCCTTCGTACGCGGTCGCACTGACAAATCCAGCACATCCAAGAATTATTCTCTGTGCACTAAACAGTCTCACTCGTATCCTCTAAGAAAGGAAAACAGTAATTTAAAGGAGACACCTTTTAGAATTGGCATCCAGCAGGCTCTTTTATTTCACGGTAGTTACTAACCCTTGCAGCGGGCCAGTCTGGGCTTGCCTGAGCATGGTTAGCAGGTAAAAGGGCTGGTTTGTTCCGATGCTAACGTACGGAAACAGTGAGTTGCATTACAGCAAATACCAGTTCTTAGTCTCTGCAGTGCCTGTTATTTTTGCTGTGCTGAATCTCCTGTGTAAAACAGAGCAGAAAATAGTAGGTAGTGTCCCTCACTTGTTGTCTTCTTCAGAGTGTCAGGAAAGGTTTTATAAATCAAAGATTTAGAGCTGCTTTTTGTAACAATTCTGTTTGCCTTCCTCTCTAACGCACTACTTCCTGACCGTGATAGAGCCCTGGATATTTTTAACAACTTCTTTCTCATGCATCTTCCTTCTTCTCCATAGCTCCCATTCTCCGGGGACCCTCCATCCTCCTGGCTGAAGGATGCTCAAATTTGCTCAGAGCCTAGCAGTCCTCTTTGGAGGTCAGTTTGAGGGAGCACTGCTGCCTGATGTGACACTTCAGCTATATGGGCCAAGTGAACTCAGCTCAGGGGCCTCATGTGTAGGCATAAGAGTTTCTCTAAAGAAACTAGGCAATGTACATCAGTTTAGATCAGCGCTGATAACACATTTTCCTACGGAGTAGGTTTTTTTTATGGAAGAAATTTCGGTTTGTTAAGATGAAAACAGTTTGCAGGTGTATGGTAGCTGCAGATAAACTTTTGAAAAATCCAGGCAGGCTTTTTGACCAGCTTGTTTACCTGTTGGCTTGACACCCTACCAAGGGTGCCTGTCTACTGTTGCCCTCCTCCTGGCCAAATCTGTTGCATCATTTGCTACCTCTCTTCTGGGAGGTTGTTCTTAAATTCCTATTCAGGAAAAGCTACCATTTTTTTTCTTTTTGTTATGACCTGAAGCAATTTTTCCTCCAAAAAAAGTGATTTTCTTTCCCCTGACGTGAACCTGTCTGCACCACTCCACTTTCGAAAGGTTCTTTGTATCAACCTCAATGTGGTTGTGGTCCCATATCACAGTTTGTTGTTGGAGCTTTCCAGCTTCAATTTCATTTCAAAGTTCTCTGTCCACGGAATACCTCATACTTCACTTAACTTCAGTATTTAGCAAAGGACTAGATTCTTCCTGAACCTTTAGGGTTCAGAATATCTGAAGTTAAGATTGTGAATTTAAAAACGCTGTCATAATATCTGTCCACTGAAGTTAGTATTCTGATTTGATTTGGCCCGTTTAAATTCTTTAAAACCTTTCTTCTTACACAGATTCAAGTATTTGAGTTAAGGTTTCACTCAGACTGACACAAAGGGGATGGGGATTATCTGGCCCAACAGCCGTTACTTGTTTGGCCCACCATGCCAGCCTGGCTACCTTGGCAGAACAGTGACCCATTTTGGCAGTGCAAACGGGTGGTAGAAGTTGTGTAACGTTTTTAAGCTCTGAGACAGTTTGACACCTTGAGCAGAGCTCAGAGATGCTGACAGCACACATAGAAGGGGAAAAGTACTGATGTTTCTAGGCTGTTTCTGTTCACTTACTAAATAAATGATTTAAAACTTCAAGGGTTTTTGTCAGATCAAACTTTCCCCTAAGATAAATAATTATGTGCAAGAGGAATATAAGAGAAAGAATGTATATAAACAGACACACTCAGCATCAGAGCTTGAAAGAATCCTTCAGTACGCTCACAAAAGCGCGCGCAGACAGAAAAACATGTGCACACGCAGACATACGTGACGTGCATGCACACACTCCTTCAGGCTCCCAACTGGCATGCACGTTTGTCTGAGGTTTTATGGGTGTCAGAAAATGCTACAAAATCAGATGAGAATACTGAGGAGAGTTTCACATTTTTCAGATATTGTTTTCCTAAAGTGATGTATTCACTTTCTGAATCATCATGCTTTCCATCCCAAGGGCCTGTTAGGATAGTGGGAAGGAAGGGGAGGGAAAAAAAAAGTAGAGAAAAGGCAGTGAAGCCTCCAGCACTACTAACTCAATTTGAAACTGAGCGATACTCAAATTGTGATGTTCGTACGTATTTCTGTGCAAATTAGACCAAAAAAAGAAACAGTGAATGCACTGGAATAAGGATTAATTCTTAAATTCTACTGTAAAGAGTGGCTGCACGTTTCTGTCTCTCATAAACTCCTCTGACATAAAATACCTAATGTTCCTGGAATATTTCAGTTTTGTAAAGAGGTTTCACTGCTGAGCACAGCTTTTTTTTTTCTCCTCTTTTTTCCTCTTTTCTTTTTTCCCTCCCCCCTCTTTCTTTTTGAGCCTGACGATAGGATAAAACCTCAGTGATTAGCTTCGTTGCCGGCAACAAGCCTGATTCTTTAATGTAGCTGCTCTGCTCCTTAGCTTTGTTTTCATTATTATTTGCATTGTGCAGCAGATGACTAAGAGATAGTCAAAAGATCAAAGGTTTCCTTTGATGGTTTATATCATGGATCCCTGCTGTATTAAAAAGGATCTCAGGTCAGGACATTCTTGTTCACACGCAGATCTGAACAAGGGGCTGCACGGGGTGATCAAACTGGATGAAGGCTGAACACATCCATCAAAGGGCTGACCACATTGGCCCAAACAGAAGAGGAGGTTCTACCTCCATAACCATGACATTAACTAGTGACAGATGTCTCCCTGTGGCTGCTGCTTTGATGTGTCAGGACTAAGGAGAACCAGGGAACACAGAGAGGTTACACTTTCCGCAGTACTCTAGAACTGTTTTATATATTTAAAAAAAAATCATAATTTGTAACGACCAATTTCTAATATCAAAGGGTTTTTGTTCTTTGCACAAGAACACAGATAGACCTGTCTTGCATAACCAAGACGCATCTGGGTCAGGTCACAATATGTATCTCTTACACAGTGCATTTAATCTTGCAGACATTTAGTAAACAATAATAAACTATTCATCACAGCGCCTCTCTGAAGTAAAGTACTATCATGCACAGAAGGGAGATGGAGATATGGAGACCAAAAGGAAGGCCTACTCCACACATGGTGGGCTGATGCAGCTTGTCCACTTCCATATTTAAAACTTCCGGTTGCAGGCTAAAATCATTTTGTGTGTTCCTTTGTGTTTGTGAGAGAGGGTGATGACGGTTTGATACCATTTAGGATATATCAGCAGAACACTGCTTCTGCAGCAGGCCTGTCAAAACCCCTGCACTAAGCACACCACTTGTTTAACGAGTGTCGGCACTCCTCTCTTGCTAGGTGTCTCACCAGTGTGCAGAACAGGGTGACTGCCGCTTTCCTCCGTGACTCATACACCAGACATAGCACCTTGCCCTGATTTAGAAACCACTGCCCAGACGTATCTCAGTTGCAATTTCATGGAGTGGGGAAGAGACCATGGCCTGAACTGTGTCAAGAGAGTATGAGGCCATGCAAATCGTGTGCAAAAGAGAGCCTGCCCCAGCACTGGGTACGGCCATTTCCCTGCCCTGCAGCCCAGAGCAACATCTTCTCCAGCACACGGCTCACATGTTGCTGGTTTTCCCATCACATCAGTGAGGGTGACACTTTCTCCTACACTGAAGAGACATATACTTGGAAGGGGTACCCAAATAACCTACAACCATTTCTTGAGTAAAATAGAAAAAAGAGTAACAACAAACCCCGACTTTTTATGCCAGGCAATTCTTGTTTATGTTAGGACTTTTGCCAGGGTACGTGCTGTCAAAATCAATCTCATGCCTCTAAAGAATGTTAGTCTGTCATTAAAGGCTTTAAGCATGAGCTTGTCCTAAATTTTACAGACCATCTCCAGCTGACATTACTTGCAACAGCAGCACGGCTGCACCTCAAGGGGTAGGATTCATCTCTGAAAACATCATGTGAAGAGAGGTTTCTAACCTGAAGTAAGTGTTGAAACCACTTCCCTCACGTTAGTAAGGCCTCTCTCTCCTAGCAGTGAGCTCATGGCACTTCCATACCTCTCATAGCACGTCCAAAGAGCAGTTCATTTTGCCTAGCCTATGGTCTGTGTTATGATGCTACAGAGGAAGCCTCACTGACAAATTTCACCTGGATATTTATACATCAAAAGTTAAGCAAAACAAATCCCACCATAACACACAATGGCTTTCTGCTGCGCAGCTAATGCCAGAGCTGGGATTTTAGAAGGAAACTTGGCTTGTGGTTTTGTATTCCTTCAACAGTTCTCACTCAGATAATCCTAAATTGGTCTCCTTACTAGATACACTGGGTTGATTTCACGTTTCAATTAGTATGCATCGAACAGTATCTTTGAGATGGCTTGTTCAATTGTGTTACATTTGGTGCCTTCAAAAAAAACAACAATATACCCTCACCAACCCTCAAAGTAGTCAGCAGATGCAAAACTTGAAGAATCTGAAAATCAAAGAGAAAGTTTAAATACAAACCCCATTGCTGTGCAGCTTTGTACGAGTATGCATAAGAAGGCATATGTTCTTAAAAATGTGGAAAAGCAACCTCCTCCATCTATCATCAGAGCCAGCTTCTCCTATGGGACATTGGGGGATATCAAGGGGCAGAAACCTTAGCATCTGAGCGCACTTATGAAGTAATGGAAAAATTCAACTCTTAATCTATAGACTGCTTAAGGGTGCTTTTGCATTAATATCAATATTAGCTGGATTAGCCTCATAGTTACTTGACTTAAATTCCAAAAACTTGACAGGCTTACAGAACAGGTTTTAGCTGTCCTCCTCCTCTCTACTGAGAAATTACTTGACATCATAACACATTTTTTATCTCTTCTCAGAACATTGGATCCACNTTGTTCTGCTCTCTGGCCCAGAAGAATCTGGCCCAGATTCTCGTCTATTAACAGTGGACTCTTGCATAGAGTGCCTTGCTTTCCAAAAACCACCCCTTTTTTAGAGACAGTTAGGAATCATGTTTGGAAACACTTATTCACACCAGTGACTGTTTATGTAATAGTTTTAGTGGTGATAATGTGGACACTTGTAAAGTAGAGAAAAACCACAATTTAGTCTTGAAGATGTGTTGTTTTTAAAGGACTGTTTGTTGTAGGCCTCCTATTCAATTTGTCATCTAAAATGGAAGCACGTGTTTGATGGCTAAATCTACCAGTAATTTTTAGATGAATATTCTCGATTTGCTGATGATGTATTATGAAAAGGAATAAGCCTTGTAAGCAGTATTCTGGCACATAGTAATCTTGTGAGCTGCTTTTTTGTTGAACATCGGCGCCACAGTTACACTGCTGCTTGCAGAGAGAATGCCTGGCAAAAATGAGGGGGCAAAAGCACGTTTGTGTATGCACAGGCTATATCCCAGCCTGTCAACGGCTTGAAATAACATGCAAATAGGTGCCAGTACATCTATCATTCTGTTTATTGTCTTTACTCACTTTCAGTTTGACTTCTCATGCAATTCTGGCTCTAAGCAGTTGATAAACACCATTGGACTACTGGATTTTGTTTCCCACCAACATCACATCTTTATCTTTTGGAAAGGTTGATGAAATACAAACAGTATAAGAAAAACTCCACTGGCAAGGGTCTCTGTGTCTTGCTACACCAGAGCAATGTACTATGGTTGCTTTGTATCTGTTGCGTGAAGTTTGTTTGAGTGACAGTCTGACAAATGGTCTTTTTAGCACTGAAACTTAAACAAGGAGTGGATTGAGAAAAATCACAACCTGGACTGACTCAAAATGACATATCAGGGCCATTTTTCAGTGGTCAGTTTCCTGATGGTTGAATTAACTGCAGTTTTATCTTGCTCTGTATTAGCTGTTTTACCTCACTTTCACCAAATTGCTTTCTTATCATCATAAACACTACCGAATTACTGTAAACTGCCAAAGTGGCAGAACTCTGCTATCCAGCCCATGGGTGCAATCACGGGATTTTCCTCTCTCAGTTGTCCATTGTATTTGAAATCATCTCAAGAGAAACAAGCCAACAAAACCATGTTTTATCTTGAATTGCACAAACTTACATATAGTAACAACTACATTTTCGTATGCCTGGCTATAAATTTGATGGACAAATACATGGCAGACAAATACATGACAGAAAAACAGCTTTGCTTAATCTTTTGGCAGGTTTAGGTGGGTTATAAAAACAAACACATTTCTGTGCAGGCCTCTTCATTTGTTCTGTAATTGCCAGGATGACATCCAGAGGAGACTGAAGGAACAGCTTTGATATTTTGACATGGATGGGTTGGAGGGCCTTGCAATTTCTCTTTTCTGAGGGTAAGAAGTCTCACTGATGAGAGGTGTGGGCAGGCAGGATATAATATTGCGCAAGCTAGCGATGAACTGCGTGTCTTGATCTTTTCCAGTTTCAAAGGAAGTACAAGGCACCTAGTCAAGGTCCACCAAAATATTTCACTGCTCATTAATATGTGAAGAAAAAAAAACCCTAAAGAACTGAATGAGGAGCCCAAAGTCAACTCCACAGCTTCCAAGAAATGCAATAAAAAGTCTTATTTTTGAAAGGCCTGATATTGTTAGCCTTTCCCCCTTTATGTCTTTGCAGGAGAAAGCAGGGTCCCTTCTGCTCAGGAGATGGAAAACCAGTGTCTAAAATGCATCTTGCCTTTTCAGTAACTAAGAGTCACTATTGCACTAACTTTGTGACCAGTACATGTGCATCCATTTTCTGATAATCACAGCCCTATAACAATGAAACCCATTTGCCACCACTGTTACTGGAACACAGAGAAAGAGAGAGAGGAGTCAAGACTCACAGTATGCTGTGATCTGATTCCACTATGTGTTCCTGAACCCACTGAGACCTTTCTCCTGAAAAACTCCAGACTTTCTGAAATTGTCCCTTTCAGAAGCTAAAAAAAAAGAACTGTCGAAAGCTGCCAGATTTTTGGAAATAGCGGCTTGTGCCCCCAGCTTCAATTAATTTCACTTGGCTTCAGTCAGAACACTGCTTCTGCCCCTTTCCCTTGTTGCAGAGGCTCAGAGCTAAGAGAGAAACATGTGTCCACAGGAAAAGATCAATTTTGCTCCGGTCAATAATGTATTGGGACCTGGCAGTAATAACTAAGCAGGTGTGCGTGGATATGATTCATAAGCATCTTACAAGAAGCTATCATTAAATATGTAATAATAGCACAGTGCTGGCAAAACGAGACAACTTGAACAGTCAAGGATACAGGATTTATAGGGTAGCGTTTTAAGCAAAGCCCTTGAACTATGCCTTCTAGGTTGGCTCTCCAACAATCTCATTTTCTTACTGGCAGTTCTGTCATATGGTGCCCACATTTTCCGGGATCTGAAAACATAAAGTCACCATAAAATCTCCAGTAGTGAATGGGACAGGATGTTCTACACCCACCATTTGATATTTATCAGTGATCACTGGGACCAGAGAGGAAGCGGTTATTGAGAAATACGGCTGCCCAGGCTGCTGCTCTCCACTTGAATTACAGCATTGGTGACAGGCAAAGTCTTTTTCAACAGGTTGGTGAGTCATCAGCAAACAAAGGAATTACAGTAAGATCTCGTTCTTCTGAGAGATTTGTCCGCAGAGATAGGGGAGTGTGGGACTGTGGGTGCTACACAGGACGCCTTCATTGTAACATTTCACAGTGATTCTTCCTGTGCATTTTTGAGCAGTACCTGGTTTTGAGCAACAGAAACTAAAATCCAGCTGGTACGGATCAATAGAGAGTTAGTAAAGCTGTGACCTCAGTAGACATTTTATATACAATCTTAGTAAAAATTCCAGGTGTATCTCTTTATACCAGTAAAACTTGAAACTATGCTTAAAAATGAGGGAAGGAACCTATGTATAAGGATTCAATTTACCTGCTCTGGTTCAAGTAGGAAACGTTTAATAACATTTGTATAGACTGTTTTCTTTCTAAATATGAGGTTTTCAGAGCTGCCCCTTATCAGCTTTTGAAATAGAGATGAAAAAACGAGCATCATCTCACCATACCGATTTTTTGGATGCAGGCACTTTGTGGAGCTTCCTTGCGTTCAAGAGCAGGGGTCCTGAATGCAGCCCCCACTGAGGGGCCTGGCCAGGCGGGCGCAGGGCGGGCACGGCACGGCACGGCACGGCACGCTGTGCAGCCTTGGGTCAGCCTGCTGAGAGAAAGCGCCTGGCTCCCCTCGCAATGAGCTGCACTTACCCTCAGGCCCTCGCCCAGGGTCTTTGCCTGAGCTGTGGTGCAGCATCATGGCGGTGCTGCAGCTATCCCCACTCCTGCTGCTTCCTGGCATCAGCTCGCTGCTCCTGCTTCCCCTGTTTAGTTTCAAGAATGCAGCTAATTAAACAACGGTTGTGCTAGCATCAGGCTTCCACCGCTTTGCAGAGCAATCGAATCACATGCTCCGTGAGCTGACATTTCTATCTGCATTTCCATCTTCATTCAGTGACTTGCTCCACGCCTCCTGGTCTCCCATAGAGACCTCTGGTTCCAAACCTTCACTGTTACAACTTTTTTTTCCTGTTTGATTTACATACTTAAGCAATTATCTTGTCACCTGCCACTTAATCTCTCACCTGAGACATTTCGTTCCCTGGATTGCTCCTCCTCTGTGATGCCCGCTCTGTGATGCCCGCCCCACTGCACAACTAATAAGCCAAGAAAATTATCACAGCATCGTATCTATTTCCTTCCAAGGAAGTCTCACATCCATTGGAGAAGCCTGTGCATCTCTCTAGTGAGGTGCGCCTTGGCACCTAGGAATCAGTGAGAGTGACCATAACACTGTTTTCTAAGATGACTTAAATGAAAAATTAATGTTCATGCTTTAAGACTTAAGAAGAAAAAAAAAAAAAGGAAAACAGCATGACTCAGCTATCCAAGTGGCAACTGTGCCAGCACCCTGGGCACAGGATCTTCAGAAAACTTCTCTGATACACAGATATACAATGGGGGTCAACCACGCGGTAGGGGTCAAGCCACCATAGACCCGCCAAATTCATCCCCCTATTTAACATGACAGAAATTTGACTGGATGCAGAACAAGGAAAAGTCCTTGGGCCTTACTGTAGGCAATTTCTGGATTTACAATGTGCAATACACCTTGCACATAGCAAGATAACAAAGTGACCGTTGGTAAGTGGGAAGGGTAGAAACAGTGGTACCATACCATTTCTAGACTCAAATAATGTGAAAGGAAATTCTTAATTCTTCTTTTTTTCTTTTCCCTTCTGGAAATCTGCAGACGAGGTGAACATTAAAAACAATGAGAAATACATACCGGTTAATTTGCCCTACTAGGAGAGCCTGTGGCTGAAGGCAGGCATCTAGGTCTGTATTAGACAGTTGGTATTTATGTCAGCTGCCTGGTCTGGAGTTGCATCAGGACCACAAAAGGTTGCCTGATTTGAAGTGTGTGGACTGAAGGCTCCCCACAGCAACACAGATGGGGCCACAGGGGTTGTGGAGAGTGGTTCCAGGCAGACCCAAAACAGAGACAGCACATGAAAAACTATGCAGGTTATCACAGAAAATAACATACTTTGAAGGATTTTAAGGGTTTCAGTGATTTCTAGATTATTGCAACAGCTGAACAAGTATTTTATGACTCAAGAAAGGCCAGGAAAGATGACCAAGTAACATCCAGAGCTGGCATACCCCTCTCAGGTTTTGAGTAAAATTCTCTCCAGAATAAGGGGTCATCATAATACATATCACTTGAACATGTCCATCTCCCTCTAAGAGGCAGACGCTCTAGAGCTTCATTGAATAAACGCAGGGTTATGAGGTTAATTCCTTAACAAAAAAAAAAAAAGCTTTTATTACATAAAAGAGAAGAGCCTGCAGGATCTAAAAGGAAAGCTATGTTTTGGCCAGAAGTTCCAAGTATCAGAAAAGTATATTTTCTCTATTATGCATGTGTGGCAGCCCTCCAGTCTAACCACATCTTTGGTAGCCCTAGCTAACCCATGAGAGCATACCCATCCCTTGGATGCAATAGCTGGGCTCACAGAACAAGGATATAGTGATAATTCACCTGTTTGACACTAACAAATGCCTGTATCCACTATCAAATTACTGTCCTGTTTAACTGTTTCTTCATAACTTTGGCATTTTGTTCATATTACTTTGGCCTTTATGTATTATATCTGGCTAGTTTTCAATGGGTTGGAAGTTACTTTGCTTTTCTGTTAGTACCTCCGCATACGAAACCCAGAGAACTTACTAACTCTTCTGCAGTCTCTCGTGCCTCTATGTAGACTCCTCTCATGCTGCCAATACTGAGGGCAAACCCTGTTCTAATGTAGAAATATCAGGCCCTGGAAACGCATTACAACTGATGAGGTATGGCACGTAACGCTGGCAGAACAGCCCACATTAGAGTTCGAAATGCACCCTGCGGTCTGCTGACAGAATGTGATTTTGGTGTAGATCTAAAAAAAAACCCTGACTGAAACTCTATAGATGCTGTGAAAGTGTCACTAAACGACAACATCATCTTTCCGCAGGCTGGTTCTTGTTAAAGCATCTGCTTTAAGGTATTCACACTTATGGTCTGCAGCGCAATGTCACGTGATGCTCCGTCAGTAGTGTTTGCTGATTTCTACATTCTCTCAAGAATGTCTTACTTTTTTTTTCATATGCATCCTAAAGTAGTTTCAAAACCTGGAAAATACTATAGATTAAAAGTTTCCATTCCATTGTGAATATGTAAATCCATAGATGTCAGTGTTTTCTGAGCATAGTTTTTTAAAGACAGTTCTTACAATTGTCTTCAGAGTGACAGCTAATTCTTTTCCCTCATCTCACAATGGCTTAGCCACACTTTCAGGATGAGACAGGGAAAAATCATCAGAAGTAAATTAAAAAATGATACAGCAAGACTATTACTTCCGTTTAGCCATCTAGAACATCCTGAGAGGATGACAAAAGGTCTTGGAAGTCCGTTAATTTAAAGTGCTGCCAACTTTCTTAGTGCAAAGTTATATATGAATACAGAAAAAAATAAGACAGAAGGATGAGTGAATCACTTCTTGTAACTACCTCAAGATTTCACAGGATTTTGTGCTGGTGCAACACTTCATCTGCTTGTGAGAATTCCAAAAGAAACAAAAAATGTACCTGAAGGGAGATGGTAAGCTTAGACTATGGAGAAGGGAGATGCATATCTTGCTGTATTTTGAGCATGTATTATTCAGAAATCAGTAAGGGAAAAGCTCTGTGACTACTCATCCTTATTGTAGACCATAAGCCAAAGTCAAAACAAAATTAATTCAGTGCATTCAAAAGGTTCTACCAAAAACATTTTAAAACACTGGGGACATTTTCAGAATTATAGAGGTTTGTGGTCATCTACCTGATGACTTTCTGGTTCAGTAAATTATGCCATATAAATAATCCAGTTCAAAATTTAAAATGCCAGCCTAATGCCATATGACAAACCTAATCTAAAAGTCCATTTGTAACAACCAAATAGTTGGGGTTTTTTCTAATTAAGAAATTGATTTAAATGTGATTACGGATTTATAAGCATTCTAACTCAGAGCCAACGTGCTTTCATTTTGTTTGCTTGAATTTACACTAGAGGTCAATTAATTCTGATGAAAATACAGTCATTGTAGTTTTGAGTAACAGCATCTATATGGGATCATGCAGTTTAGTTAAAGCATTTTAATCTGCTATCATACTTCTTGCTAATTTGCATTGTTTTTCTTCAGGGTCCATGCAGGCAAATGATAAATACAGTTCTAAAGGCATTTATGCAGGATCTATGATTTATCTCAGTTTTCCCTAGAGGAGCGCAGGGCTGACGGAGTATCAGAGCACTTACTCTCGAGTCGGAGAAAGGCAGAGCAGGGAGATCTCTGTGGCTGGTTTTGGCATAGAAGAGGAGCTATGTTTTCACTGTCCTGCCTTTTATTTGCAACTAGCATTTTTTTTCTCCTTGCAGCTGAAGCCCCTAACAAAAGGGAAAGAATGAAATGAGACAAAAAAGCATCTGCTCTGCATGGAATTGGGCCAGTCCAGTCAAGTTTAAAGACTCTGAATCATTTGAGGGGTATGAGACTGGCAATTTACTAATGACTACAACTTATTAAAAAGGCATGAAAAGCTCCCTAATTACATATTTGGATGCTAAGTAGCCATTCTCCGCTTCAGAGACGGCATGACTTTCTCTTCCAGTCTTGTCCCAGACCACACATTAAAGAAAACAGGCATCGTAGAGGGTCAGGCGTTTTAGATGCTAGGAAGTAAAATAGTGTAAAAGAGTTAACCAAACTCTTACTTTACGCTTTTGGCTACTCTGGTTTAACTCATATTGAAGGCTAAAAAATTTTGGTCATTGTACAGTATATCGATTTATCTGAAATTATCGATTTATCTGAAATTACCATATATCCTAAATCTTTCAAAACCAAACACAGTACATTAATCCCAGCCACCTTCTCTACCCTACCAGGCTAAGATCACTGGATCCTTAGTTTTAAACGTCTGTTACATTGAAAAACTCAAACAAATCCTGAAAAGCTTATGGACATAAAGTCAGACATTCAAGAGTTCAGAAGTGCCAGAGTTAATGTTGACCATAGCCTTAATTCAGCTTCCTTGTGGGCATTAATTTCATGATCATATACTCCTTTTTTTTTTTTTTTTTTCCTCCCACAGGAACCCTGCCTCATTTAGTGCAAAAGTTCAATGGGGCTCAGTGCAGGGAAATCTATTTACCATTTCTATTATACAAATTACCCAGTACCTTTATTTACTGCATATCATCCAAAGCCAGCACTAAACAGAAAATTATTCATTTCCTCATGAGTGAAGTTTTTTCTTAAATAATGTACTGACCTAATGTCAGACTGCTCCACAAGCATTCTTGAATTTATCTGCAGAAGACACCCTTGAAAGATGAAACTAGTGTTATTACAGGTCCTAGTTCTCCAGGATTTACCCTTTCCCCCCTCCGTCCATGGAATAAAGCCAGTATTTTCTAGAAGTGATGAATTCATTGTGCATGCACTCTACAGCTGAATTGTACAAAATTGCACATCGCACAAAGCCCAGTACAACCTGCGTGTGCGAGCCCAGCCCCTGCCTAGCACGCAGATACAAACCAGCCCTTTCCATACAGACCCAACCCTCAGCAGGAGCACAGAGGCCCTCCGTGCAGTGTACTCATTTTCTCCGTTTTACAGGAGAGAAAATGATGTACAGATAGTAACGCTGTTGTCAGAAACTGAAAGTCTATTCGGCGCATTGCCACTGGTTACCAAATTTAAAACTCCCAAAAATCCCCACCAAGCAAGCACACAATGCAAACCAACAGCTGTCTCTGCAGCAAGCACTTAAATACAACATATGCGTAAAACCCCAGCGAAATAAAGCTGATGCTGTATTTTTACATCAAAAGCCCTACAGCTGTATGAGTACTTACGATACACCTATTTCTTTTGCTAAAGCAACAGTCAGATAACAGTAACTTCTTATGAAAACTGCTAATCCTGTGTGTGAAAGTCACATAAACCTGGTTCTGCTCTTTGGAGGGACATATGTAGACAGGTAGTACACTTTCAAGGAAAAGAAACAGGCAAGATTTCTGCGGCCAGTCATTCATATGAGTAGCACCCAAAGCACAGCCACTATTTCACCACAGCTAAAAACGGTTTGCACGAGACCCACCTCATGTAACCTCAGTCATCTGGAAGATAGGTGTCTAGCTGAAGTTATCTTTCCAGATTCTGTCCACGATCAGTGGGCATGGGAGCTTCCCAGCAATGCTTCATCCCACCTGTTGTAGTTTAAGTGCAGGCTGTACTACAACCAGCCAAACTATATGAAGCACAGGCTGTACAAGTTGACTACAGTGAATTAAAATAGGACCTGAAAAGTGGTTTTGGGGCTTTTTTTTTTAAACTACAGAATAACAAGTGCCGGCACTTCATAGAATCCAAAGCGTTCAGCTGTCCTACTAATACAATTCCATTCATGAGAAGACAGTGACACCACCAAGGCTATTTTCTGCAACTTCATTTACCTTTAAGTCTCCCATCAAACGCAGAGCCAGGCACACTTAAATCCTGAGATGAGGTTGAAAGTGCAATTTGAAGCATGGTGGCTGCACTACTACCTTATTTCTTTTAAAGGTATCTGACAAGGGGTGCATTTATATTGGAACAAGAGACTGGCAAGGACTTCCTGAGTTACCAAGTCTTTCTGTGCCACAGGGGTGGCCGCATGATGTAAAACCAAACAAACAAATCGAATACAATATTGAAAAAAGATTACTCTACACAGGAATAAAATCCCTCTAAGGATTCCTACAGTCTCTTCCACAGAGATGACTTGGGAGCTGGAAAAGGAAGGGTATGTGGGTAACCTGCAGGCACTATTCCCAACTTTGTCAGATAAGCTATGACTGAAGTTCAGGCATTTTTCACACAGTCTGCAGACATTTTCAGTTTTTCCAGAAAATCTAGACCTTGTCAGCCATAGAAGACATGTGACACAGGTGGAGGAGTGAGTGGGCTGAGTTCCAGCTCAGCACCTCCAAGCAGAGAGGAGTCAAATAAAAACCCGAGTCATTCACGTATGGCCAGGAACAATCTGAAGACCACACTCATTTTTCTGGAGAATGCTTCAGGAAACTTGAACCAAAGCCATATACTATTAAATCAACAGAAGCATAAACACCAAGTTCTGTTTCAGCTGATAGAAGGACAATGAAGAAATAATAATACAACTCACAAGTGTTGTAGGGAAAAAGGGTAAAGATTATAAAGGTATTTTTATTCTTGGCTGACACTTCTATCAACCCAAGCCAAAAATCACAAGAAAAAGAATAGCTGCTTTCCTTTATCCACTTAAAAGGATTCTGTGCTGAGCAGCACTTAAGAAATATGTTCAGATTGTGATTATATAACCCTAGCATGAACTTGGTGACCAGTGTAGTCATGTCAAATTAGGATGCATTATTCAAGCAGCAGGGAAGGATGAAAGTGTTTACCATCAGATATAAAAACCCTTGCATTTCCCTTTCTTCTAACCTGTTCTCTTCTTTTTCCTTTGCTGGCTATGTTGGTGGGCTGGCTCACTTACTGTACCAGGTCTCCTTCAAAAACAGGGAAATTATCAGTAACAGATGGTGATGGTAACGGAAAAGAAAAGGAAAGACATCCAGTCATTATTTCTCCCATCTGCCTTTACCAGAAGCTTCCATCTTTTCCCCCTGTCAGGAAGCCTGTTTATTTCATGCTTCTCTCATCCCCGAACCTCTGCTCATTCATTCCTCTTTTCCTTCATACCAAGGCTCCCATTCTGACTTTTTTTTTTACATGTCGACATTCAAACCCGTACTGAGAGGAAAATTTCCTTTACACCTACTTTTTTTGTAGTAGGAACAAGCTTTTCAGGCTTTGGGTAAATATGTTACTCAGATAACATAATTGCTTGATTGTAGAAGTGAGGTAAAAGACTTTCCATTGCACAGACTACTTCCCTCTTGGATGCCATTGAAGGTTTCACTGGGTTACTAATAGTATACGACAGAAGTCATATCAAAAATTGCATCCCTTTTGAGGATAAGTGATGTGGTGAACTAGGACCATCACCATGCTGCCAGAGACCTGAAGCCATAGTCCTGTTAAGAATACTGCAATACAAGCTTACATTTCACTGCAAATAATCTTATTTCACCTTTATTTGCTTGTTAAAATAATACATCCAGAAATCAGAATCACCAAAACTAAAGACTGTTGCTGGGATGAAGCAGCATTTACTCCTGCTCTCATCTGCACTAATTCATGCACTTATCCTAACTGCCCGGCTTCTGCCTATGTACTCCCAAGGGAAAGAAATGGCTTTCTTTGGGGAACGATTTAGAGCACTTAGTTTCGGTTTCTGCTCAAAACGACTCTGAGAAGGGGCATCCCTTTCTCTCCTTGGACTCTGGCAGGGGTCTCAGTTCCTAACGCGTACACTCTGTTGGCATAGCACGCCTTTTTCAAGAGGAAGCTGGATGTGTGGGGCCACACTGTGAAGGACATGGAGCACACATCTTGTATCATTTTGAAATATGCTTACAGGCAAACCCACCCCCTCCTAACTCAATATCAAATTGTTTCTTTGAGAAGAAACCTACCTATCCCTGAATTACTCAGAATTCTTTCCTTAATATTGCACACCAACACTTAACGTTCCAGCGTATGTTTCTCTATAACAACAGCAGTACAAACTTGCAATTGTTCCTCAACCCAGAAACAGCCTGTCATTTCTTTGGAAGACATTTCTCCTTCTTGCATGCTTTTGTCTTCCTTCTTATTACTCTTATACTGTAGAAACCCTTTCTGCAGTCAGCATCACATAGTACACTTGTGCAGCTGGTTGCTTCAGAGAGAAGTCACATCCCACCGGTGACAGAAGGCTGGGCAACGCAATTTCAAGGCGTGAGCCTGAGCCTTTCTAGCCGGAGAGGGAGTCCCTCATTGGCCAGGTCTAAAGAAAATCTTAACCACAATCTCACCCTTCTCCCTCCCACCTTTCTTATTCTCCTCCCTGCCCCCCCCTTTTTTCTTTGGGTTTTTTTTTTCCTTGCAGTGCTTTTCTTGGCACTCTCTGACATTCCACCAGACTGACAGCCGAGCAGCACCTCGCTAATGCATTACCTGATTACATTAAATACTTTCGCATGTGGAATTTTGCACATCCAGTATTCAAACAGTGACAGTAACAAATAGGGTATTAATTAACAACACAGTGATTAAAGACTTAGGATTCCGACATCTGTAACAAATGTTCCAAAGATATTGTCCTTGCATGGGGGATCTGTAAATCAGGGCGCTTGCAAAATGAGCTCTGCTCTTTCTCAGCTCATTGCCATGCGCTGAGTACTAACGAGGTTAACAAGGCAGAGCTGAAGCATTTGAATCAACCCTCACTTTTTCAGAGGACTTAATGAATCATGAGCAGACCATTCATATCATGTGTTTTGCAGCAATAAGGGGAAGTTGATTAAGCAGTTTACTCACCCCACAGTGTATGAAAGTCACAGTATATCAGAGGGAACCCAATCAGTTACATGAGAAATGTTTTTATTTCCTTCTCAACATCCAATTTGATTATCTCATTATGTTTCACCACACTTTGTCTAACTTAGCGATTTGCTTCTAGACCGTTTCATTCTTCCTTTTTTGCTCAGCGTTAAAAAACAGTGACAGGTCAGATGGAAATTCCTTCTCCAACAGACCTTCAGTTCAAAGATGAAGTTGATTAAAATGTCATATATATAACAAAAATATTGGCATTCAGTCAAAATCTGACAAATTAGTTATGGCTTGTCTAATCCACATTCAACTATAAAACATGATTTACCAAATATGCTCACCTAACAAAGGATATTGGATTTCTTACCGAATTCCCACTATTTGACACTCTTATAACATGCAAACATATATGGATTTCATTTTTTCATTTCCTTCATGATAGAATATTTCAACCTGTTAATGTATACACAAATCCTGGTAATCCTGAAAGCTGGTTGGGCTTTATTTTTCTTTCAAATTATATTTTCTTTATTTTTTTTCCCATTTTCTTTATGTTACAGACATCTCTGTGCATGGATTTACAAGAGCAGGCAAGTAATGAAAATGGCACGTTGTCGCAAAGAAAATAGTGGAAATAGGCAGAAGACCAAGACTGTAAAAAGATATTTTTAAAATCAAAGTTATTAACATCCTGGTGGTTCTTAAAGTTCCCTGGAGAAATGACTAAAATGGCACCCCATTGTGCCAATAAAGGTAAAACTGGCAATGGCTAGGGACACTTACAGATATTTGAGAAACTTTTTCTGTTTTTTTTTTCCTAGTGCTTCAACCAGGTGAAGACTGTATGAATTGTGGAACTGTAACCCCGTGGAAACACAAGTGCCTTTGCATCTGTTAGGATCACTTTTGGATTTGTGTCCTATGTACAATGGAGATGTGAAACTCAATCTGTGACATTAATGGGATCAAATGGTGACGCTTAATCCTATGGAACTGGCAGAGACCGTTCGAATATGCTCTTGAACCTTCATGGCTCTTGCTAAGGTGTTGACCTTTATCTTGTTACGATAAAGTTTGCTAACCAAAGGCATCTTGTTTCTCTCTCTATGTATTATATTAAACTAGATATACATTAGTTTCCCTGTCAGGTGATATCAGAGCTAAGAATGACAAAAAGTGCCTCTTTTACACAGAAATTCTGGTCTTTTTTAACTCTGCTAATTTTTGAAGGGAAAAAAGTAACAATTACACATTGCTCTACTTTTCAAGATAAACCATGCCTGAAAACAGTTTTTTTTCTCTCAGAACAGACACCTTGTGCCTGATACTGGGACTGACTCTATCCCAGAAAACATGTTCTTTTGTACAAAATGAAAAAAGACACAGTAATGAAGCGGTTATATGGAGAAACCTGCTGATGGCACTACCACACTTGGACTAATAAAAGAAAGTAAGCTCTGAAAATGGGTGTAGCAGAGAACGCATCTTGCTATAGCCATTTCTGCTGACAGCACCGCTAGCATGTACACACCAAAGACAATAGAAGGTATTAAGAGTTAACAACTGAACTGTGACTACACAATAGGTTTGCTGAGGAAGTTGACTGAAGTTTAAGATAACACCTTCTCCAAACGTCTCTTCAGCAGGCAGATGTTTAGTGAATGGAAAATTCCTAGACACAAAATAACCAGACAGGAAGCTATGGGTGAGGGAAGAAAGGGGGCGAGAAGCACACGGGTTTTCTGTTAGGAGGGCAGAGAGGCTTGGATTACGTGAGGTACCTGCCAAATTTAAGCTTAGCCAGAACATATCCGTAGTTCAGAAGTCAAGAGAGTGCTGCAGAATAAAGATTGTGGACAATCTTTATCCAAATAATGCTGTCGAGCAGCAAGAAAAATGAAGTAGGCATCCTCAGTAGTTTGTTATTTTTATGCCACAGAGAGAGAACAATAGTATTTCATAATCCTGGGCACAGCCTCTCTGCTCATCGTCAGCTATGGCCAGTCGGTGTCCCTGAAGAGGGATATTAGCCAGAGCAGCCATGCACCTGCGCTTCTGGAACAGGATGTGTTTAAGCTCCCTGGGATGCTTGGAGTCCAAATCAGTCTGGGGATCTAAGTCAAACTGTCCTCGGCTGCAAGTGCCCATTTCCAGGAAGTGGTATCACAGAGGATGCTCTGTCAAGGGAACACGACTGAAAAGCCAAGTAAAGAAGCAGTGCTAGCAACCTAACATGCTTCAGGGGAACTGATGGCACAGGTCCGCCCTTGGCAGCACTGAGGCCAAAGAGCGAGGCTTTAGAGTTGCAGGCAGTGAGGACAAGGCAGTTGAGGAGCTATGAGCAGTGATACACCAAAAGACATATTTGGGAGAAGAAGTTCTCTTTTCGTTGATTTTTGATGCCAATAGACCTGAGGATTTCTTGCCTATCACAGGGGCAAGAAATGGCTTCACAGGTAGCAGAAAGTCTATTTGAGAGACACCAACCACAGCCAGTTTCTAGCTGAGTTCCTACCTGCACCAATAAATTCTAATTTGAGAATGAAAAATTATAATCTGGCATGCCCATGCTTCACAGGTCAGTCACTCCCAGCTTAGAGTATGGAGACTTCGGGCACAACAGGGTAGTGAGTGGCCAAGAAAGGGATCTATGCCAGCTCTGCATCAACATTGTCTCACTTGCTCTTCAGCAAAAAATAAATCAATTGTCACCACTTCCCGCTCTCTTGAGCCACATGTTCCCAATGATTTCCTTCCTATGTCTCTTCTCCCCTTCGATGGCAATGTTAATACGTTTTTCAATGCTTCTGCTCCATTTCGTGCTGCTTTTATGTACTCTCCAGTGCTCTCCTTTTCTACCACTATCCACCCCTCATTTTCTCAGCTGCTGGTTTCTTTTGTTGCATTCTGCTCTTCCTGACTTATCTTGTCACTGCTACTGCCAGCTCTGCAGATCTTCTTCTCAGAGGACACCCAAAACACACAGCCCTCTTTTCGATATAATGCTCGCTTTTCATTTGGGTCTTTTCCTGACATCTAGTTCTCTTTTTGTTTTTGTTTTTGTTTTGTTTTTTTTTTTTTCTGGGATATTATGTCTAATCAAGGCAAAATGACTGTCCTGTTACAAAATTATCTCATCTTAGAATCTGAGCCGTTTCAGGATAAAAATGAAATAAGTAAGAAAACAGCTTGGGGTCCCCAGGAGTCACAGCAGGCCAAGAGATTAAACAGAAGCTTCGTTTTTGTGCTGTGTGCTCTTTGTTTCTCCTTTAACTCCATGGGGCAAACTCCCTGGTGGGGTGAAACACAGCATCTCATGATTGGCAGGTCAGAGCATCCTCTCCAAGAGCGCACCACACCCACAGAAGTGGACAGCTGTCAAGTCACCTCTGAGAAGCAGCCCGACTAACATCTTAGATTTAGGCCAGTGTTTTCCAACTGTGGGTCGTGACACCACATGGGCTGGGGTCAAGTCAGGGTTCACACAGGGTCACAAAGTGTTAGAAAAAGCTAAAGAAATAGTTAAGCTTAAGGATTTCTGTTCAGGTTTCTCCTAGTTGGTGGGGGAAGGGAAGGAGTGGAGATGCACACAAACAGATGATCCAAGGAGACTGACTGTTTCAGAAATCTTGACTTAAAATATTGGGAATTCCTCACTTGAGAGAAATAAAATGGTTCTGTGGCTCATGTGCAGGCGAAATGCTTTGTCTAAGCACGATTTAATATTTTTTTGACATATTAGTTTGAAACTAGCCAGAAGTCTGGAAAGGTTTCAGTACCCTTAAAAGACAGACTAGCAAACAAATACAAGAGACATCAGCATGAGCATCCTAGTAATAGTACCTGGCTTTCGTCAGAACATTTTGAAAGGGTTCTCAACAGTGAAAGCATTTATGCTTCCAGTAGAGTAAAATAAGGTTTTTATTACCCACATTTTACAGAGGAGAACCTGGCAAGGTGGCTTGCTCTGTGTCATGCAGAAGTTCTGTGGCAGACTTGAAGGCTGAGTCCAAACCAGAATCCTTAATTAAGTCCTTGCCACAGGACTATTCTGTACTCAGAGTCCTGAAAAAAATATTTTTCAATCATATGGATATCACCAGCACCTATGTAATTAGAATTGTGCAATTACAGGAACGTTGCAACAGACCTTGGGGTCATGGAAGGTGTGAGAGGGTTTAATCCGATGACTGAATTTTTTGGGTCTTACACAAATAATACAGATACAGTCACAGATAGTGATTTGCCAATATGATTTCACCCCTAAAGGGAATACCTGTAAAATCTTGCCCACGCTTGATCATAAAGATCAAATTCAGTGGCTGCTTTTTGTTCTTCAGGAGCAGGATAGCAGTGAAACAAACAATGTCATTACAGGCATTATGGTTCCTCCAAACAGCAGTGGTAGCGAAATTGCCAAAGGTCTTCCTAACGTGGGCCACCCTGCAGCCCCCTTGATGGTTGCTGTAGCTTTTGCCAACCTGGGATAGATTGAAACGAGGGAACTGATGTGGTGTGGCACAGCCGGCCGTGCTGGGGAGATGTCTTACAGCAGCAAAGCCAAGCGGGGTTTGTGAGCAGCTCCAGCATGGCCTTCCTCATGCGCGCAGCCCAGAGCCAGATGTGCAGCACCAGACGTTGTCTAGGAGGAGACAAAACCTCTTCAACAGCGTTTCTGAACTTGAGTAAACCGCAATGGCAGCAAGACTTATCCATAGGCGATCAGCTCCTTGGAGCAGGGACTAACCAGCACCAGAATGAGCCTGCATTGATTACATTTTACAAGTTGAGATACTTTCAGTTAGCTGATTTGGCGCTGGTTCATCAACCCAGCTGCTGGCACAATTCCGTTTTCTTGTGTAGATAAGAACTTGGCCTCACCCATTACAGACGGATTTGTTAGCTGGGAAAAGATCATTTATTGCTTTCACATCATTGCTTTAGGTATCCTTGGATAAACTGGCTATGCAATGTAATAGTTGATAAATTTCTGCATTCAGTATTTTCTTGATATCTGCATTCTATATACTTTCCTACTTACTTTAAATATTTCCTTATTTACTTTAAAATATTTTAAAAAGTGAAAACTTGTAGTACTTTTCTTCATGCCATTTCCTAGTGATGAAATGACTCTTGCAAGTATCTTTGTCCGTAAGAATAAGTCTGTTACGAACTAACAGATTCTCCCACTGTTTCCCCCCTTGAGTTTGGGAAACTTACCTGTTTACAATCATCGCCTCTGTTTCTGCAGGGGAAGGTTGGGAAGCCTGGGACTTTCAAAAAAATATTTATGCGTGTGCTGAGTGGGGTGGAGTAGGAATGGATACTGACTGGGAGCATTTTGATTCCAGAGCCTTAGAAAACTGTTAATAGGATGATGAAAGCTTAATATTACAGATCTGTTACACTCTACTGGGCAATTTTGCAAGGTTTCTTTGTGCATGGCAATTATCAAGTCCCATCAAAATACCTGTAAAATTTCGACCTGCTAGAAACAAAATCACTTTTCTTTGCCTAGATTAATACTGTGATAAATAAAAATGTCTTAAAAATATCTGCCCAGAGACACTCTAGACTCCCTTGGTATCTAAGGTCTCTTACCCTGGTAGATGCAACAGAGGTTGTATCAAAGACCTGCGTCCTTCTGGAAAAGAAGCTAGGGGCCAGCTGAGGTGTCCTAGAGCATCTTAAATGGTACTACAAAACTTTGTTTCTGTGGTAACTGGATCCCACATATACTTTTTTTTCATGGGTTTGTGTTTTGGTGGGTTTTTTTTCCCTTTTTTCAATAACAGAATGAAAAATATTATGGCTCTTCATTTCATCGTTGTAGGTACTTGTGTGTGTGTGCATTTATAAACAGCGTTAGGGCATTGCACAGCAGCAGCAGCTTGAAGAAATACGATGGCAAGTAACACAGGCTCGCCTGGCAATAGAGAAACTCTGGACCTCTTAACTGGTCATTTTCTAAGATCTGGATTTTTTAAAATGTGAAAGTTTGTTTAGAATGTGTAATATCAAGAGCTAGGTGTTTGAAAAAGACTTAATGTTGAGTTGTAGTTAATTGTTTGTTCTGGAAGGTACTAGTAACATATATATATGTATATAACTATATAATTGGATGTATTTATATATATATATTACACATATTTAAATGTGGCAGCTCCTCAGAGGAATCAGCTGAGTTGCACTCCTCTTCTAGAAGGGGGAGTATGGGTAAGCACAACCTCAAAGTTTCTGTTAAATATCATACCTAGGTAGTCCAGACAGGGAGAAATATAGTACAGAAATATAGAGACAGCAGGGACTAAAATAACGCTTTCAGCTCATGCCACTCTCTCCTCTGTGACTACGTGTGAAATCTCCATTGTTACTCACCTGCACGCCACTGGGCCTCAGAAATTTGCAGCCAGAGCAAAAGGAAACCCCAGAGGTGCAGATCCTTACTTTCTGAGGTATAGAAGCATCTTGAAGACCACTCCTAACGCTGCATGATATACAACACGGTAACAACCATGTGCTTGCAGGGAGCCATGAACTGGGTAAAATATGCAAGACTTCAGGATTTCTTGATGGAGTAGTGAGTGGAGAAGAGAAGGCTGAGGGGGGGATCTTATCAATACTTATAAATATCTAAAGGGTGGGTGTCAGGAAGATGGGGCCAGGCTCTTCTCAGTGGTGTCCAGTGACAGGACGAGGGGCAATGGCCATAAACTGGAAAACAGAACATTCATCCTGAACGTGAGGAATACTCCTTCACAGTGAGGATAAGAGAGCACTGGAACAGGCTGCCCAGAGAGGTGGTGGAGCCTCCTTCTCTGGAGACATTCAAAAGCCACTTGGACTTGTTCCTGTGTGATCTACTCTAGGTGATCCTGCTCTGGCAGGGGGGTTGGACTAGATGATCTCTAGAGGTCCCTTCCAACCCCTAACACTCTGTGAATCTGCGGAATTACTTCAGGTTTTCTTTAGGCTTCTAAGCAAAATCATATTTGGAGAGAGATCTTGGCTCAGCACTTCCTTATTTTCCTTCATCTGGAAGGAAAGGGCAGCTCAGCTATCATTGCCAGTCTAAACAGATGAAATGATCAATTTTCCAGATGGGCTAGTGGTTTTCTATGTTCCCTACCTACCTGATACACTCACAGGAACTGGGCCAAGAAGCAGGATCCTCATGAAATCCTGGCCCTGGTGAAATCAAGGCTAAAGTTTTATAAGACTGAGGTATCAAAGCTAGTCTCAAATTGTTTTGACAATGAAAAGGTCTCCAAACTCAAGTATGTTGTGAAGTCTGACTTCATGCAGCTGTAAATGGAAGAAATATAGAGTAGATGTACCCACCTGACAGAAGATGGGTTTCTTTTGAAAGGTCTGACAGCCTCATTTATGCAAAAAGCAAAGCTATTACAATTATAAACACAGAAACAAAAGGCCTCTCAAACTGTTCTAGCCAAAGCCACATGTTTAAAATGCATTACAATGGGTGTTAGACTCAACGAGCAATTATCTGGATCTAGGCAATAAATAAATAACAATAACTTTAATTACAAATCTGTGATAGAACTCATGGAAGGAATAGAAAAATGATGTCTGGAGCTAATTAATGCTCAAAAGTCAACAAACAAGAGAAAGATAAACAGACTGAGATCATCTTCAAGTACTGTGAGGAGCTAAACTGTCATGTATTCCCTAGGGAGAGCTGAAAACAGTGACAAATCTAAATCAGGTTTCCCAGGAATTGCCAGTTTTTTTAAGGGCATATGAAATACATATGGCATAAACATTCCTGATACCTAATTCCAAAGAGCTCGGTTGCGAGGTACGGTGATTTAAAATCACTCGTTTTCCTTGCATCAGCAGAATTCTCATAAACATAGGCATGCCCAATATGTTGATGGTGTGATTTCATACAAAACCACAATTATCCTTGTGCTCCAAGTCTGTAAACAAGAGTTATATAAATGGCACGATTTCATGCGGTGTTTTATCTGAAGCAGCTGGCAGCTGTGCACTTACCCACACCAGCTCATCTATCAACAACTCTAAGCCCTTCCAAATACAGGACTCGCAGTAGAGAAAACGCAACTATTTTAAACCTAGAATTATCTCTGTCTCCTCAGCTCTGTCGTTGGATTGGTCTGAAAGTGCTGGTCCTGTGCCTGGCACTATACAGCACGCTAGTCGGCATCACCGTGACAGCACAGCTATCCAAAGGCATCGACCAGCTCAGGTAGTGCTTGTCAACTGTGCATGTGTCGGCCTCAGGAATGACTGTGGCTCTGGTGAGAGACGTTTGGTTGACACCTTGCCTCTATTCATCCGCAGAACAGTGAGTGAAGAGATACAGGTAGCGTTCGTCCGCAGCATAATGCGTGCCACCTCTGGAAATGACAATGCCCAGTGGCCACCAAAGCCTCAGGAAAGTCTGGCCCTGACTTCAGTGACTCTTGCTTTGGTCTGCAGTCACCCAGTTGTTGAACCCCGCTGCTCCAAATGACAAGAAGAATACCAGTTGTGGAGGTGGTTTTCTTTCCACCCTGCAGGCGCGGGTCCAACAGGAACTAGAGCAAGGCTGTGACTCCTTAATAATTAATTTCAGATAGGCTCCTCTAGATCCTTGATTTTCCACAGGCTTAATCTGACAACTAAAAGGCATTGATGCTTGAAGGTTTGTCCATTTGTTCTCAAATACTCCAAGCATGCCCTATGCTTCCTCTCGCCTCCTTGTTTTCCTTCTTACGGTATGACCCAGTTAATTTCTTAGTGGAGACAAACCCAAATATCACAGATTGCTCTAATGTTAAAACTGGCTCCATTGTGAATGCTTGAAGTTACTAATAAAAAATTCTAAACCAAGCAATAAAATGTTGTTTAATTTGAGTAACTTAAAACTAAGCTCAAAACACAGAGAAAGGAGATTCCTCTCTCTCCTCCATAAAACTGTTCCACAGTTGTACTGTCAAGTCAGATAAAGGGAACATATTTCACTCCGCAGGTCTTTTTCTTTTTTTTTTTTTTTCTGATGGAGAAAACACAAGTGAACTTTAATACCAGCCAATCCAGCCATGGCAGCACAAGAAACTCTGCTTCATACTGCTATCGTAGCATGACTTTATCTGTTTAAAATTTTTACAGTGGAGCTTGCAGCCAGGCAAGAAATTATTCTTCTGTGAAGAAATAATGATCAAAATTAAGAAAAAAAAAATCCCAGTTTTTTAATTTAAAAATCAAATCATTTTCCAACAGTCAACCTCCAAACTGTCAAATTTGTGGATGACAAAACCAAGAAAAGGTTTTTCCACAGAATTTTGACAAACATCAACAACAATTAATACAAAAAGATCTATCTTGTAAAGAAAAAGCAATAAAACATGGAGGAGCTGGTTGTTCACTAAAAATATTTCATAAGCCATTTTTCAGAGCTTGTTTGTGGCTCATTTCCACATCTGTTAGAAACTTATAAAGGAATGAGGAAGACAGTGCTGTAAAGTTTCAGAGAGTTAAAGCAAAAAGCCCTAATGACAGCTAAGGCCGTGTGATAACTGCGCAGGTAGTGCTTGGTCTGTCATATTTTGTCCAAGAGAGAACTGGTGCACAGCAGAAGAGGAAACTGGGGCAGCGCTGGGGAAAGCCTAGAAGCAGCAGTTGTACAGAACTTAAGAGCTTCCCTGAATTTTGTTATTTTTTTCTTGCATGCTTAAACCCATAGCTGGTGTATATCACCTCCTCGGGGGAAGAGCAAGTATCACAGTGTACTTTAGCCTCTTCTGCAGCAGAAAAAAGTGAAATTTATATAAAGCTTGTTTCACAGCTCATTCTGCCACAGTGGATTTCTGGTTTTCTAAGTCAACTAATCTTCCTGTACCTTGCTTTTCCCTTTGAAATGTGCAAAGGATCACATTAGCTCCTAGAAGTGAAACCAGGAAAAGCTATCTGTAGGATTTCTGACACTACCTAATTCTAGGCAAGAGAAGCAGATGAGACTTGCATAAATCATCAGCAGGATCACTGACTAGAAATGGGCCTTGGAGGGTTTTTTTTTTCCTCAGGCAGAACTGCTGTTTGCACAGCACAGTGTTGGCTTGACTACTTTTCTTTGGGGCTTCACGTTGCTGGGCTATTGCATTCCTTGTCCTGGCTCCCTTCCACCAAAGAAATCATTGATCACGCATAATTTGCAGAAGTACATCGTGGTTTAGTCTTCCTGTCTACTAGGGACAGCGTTTGGCAAGCGAAAAGATCCAGAGGTGAGGATCTCTGGATTGCACGAATACGCACGCATGCACCGAAAGGAGAAGGGGCTTCAGAAAACATCGGCTCTTGGGAGTAACTTCTGGAAAGATTTCCAGGACTTGGAATCTGTCATGATTAAAACCAGTTGTTCGCTTTCTTATCTTCTGTCAAACTTGAGAAGTGTAATGACAGCTCTTAAAGATCGCACTCTCCAAGGATTGGGAATGCTCAGAGTGGCACGTGAGCCAAAGAGAGTGAGGGAGATAAAAAAAAAAAAAATCAGGGGTGAAAGTTCCCTTCTGCATATCACAGAAATGTGGGCATGCTTTGCTTTGCCTCCCAACTGCTGATACAAAACTGTATCATCCTTGAACGTATATGGCTTTAGAGCAAAATCTAAAAGGCGTCTATTGATATTAATACCACAAACATTGCCCTGTGCTCCAAAATGAACTTTTTTGGCTCATACTGTGAAATGACAGCTTAGAAAATAAGAGCACTCTGTTGTGGTAGCCTTCGATTGTCATATGTATATATGCATCACGCACAGACACACTCACACACAAACAGATCTGTTTAGCGACGGCCTCCGAAACAGGGTCTTCGGAAAGGTTACCGCTCCACCATATGCAGGACTTTGATTTATAGTTATATTTTTCACAGCATGACACACATTGTTGGTGAACTGAGGCCGTGATAAAATCGTAGAGGTGTAAAGTTTCACTGGCTGGATGGTAAAGGGCCGAGTCAGAGAGGGTGTAATGCGAGTCGAGAGCTGCTCTCCAAATGAATGAATTTGTATTGTGGATCTGGTTACAGCCGGCACACTGCCCTAATCCATCAACAGCAAGTTCACTTACAAACCAGCCTTTGTTTTTAATCCATGAGCCTTTTGGGATTCACTATAATCAAATAACCAATCAGAGGAACACAGAAGAGGGGAAAAAAGAGAAAAAATTGCGACAGTGAAGTTTACTCTCAGCCACAAACTCTCCCTCACCACCCCCCACCCCCCCTTCCCCCAGGTAACCCAGATAACAGTATAATGCACGTTAAGCTTACAGGCATTAAAAACTCCACGAGTTGGAAGTTAAGGCATGGCAAACAGATCTCGTTACTTTCTGGGGGTGCTTCTCTGCGGCTCGGGAAGGCTTTGATTTCAAACCACGTATGCTTGGAGCACGGACGCAGATTAGTGATGGAAGACAGCCACGGGGATTGCGATTGCTGCAGCTCGTTTTGAGCAAATGAAAAGAACATCCTGGATTTTGCAATTATAATGTGTCAAGCTGAAATAACATATGTTCCTTGTCAAGGGTGTGATATTAAGCCTTGGGGTGTGTCTATGTATACATAAACAAATACTTTTATTTTAAAATGTGTGTGTGTGTTTTATTCAGTTTAGCTTGAAGAGTAACCTTTAGGCTACTTTTCCTTGCAGAAGACTAAGCCAAACAACCACCGCTGCCCAAGAGCCCACATTAGGATGGCAGGCACATCCTTAAAGATGGTACAGGCTGCAGTTCCCATGTTAGTATGATAATATTATGGTTTCTACTCTTACGCCACAACCCTGGGCTACCTGGGCCACCCTATCTAGCTACCATGCCATGTAGTCTCTCAAGATGGACCCAGAAGATGAGGACATGCGGTATGGCTTCCTCAGCACCATATGGCTGAGCTCCTCAACGTGTGCGTGTCTGTGTGTGCCGCGGGGTGTGTGTGGGGGGGGTGGGGATGGAAGGAGGAAGGTGGCAAGACGCACACATCATGCCATTAAAGCAGTGACAGATGGTGATGAAAGTGCCATAAACTCGTAAGCATTGACAGCTCACGGCCACGACTGAAGCAGCTGCTGAGGTATCACGTTGTAAACAGACCCCATTGGGGCACCCCCCCTTGCAGCGCCTATCACAGAAGCTGTCATCTCTCGCAAACACTGCCCTGTCCTGCCACAAACCCACCTCACCCGTCTCTCCCTCTGGCAGGGGATGCCATGGGGTGAAGGCACTGTGAGAGGCTTATGGTGGGACTGGAAGAAATCCTTTTACATCCTGGGCAACCTGAGATGAGGATGAAAATGGAGAGACAGCCATAAAGTCCCCCACGTCAGGGCACAGGCAGGACACTGGTGCCATCAAGCAGTCACAACACATTTCTTGGTACTTGTCCCCAGCCTGGTCTCCCTGCTGTGCAGCCTGACTCCACATGTGGGAAGGTCTCATACCCAAGAGTGTGGCCAGCTTCTTCCTAGTGATGGATCAGTTGAGCAGCAAAAGTTCTCAGCCTTTAGGTCTGCTGTACAGCTATGGTGAGCTCCCAACCTCCTTTAGACTTCCATCAGACCTTGTTTGATCTCTACATCTTGTTCCCATCATGCTAAAGAGAAACATACAGCATTTCCACTATATTGAAACGCTGGATGGCCTGAAACCTGGAAACCAGCTCTCTGCTCTTAGGAAGCTCTTTCTTTGACCTGTAAGGAAGCTGAGATACCACAGCCTCTTCTCAGGACAAATAATATTGGATACCAATGCTCCTGTGACCTCATCTCAAACATCCTTGCCTTGCCTTGCCTTGCCTTCTTGCCTTGCCTTTCCTTTCCTTTCCTTGCCTTTCCTTTCCTTGCCTTGCCTTGCCTCCCCTTGCCTTTCCTTGTCTTCTTATTTTTTTTTTTTATATTTTAATATACATACACACACTTCGGCAGGGCAGCTGAGGCAGCACACTATTTCTGCTGAAATTCCTTAGTCCCACTCTACTCACCTACTCAGCTTAGGCAGAAATGGTGAGTTTGGATGCACAAACAGACATAGAAAGGGGGCAGATCAGTTACTCCTTGCATCTGATCTTTCGATGCTGTTGGTGCGGCTGCCCTGAGGGTAGGGAGCCAGCAGAGTCCTCTAAGAGTGTCTTGGGTCACTCCTTTCAGAGCAACCTTGGAAACCATGACTCCCTCTGCTCCTGACAAAGCCCCATGGCACACTCCCATGCTACTGAGACCCTTGCTGGGCGTCATCTCTGTGGACTGCAGTCCCCATGAGGACACTCTCCCACCAGCTGTAAATGGGTATCTGACCAAGCTGAGTCTGGTTTTCTGGTTTTGTCAGACCAAACACAATCTCTGGCAGAGAAAGGGCAGCAGTCAGACAATCTGGGATGTCTATATTGGCTTTTTTTCTGGCATTCTCTGACTGCTTAACACTACAGCAATGCATGGTCACAGGGTTTTACTTAACTCACCAAAGTACCTACATACTCAGTAAAAGACAGTTGACCAGGGCTGCTGGTCAGGGAAATTTGCCCTCTTCCCCAATGTACAGACCCCAGCAGTCTTGCTGTGCTCCTCCTAGGCTGAGGTCTGCTCTATGGGATCTGCCTGGGAATGCTGCTTTGAAGAAATAAGGTAGTTGGCTGCTGTAGCACTGCTCACAGGACCAAACGTAGATCCAGGGGAGTATTGTAGGACTATTTCATACCACTGTGAGCCTCTTAGATGTACACGTGTTGACCGTGTTAGTCTAAGGACTATGTGAGCATCCTAACCCTGATTAATCCTGCATAATTTGAAGCGCTTAGGTGCCTAATTTGCTCTGTTTTCAGTGAGAAGGCAGAAGAGTCACTGTGTCATTTAGAGCCTGAACTGCCTGCAGCAGGTGCCCCTTGCTAATCCAGCTTGAGCTGCGTTGAGGATAAATACATAGTGTTCTCTTTCCTGTATGCACTGGGAAATGAACTGGGAGCTTCTTTGCTGTGGAAATACTGTACAACAAGCAGCACAGTCTGCTGGAAAAATTTGGCTGGACCACTTGTTGTATGAAAAGGTCTGTTCTCATCCAAGTAAAAACTTAAAAATGTTCTGACTTCAAAAGAAATAGTAAGAAAAACTCCCTTTTTTAATTTCAGGAAGTGATTTTTTTACCAGCTGGGTTTTGATTTTTCTTATTTTTCATTCTTTCATGACATAGTAGGAATAATGTACTAATAACATGTCATTAGCTTTAGTACGTAATGCTGAGGAAAACACCTTCTCTCCTTTTCTTGACCCATTTGATGGAAGAAATAGGTTTGAGACATAGATCAAAGTACAGCTTTGGTGTGGTGGGAACCAGTCAGAAGTGTCAACTGATTCATTTTAATGCACAGTTTTATTTTGCCTCACTCCCTGCTTCCCACTCTGCTTCTCACCTGTGCTGGAACTCTTGAAAAGTCCTTTCACCCTGGTGTGCCCTTCCAGCTTGCCTTCAGAGGGAACCCTACATGGCAAGCCTGAAGTTAATTTCCATTCACAACAGAAGCAGTTTAGCCGCAGCAAAGCCCTGTCCAAGGCTTTTTAGTGGCACTGATGAGCCCACGCAAATCTCCATGTGGCTGATCCTTAGAAAGCATCAAGTATTTGGGCTTAGTCATTTAAAGCCACTTGTGTTGTAGGTCAGTCTGCCAAGAGACATACCCGTAGTCCCTTCACCACTGAGTCTCCTGCAATCTCTTTGAATGTGTCTCCCTTCTCTTTCCATATCTTTCTTTGGACAACGGTTTTCAAACTTTGACAACATATGGACCACTTTTTTTTTTTTTGGGTATGGGTGTGGACTTCCGTGTAAAGAATTTGAAGCTTCCTGACTACATATTTATTTTTCAATACTAGTTTCTGTGGCCACCTCATAAGTCACCTATGGAGCCACAGATCACAAGCTGAAAACCACTGTTCTGTGGTACTTATGTCAATACTTAGTCATGAAAATGGTACCTATCTAGGAAAACATAGATAACCAGCCTGCAATGTTACAAATATTCGTATTTTCAACATCTCTGCTCCTGAACCATGCAGTCATTACGAGAAACTTTTTCTCAAAATAAACAGAAAAGAAAGCTCTTATAAGTACTGAGGAGTGTTTCCAACATGAGCTCTGCACACTTAACACCAGAAGACTTTGCAGAAAGCACAGTAATTCCTCTCCCTTTTCGCCTCATCCAGTGTGTTCATTTTTAAATCTCATGCTTTTGGAGTGGGTTAGCCTTCACAATACTGGAGCAGCAAAGGAGCAAGGAAAAAAAAAAGTTTCAGTGTCACCATCACCATCAGGATACTGCAAATGGTCTGTCATCTACTAGGAAATGAGACTGAAGCTACATGGTGGCAAATGAAAAGACACAGCCCTGGTGATAGTGCAGGCAGACATCAATTCTTCAAGTGCTTCCTGTCATGAATCCAGGCATCTGGCAGAAAAACACTGAAGATTGATTTCATACCTTAAGGGATACATGAACACATTACTAGAGGCTTGGACTTACAAATGGATTTCTAAATTCCCTTTAAAGATTTGGGATTTTTTGCAGAATTAATTTCTCATTTTATTGAATATTTTTGTTATACCATATTTAACTGTATGCTCATGTATCATCTGAACATGGATAAGCTAGATTAAGAAAATGCACAAATATTTGACTTATGGTTAAGGATCATCACCAAGCCTAAGAGAAAGCAGATAATTACACAAACCTGTGTTTCCTTGTGTGTAGGAACAGAGCCTCAGCTTGACAAAGAACTAATATTTTGCTAAGGTAAGAAAGCTGAAATCAGATAGTGCTGTTTTATTACTTTATTATTGATAAACATGGACTGCTAGAATGTTTTAACAGTGATCCAGCCCAGCAACCCTTCGCTCATACAGGCTCTGTGTGTAAGCTTAGGCCCTTAAATGGTTGAACTATTCTTAGCCTTATGTGGTGAATACCCAGGAATGTTCATGGGCAGAATATTAAGGACAGAAGATGGCCCTAACAGTGCTTGGCAAGGGGAGATGGGATTTATGGAAAATTTGCTTTGATGCTGTTGACTCCTAACTACTGCCTTCTGATGCTGCCCCAACATACGAAATTAGCATTAAACTTGCATTCCAGATGAATGACAGGGAATGAAAAGGAAAAGGGATTTTGGTTCAAGCCTATGGAACTAGATTCAAGACCAGGATCTGTCCAGGTTTAAAATTGGGCTGCATCTCTTTAGCTGGGAATTGCCTGACTGAGGAACTCTCTAGCCACTTCCTAAACAACAGCCTTCCTCTTTAATTGCTTTATAGGAAACACAACATACCTGGTCCAAGTGCTGTTTGTGGCTGGCACAATTACCACTGGACACCACAAAGATGCTTTAGAACTGCAGCCATATTATATAGAGGATTCTCCTTTCAAATATGCTCAGTGAATGCAGGAACCCTCTACAAATCTTGCCCTACAGTTGTGCTTGCTTGTTATCCCCAAAACAAAAGAGAAGCTTAGCCAAGCAAAATAAATACACTATTTAAGAAAAAAGAAAATAGAAAAAAGAAAAAAGAGAAAATCAAACCATTTCTACAGCTCTCCTAAAAAACTAATCCAATGTTACATTACAGTGTAAAGTGCAGCCACATGTAAAGAATTACTACAGCCATATATTAATTTATATTGCTTAACAGCTATGAGAAGTGACTAAACTGCAGTTGCATGTGAGTGTATTTTGGGAATGGATGGAAGGTATTTATGTGCTGCTGTAGAGCTTTGTGACTACCAGACTGTCTATTCCTAACAGAATATTACTTGTTTCACCGTAAGAATGAGCCTTTCCTGAACTTGCTTTTAAATCATTGTAATTACCAGTGCACTAAGTTAAACAATGCCTTTTGCAAGCCAGAGATGAAGAATGACTCGGGCTGTGTATTAGGGAGATGCTTGACCTATCATTTTGCAGCCTGTTTGGGCTGGAACAGAGCAGCTATTAAACTAGCACCACATAAATACGTGATACTTTGAGGGCAGAATCTCAGGACACCCCCCCCAACAAAACCCAACCTACCAAGCAGAAACACCCCATCCATTTAAAGAGAGAGGGAAGTTCGGCTGCGCTTTTGTCTTGCGATCAGGCTGTAAGAACCAGCAACTACCACTGGTGGGAAGGGTAGCGAGTGGTCTTCAATGGTCATAACCGAGGGGGTTCTGCGCTTCACATCTCGTTAGCCCCGGAGTACCCGTGAGGGTATTGACTTCGGAGTGACACAGAGGGAATAGTGCCACCTACCGAAGTAATTATTTTTAGCACCTTAATTTCTTGACCCAGGCTCTTTTCAGCTAAGGTCTGAAGATACTGCAGCATTGGTGTGATACTCATGAAATCAAACAGATCCTTTCCCTTCCTCATTTGTTTCAGGAACCGCAAATAGCATTGCAAACCAACCAGACTCCCAAGCCCCACAGCACCCCAAAACAAGCAATAGACTACTGTTAAACTATATTATTAAAAAGCTACTAATCTGAGAAATGAAGCCCTGGCATGAGGGTGTCTTTAAGCCTAGGGAGACTTGGAAATTAGATTAGAATTTTGGATCTGCTGTGATGCTATTTCTTCACAAATGAAGAGATGTAAAATGAGTTTAGTGGGAGCAAGCTCTGCGGTTTTCTTCCAGATTAACTTATTCAGCATTCGACCAACAGCCTTGAACTACAAATATAAAATTAGTTGCTATAGGGACTGGAGAAGGCTTTGAAAATGCTGACTTAAAAAGCTTTTAAGATGACCTTTTAATCTGTCTCCTTTCTTTCTTTCCTTCTTTCTTTTTTTTTTTTTTTTTTGAAGATAAGCACAACTCTTTCTAAAGCCTGATGATAAAAACTAAAAATCACCCTTCCCCCATATCAATGAACGTGCATAATAATGCCAGGCTAAAGGACAGCACTTTCCCTTTTCAGCAGGCGGAAGAAATACACCAATGTCCTGTCTTCAGGTATCGATTAGTGTTGCTGTGCACTGCCAAACAGCTCTGTAGAGTCACTTCACTGGCAGCTCCTTATCAGGAAGGGGTGAAGTGGTCCCTACAGTTTCCCTTAACTACTGCACAGACTTAAATAGTTAAAGCTGCAAAGCACGGGGTGGGGTGGGGGAGGTTTGTTAAGAACACTCCAGGAACACAGTGACGTAACAGTCACACCATGTGCCGTAAACCGAATTTACCAGTAGAATTATTAATTAACAACCAAAGTCATAAATAACAACAATAAAATGTTGCAATTCAACAGGCGTCTCAAACGTCTTCCACGAAAGATCTAACCAACTCTGGATCCTGTTTCTGCTGACCCACCAGTAATTTTATTGCTGCGAAGGCAATGCAGTGTGTCATACTATGATAGATTTTGGCTTTTCTGACATCCAGCTGCTTACTGTTATTGTTGGCTGTTGCTGAAGTACTGGAGATAGTACAGGTGTTCTGCGCTGTTAGAGCTGACTGTACTGGAGTGAAATCTGGGATACGCATGGGGTGAGGATGTGTCTGCTCTGGTGAGGGAGAGCAAGCAGTCAGAGAGAACAGAGAAAAATGTCAGCTAGGCTTCTTTTTGATCCACTTCAAAATTAATGAGTATTTTATCAGGCTCCTCCTAGTTAAAGAGAGAAGATGATCTATAAATACAGATCTCTGTTAGCTGGTTGGTCACTTTTTATCTTATTTTCGCTGATCAGTTGAATGACTCCAAACTACTCGGTCTGATCATACATGCCAAAACTATTCATATGTAGTCATGCGTTTCACAAGTTTAAAGCTAGTACCTGTGCCCAGCTCATAACTAAGAGTCATCCTCAATCTACAGATGGGCAAACTGAGGTGTTGACCAGCTGACCATTGCTGGTCATCTTTAGATGAAGCAATTTGTCCAAGGCTACATGTTAAGTCTGGGAAAGAGGACATAGGTGCTTCTCAATCTGAGAAGAATGTTTGAGTAACCAGCTAGAGCAGACAGGACAGTTCCTGCTAAACACAAACTCAGGTGAGTGGTATCTCTTTCCAGTATCAAGGAAGCAATACAAAGTTAATCCTATGCCTCTGTTTTTATAAAAACACTTGACAAACATCATGAGTAAATAAACAGCTGCCTCTGAGTTATTTACAGTGCTGTTAACCGGTA
This sequence comes from Psophia crepitans, assembly GCA_013399095.1. Lineage (NCBI taxonomy): Eukaryota > Metazoa > Chordata > Aves > Gruiformes > Psophiidae > Psophia > Psophia crepitans. The sequence goes on along the minus strand of VWZZ01004268.1, from coordinate 288,503 downwards.
TTAAGGCTTCAAAATTGATCACCAGAGTCAACAAAGGGTTGAACAAACATATCCGTGGTTGAGTATTTGTATTTGAGATTAAGTACACATGTAAGACTGTGAACACATGTGTTCAGCCAAACTATTGAGGCTAATTATGAAGAGACATCAGACTGTGCGTTAAATGGCATTTTGCTCAAAAAGCAAACAAACTATTCATGCAACTCATATTTACCTTCATCTTCTTGAATCTAATCTAATCTTATTTGGGACTCTTGTCAATACTTTATATCGAGCTTTGACCTGATCATTTCTTAATGAGTTGCTTTCGGTTTCTCCATTTTAAATTCTTTCCCCTCTACCAATGGTGTCTTGTCTAAAGCCTCAGTATCCTTTGAATGGAGTAGTTCAATAGCAAAGGTTCCCTCCCCACACCTCCATGCCCCTGGGAAAACAAGGCAATAGACAGTATACATCCTTGCTGGAGCTCCACTTGACACCAGGAGAGCATCAGAAAAAAAATTCAGTGAGGCTCTTTTCTATTTCAGGCGTAATTTTTCATACCGCAAATAAATTAAACACCACAAGTACTTCAGGAGCTGAATTTGCTCCTCTGCAGCAGTACAGAGTGCAAGGGAGCATGTATTCAGATGGGTGGATACTACAACTTTTCAGCAGGGACTTGAATAAACAAGAGAGCCAGAAATAACCTGGTGGTAAACCTAAATAAAGGCAAACAGTTTGGCTTTTGCATTTGTGTTTACCTTTTTAAACTGGCTTTTTCAGAACCTTCAGGGAGCCATAACAACCTGAGATCTGGTCTTTTCACAGCACATCCACCATCCTGGAACTGAAATACCTGGAGAAGATTAATTCTTGCAGTATTTGAGCTTTACAAATCACTCCCCTTAGACAGTTAAAAAAGACTCTGAAAATAAATCAGTCCATATGTGAGAGAATTTGTGCACCTCTTGCCATCTGAAGCTTTTATGCATAAAGTAGTATATTTTTTTGGGGAAAAAAAAAGGTGTATTACACAGTAAGGGAACTTGGAGCAACATTACATTAGAAAATCTCTTTATTCCTTTCCATCTGCCCTCAGAGAGATAGATGAACTCAGCTCAAGTGGGGGTTATCAGGGCCGATGCTCCGCTAGGCTAATCCTGGTTAATCCAAACTCCAATGACCCTGTGGTAAAGGCAGACGGAGTGTGAGGAGGAAATGCCCACCTACCTTCTGCCTACGTCTGCCAGGCAGTCAGCAAACCGCCCTGCAGACTTCTGTGCCCGCACCTCCTTCGCAGTCCCCTGACACCACTTGGGGTCCAGACTAGATTATTAGCAACCAACATCTACTTCCTTCTGGTAGCTTTTTATGTAGGTCTACTTGGAAATTTTTTGCCCTCCTGGTTTGGCTAGTGTCAGCATCATAGAATCATAGAATGGTTTGGTTGGAAGGGACCTCAAAGATCACCTAGTTCCAACCCCCCTGCCATGGGCAGGGACACCCTCCACTAGACCAGGCTGCCCAAAGCCCCATCTAACCTGGCCTTGAACACTGCCAGGGAGGGGGCAGTCACAGCTTCTCTGGGCAACCTGTTCCAGTGCCTCACCACCCTCACAGGAAATAATTTCTTCCTAATATCTACTCTAAATCTCCCCTCTTTTAGTTTAAACCTATTCCTCCTTGTCCTGTCACTACATGCCCTTGTAAACAACCCCTCTCTGAGTTGTCACTCTGGAGCTGGCACCAAAACGTAGCTCCTACTGCTTATTATGACTTTGGACCACGGCAGGAGCTGGTCAGGGGCAGAGGGTGGGCATGCTGTGCCAGCAGACAGCAACTTGTGTAGTGGGCAGGGGGTCAGCCCTGTTGACATTTCCTACCCTGTGGGTATCACTAACATTGTTAGTACCACCAGTACTAACACGGTATCTTTGCTGACTGCCTCACCAGGCACTGGACACTTCCCGTGCAGCCTTCCCAGGAAGGAGGGCAGGTGGTTCCACTCACAGTGCACGAGCCAGTCCTATTTCTCCAAAAAAAAAAAAAGCACCTAATTTTCTGTGGTTGCTAGTTTAATACCTTTTGTCAGCACTAAACTTTCATGGGATGAAAAAAAGAGATTAAAACCAGATTCATTCTTCTGCTCAGTGCGAGAGATTTCAGGTGCAGGGGTTTGTGTCCCGAATAACAAGCTACTTGACTAGAGGCTGATTTTTAACAATGCCACGCTCTTATATTCAAAAAACCCCAAGCTGCATGCACTGCAGCTACACACCCTGTTTCACTCTGGGCCTATTTTAAAAGGGCTTTAAAGCTATTTCACCTGAGTGCCTGCTGATTAGCATGCTGAGTTTTTTAAACCAATCCATTGAATTCACTTCCTTTCTGCGTCCCCAGTGCCCATTCACCTATAGAAATATATAGACAAACAAGGCCCCAGGTGCAGAAAATTGGGCCTTTCCTGCTGTTTATTACAATGTTGACCTTAGGGATTTGTTGGGGGTGGGGGGGAAGGAAAGCAAAAGAAGAAATACATGCTTTGCAATAGGATTCTGCTAAAATCTACCTTCCTTTTCTTGCGAAGTTAAAAAAAAAAAAAGCCTCCTAGCTGCCAACAAACACAGACATCAAATTATTAGGAGGTGGAGTGGGGGCAGGGTTGTTTCAAGCTGTGGAGGGATTTCGGATGAATTGCTGCTGCCAGAAAGCCTGATCTCCCCTCAGCCACCCTCCCTCTCTGCAGTTTGCCTTCTGGTTGTTATCGGGCACAAGAACTCGCTCTGCCTTGTGGTCACCCAGCCTGCTGCCTGGTTTCAGTTGCACAAGCGCAGGAAGAAACAGCCACCTGCTTGCCATATCAGTGAGGTGTCTTGTGCTGAAAAGGCAAGCCTGGAGAGGTCTCTCCTCAAAAACACATGGCCCCCATCCAAAACCGGACCGCCCCACGCCAGCAACTTCACTGCCTGAGGGCAGCCCCTGCTCTCCTCCAGGAGCAGAGCGGAGATCCCCAGATGAAGTGTGCTTTGCCGACAGGAAGGGTTCAAACTTTTCTTGATGTAAACTGGAACAAGTCTTGAGCAGGTCAGATGTTAAAAATCAGGTTGCTGACTGGTTAGGGATGGTGAGTGGGTTAATGCCACCCAGTCCTTCCCTGGGGTCACCCTTTACTGTGCTGAGAGCTAAGGCAGGAGCCGCAGTCGGAGATGGATGTGCTGGAGTGGGAGTGTGTGTAAGGGTTCAGCTTCCTTCTCTATGAAGGTGTTTTGGGACAATTTCTATGGCCTAGAAATTCTGCTTGATCTCAGTGGATTACATGAATGCATTTAGTAAGGCTTAGGCCCTGACTCAAAGAGCTTACCGTCAATTTAAAAACCAGAGACCATGGACAGGAGAAAGGATGCATCATTCCAAAAATGAATAACATGGAGCTGATGTGTAGAGAGAATAAATAGCATGTTAGGGGTGGTCTTTCTCATCTGGTAACTAAACTCTTTTCTGCACAGCAGCAGTTCAGTGCCTTAATCAGATGACTGCTTTCCCTCAAAGCAAAGTGCTTCTCCTCTGGCTCACGCAGATTTAGGCTGAGATTGTCGAGGCTGTTTCCATCCTTAGACCCTTTGGAAACTAATGCGCACCTGGTCAGACTGTCTTGGAGGTAAAGGCTACTGCCTGAGTTAGTGAAGACAGGCGCTCTGCATTTTGCTGTACATCTGAAGGACAAAGCCGATCTGCGGTAAGCCACCTACTCCCCCAGAGTCTGGTCTCAAGTCCAGCTGTCCTGTTTCCATAAGAACTTTAGAACATGCGTGAAGGTATACAGCAGGGGGACACTTCATGTGCCTATGTAGGAATATCAACAGGGGCTCATTTATTTTGTTGGAAAATTGGTGCCAAAAAGCCCTTCTGGGAAACCTGGTCTATAAATCCTAACCCAAAGCACTTTGAAGCACATTGCAAAATCTGACCAAAAAGGTCCAGACAGCAGCAGCTTGCATAAGCCTTGCATAAGGCTGGTCTTTGGTGGCAGTGATGACTATGTCATGACTATGATGATCTCAGCTCCTGAGTCAGAAACAGAGCATTCTCATTGTTTGCTACTTGATATTATACTTTATCAGTAATAACTGGGAAAGGCTCAGAGCATGGCCTTGCATTTTTATGACTTCTTTCCTCTCTCAGCACTATATTTCTGGGACATGATTAGTCACAGGACCTTTGGCATGATTCTTTGCTATCCTGCCTGCAGCCCTGCAGTGCAGCCATTCCACAAAAACGTTTACCTATGCCTTTGCCTTTAGTAACTGCGGCCAAAAACTCTAGATAACAAACTCAGTTAACGCAACCAAGGACAGCTGGCACAACAGAGAATGGATTTCAAGCACTTTGAACTTCTCTGAGATAATTGAATGGGGCTTTGGGCAGCCTGGTCTAGTGGAGGGTGTCCCTGCCCATGGCAGGGGCTTGGAACTGGATGATCCTTGAGGTCCCTTCCAACCCAAACCATTCTATGATAATGTAGAGGCACCCATTTAATACTCATGATTCACTCCAGGTGCAGAGTCTCCTATTACACTGCCTGTGGAGATTGATATCCACATACTTTATCATGTTTGAGTCCAGCTTCACCCGAGGACACGAGCTGGTGGGGAAGCACAGAAATAGGGTGAGTTTCACAGCATACTGCAGACAGAAAGGGAATGAGCTACTGGGGCCACTGAGGAGCCATAGCACTGGGTGACCACAGAGGCCCTGCTAGGACCTGTCACAAGGATGGAGAAGGTCTGCAGGCATTCTGAATTCATTCCTTATTTGGTGGGAAATGCTTGCCACCACATCATGGGCATCCATTTCCAAGACACTGTGCAGATAAATGCCAGTAAGTTATTTTAACTTCCATTTGTTTCCTTTTTCTCATGTATGTCTTCAAATACAAGTCCCAGAATTTTAAGACTAATGATGTCAATATGCCATAGATGGTGTCAGTTACTACTTTATGCCTTCCCTGGCTTGGACACAGTCATATATTAAGAGATGTGCTTAAAATCCAATAAAATACATGAATTACAAGGGTTCCCCTCCATTCCCTCGTGTTCACTTTGATGAGCTAACCAAAACCCACAGTTTGCTTTGAATTATGAATTTAACTCATATTCGTTAACAAACCTCAGGTAGTGAAAACTAAGTCTTTTCTGTAATATAGGCAGAACTTAATGCCCAATATGAAATTCAGCTTAGCCCTTTTTAATTTAAAACCAACTCTTTGCACTTCTCTTTTTCATTTGTTCAGCTTTCTGAATTGGAATCATTAATGTAACTGAAAAAGCATGTTCAAAACCAGTTATTACAAATAAACACCCTGGAACTTTCATTCTAGAATTCATCACTTCATAAAACCATACATCATAAAACTGGCCATTGTGGGCCAAACACATGCTCCGTATAACCCTGTATCCTGTCTGTTACCATGATTAATAGCGGAAAGTGTAGAAGAAGAAAAAAAATGACCTTTTTCCCTCCTGTACCCTTCCACCTTCTAGTAATCAGTAGTTTACAGACCCAAAATGTTGTATTGTAATAACAGAAATGTAATGCTTCAAATAAATCAAAAATAAATCACTGTTTGCTTACATTAAGTCACTCAACCTGATTTTATCTTGGTATCTACTTTTCAAAATTTAGTTTAATTTTTAGAAGAAAATGTATATATTTATGCCAGCTCCAGAGAATTAAGCTGGAAGTATTCCATTCAAATTACAGTGCCCAGGAAGAAGAAAGAGCGTTACAGCTGGAAAAGTAACCCTAACTAAAAATATGACAAAGTCTGGCAAGGTGGGGGGAGCTGTGAATTTGCTCCCGTCCTGCCCTGTAGAAACTATCTGGACATTAGAATTTCCACACCACCACCCCCCCCCCCCCCCGCCTTTTTTTCCCTTGAAGATCTCTCTGGGTTGTTTCAAATTATTTCCTTATTCTCCTTCCTTCTTGCTCCTTGTTATTAATTGTATTTTTATTCCCACTGACTCTTTTCTCAGCCACCTCTTATGAGAATGGAAATACAAACCTAAATTAAAACTTCAAAACCTATAGATACACATTTGATTAGAAAACATGCAGGGATTCCCCTCAACCCAAGTCCTTTTTAAACCCTTCTGTAAACAAGCATGTCTATTTAGGTAGTTTGTTTCTCTATCAATCTGTGAAAAGTTAAGACAATTTTGTGCCATTTTTTGTTATGGAAACAGCCCTGTAAAAATACCATATGGTCCACTGAGGCCTGACCTTATAACCCCAATAAATACAAATCACCCTAGAACTTATCGTTGTAACTTCAAATATGTAGCTAATGTTGTAATCTCAAAAATCCTTCACAGAAAGAAAACAAACCAGCTCCTTTTAAACCCCTGACTTGTTGCTCTTGACTTCAGCTATTTGTTCGATATTTCAGCCACACTAAATGAATGTGCCGGAAATACTTATCATTTCTGAATCGCCCCTAGATCACAGACTCTTCAAATTAGTGACTATCTTAAAAAGATTAACATGATTCATTCTCTTTGTTTCTTTCATTTCAGTATTGTCTTCAGCATATCTCTTGATATCTATTATCAATGCTACCTAATTCTGGCTAATCTTTCCTGATAATTCATTTCCCATCTCCCTATCAGAAACTGTTTTGGCCATTCTGCTTTGCACTTTTCTAACTCTGAAACATTTGTATTATTAATGGCACACAACACTGTATGTTATACCCATCTTATGCCTGATGTCAGGGTAGATATTTCTGTTATTTATATTCTGTGTACATACACCAATCAACAAAGTTCAAATGATCTATGTTGCAAAAGAGCATTACCTTCCTTCACCTCCTCTGTAATATATGGCAATTAATTTGCCCTTCATTTCTTATTTATACATACGTATTTCAGACAACCAGAATCTTCCCTAATTCCTTGTGATTTATTATAAAATAGAATAATAAGCTTCAAGAAAAAAATCTGCTCTCTGAACATGAAAAAAAAGAAGTACTCTGAGTATTACGGGTATAGTGGGAAATGTGATCAGACAGACTATATCATTCAGAGGGCTGGAGCACCTCTCCTACGAGGACAGGCTGAGGGAGCTGGGGTCGTTCAGCCTGGAGAAGAGAAGGGTCCGGGGAGACTTAATCGTGGCCTTCCAGTACCTAAAGGGGCCTACAGGAAAGCTGGAGAGGGGCTGTTTCTTAGGGAGTGTAGTGACAGGACAAGGGGTAATGGGTTTAAACTAAAAGAGGGGGGAATTTAGAGTAGGATTAGGAAGAAATTCTTCCCTGTGAGGGTGGTGAGGCACTGGAACAGGTTGCCCAGAGAAGCTGTGGCTGCCCCCTCCCTGGCAGTGTTCAAGGCCAGGTTGGATGGGGCTTTGGGCAGCCTGGTCTAGTGGAGGGTGTCCCTGCCCATGGCGGAGGGGGGTGGAACTAGATGGGAGGTCATGGTCCCTTCCAACCCAAACCGTTCTGTGATTCTGTGAATCTGTGATTTTATTATTTATCAACAGTATTTTGCTAGTGAGTAGCTAGAACTATCTTCATAGTAGAAAGCAGCCTGATTTCCAATATCACATTAAATTCTGGTTCTGAACTAATTGCTCTTTAGGATATGCTCAAGAGCTTAGTTTTAAAAGTGAGTGGCAGGTTTGGCACCTCTCTTTCTGAGATTGCTGTATGAGGTCTGCGTTTTAGAACGTGCTTTTTCCTTATAAGGAGTTCCAACACAGAAATGTCAAAATAAAAAGCAGCAAAAAATAAATAGTTTCTTTTGAATAATTTCAGTCTTCATGGCTCCTCTGTCTTCTTGAAGTGTGGGTGAATGGGAAAGAAAACCAATTACTGCACATGGCATTTTTAAAGACATGATCTTGGTCACCTTCATATAATTTCTCTGATTTTAGTTCTGCTCTTGGAGTTGATTAGTAACAGTGGAAGTCAAAAAACAGTACCATAACAACAAGCTACACCTTGCTCTTCCCGAGGACAGACTAAAGGAGAGGCAGGAGTCAGACTCATCTTTTCCCTTGCGCCTCTTCAACTGTTAGATTTGTGTCAGCAAGACAAAATAACATAAATGCAACAACATTTGTACAAAAACGTTTGTGCTGCCTTTTCCTTCCTTTCCAGTGCTGCACTAGCAGTACAAATGACAGAAGAACAACTTGGAGATGCATTTGAGCATTTGTTCTGTGAGTGCTTCTACTCTCACCCAACTAATGGATGGAAACAGTGCCAGATGATTCAGCTAACAAATGCCTATTAAAAAAAGGCTATTTGGGATCAACCCACACAGTAAACAGTTCTAAAAGCTAACTGTACGGTAAATCAGCAGACTGGAGATTTATATAAAGAAATCATTGTTTACTCAGAGATATTGCACAAGTAAAAGAAGATCAGAGAAGTTCACTGCAATGCTACGGAGGAGCTACAGGCTGCAAGATTTCAGTCCACGGAGACTTTGGGGAGAATTCCTAGGTAGGCTGAACGCCACACGCTTGTCTCTGTAACTCCATAGTGTTACTTGTGCAAAAAGCACATCCACAGTGATGTTCAGTGCAAAAAAAGGCTATGCCAAAGATTGCATAAGTGCTGAGGAAAGGACTGGTGAGGGTTGCTTAATACTACTTTTGTCTCTGTTCTTGGAGCTGTCCTGAGTAGAGCTCTTAAGGCATGATGCAGCCCAGACTCCTAACCTTAATGTGTTAAATACATTGTCCACTTTGGATTGTTCACTTAGCTCCAGCAAATGCCTTCTATTTTTTCCTGCCTGAGTACAATTAAAATCACAGGATATTTGCCAGACAGGCTGAGACTCTGTCACCACTCTAAGCATCCCTCTGCAGTATTCTGACGGAAGATCAATCAAATCACTCTTAGTTTCACCTATAAACAATGTATTTTAACTGACTTTACAGGTCCTTTTGGAGGCAGCTTAATACACAGGCACGTGTAGCGAGCTATACTGTTACCTGTGCCAGACAGCACTTTCATTTACCGAGGAATCATAAGGGAAAACTAGGGTAGAGTGAATGAATTTATCGGTGAGCTAAATTTGGCTTATGATAACAAATAAAACTAATCTATAAAATAAGAAATTGCTACTCAGGAATAGGGGAAAATCCCATGTTCCTCATTCCTTTTTTATGCCTTCACATGCAAGTTGTAATGTGTTTCACAGGTGGCGTATCACCAGGTATGCACAAGAATACCTGAGAACTACAAACATGCAGCCTTCTTACAAACTAACTGCAGACATCTCTAATTATCAAGACCTGAGATACAGTTGATTATATTCCATGGAGTTTCTTGAGTAGTGATTTTTAAAAAACCAACCTCTTTGCATTGACTTCACTTACGGATCAAAAAATAGCTCCTGAGTGTAAACATGTCATAGAATCACAGAATCACAGAATGGTTTGGGTTGGAAAGGACCGCAAAGATCATTCCAGCCCCCCTGCCATGGGCAGGGACACCCTCCACTAGACCAGGCTGCCCAAAGCCCCATCCAACCTGGCCTTGAACACTGCCAGGGAGGGGGCAGCCACAGCTTCTCTGGGCACAGAAAATAAAAATACAGTATGCTTTGTAAGGATATCAGTTCTGAAAGCATATAAGAAGTTATTTTCCCAGTAAGTTCATACTCAGTTTTCTGTACACTTATATTTGTGACCTTGTGCAAAAGAAAAATGCCTTATCTATACTACATACATCTATTTCAAATGTAGTCCATTGTAAGAAACAGAAGTAAAACATAATTTATATTTTACCAAGAGCATCTCTGAGACAAAGTGGATATTACTTTTTAAAAAAACATTAGAGACTGTAAATTGCATTTTTTTTTTCTCACCGTACATCTATCTCCTAGTTTTCAGGACAAAAATTTGAAAGATCACTTTTGTCCTACCAGGTTATGACCAAGTGCACTCCTTAGTCAAAAAAATACTGCAAACACTTTTCTGTTGGTACTGAATTGCAACTGTGCTATTTAGTGTAGTTCCTGTCCTATTCTTGTCTCAATATACATTTCTTTGCTCGCAACTTGGCCTCTACTGTTTCGATTAAATTAGAAGCACTTTTAGTTTCTCTGGAACTAAAGCCTCTAGTGCTATAAAGCAGTGTGCCTATATATGACAACAAATACAGGAGGGGCCCTGCTATTTGAAAGTTTATTTTAACAGAACAAGCCTCCATGGATCACAGAATTGGATGCATCCTACAGTCACAGTTATGCATTTTATGAAAAGTCCATCTAGAAAACACAAGAAATTGGCATTTCAGGAAAAAAAAAATACTGTCTGGACAGTTTAGTTGCATCAAATCCCACTCAAACAGGTGCAAAGCATTAGCGCAGTGTCTTTTTATAGATTCCCATATGGGTGAGCAAGTCCCAGAATATTTTTGTATCTGTGTGCATTTGCATTTTCAATACATTCTTTTTAGTTCTTTGCATACTCCTCTCCGGGTTTGTTTTCAGAAAACTACCCCAGGTAAACAGTCGAGACTGTAAGAGAGGAGTTCCTTTCCCCTTACATTTTTTGGAAACCATAGTTTTAGCACTTGTATATATGACCTTATGTGAGACGGAATTGCACACAAGCAAGAAACCAAAGCATGCAATTTAGTCTGCCCGAGAAAGTACAATTCCCCAACACAGCTCAGACAGCAAACCCTTCAGAGTGAATGCACAGATTTTAAGTTATCTGCCAAATAACATACACATCTCAGGAAACCACAATTAAGAACTATATTGTGTCTGGAAACACAAGGAGTATCTTCTGTTTTAAAAAACAGACCTTCATGTCTACTGCTTATTTGTTAAAAGAAAATCCCCCACGATACAGCTGCAAGGCGTGTATACAAAGGGAAGTTTAGTGCCCCTTGCCCAGCTTCCTCTTCCTCTATACACTCCTGGTCTCTGATTTCCTACAAGCTGCCCTCTTCTCATTTGAAAGCTCCTCTGCTTCTTATTTACCACAGAAGGACACCTCTGATGTGTTTCCTAGCAGATTATTTCTGTGACTTTACGGATTCACCAGTGACAACTGAGGGTGCCATGACAACAGAGAGGACATACCACTGATTAAAAGAAGGATTCATTTCTGTGGAAGTTATCCCAATACATGCTTTTGGTGGGAATGAAAACTGCTGACCCTGCAAAGGCTACATAGAATCATAAAATCATAGAATCATAGAATCATTAAGGTTGGAAGAGACCTCAAGGATCATCTAGTCCAACCGTCCCCCCACCACCTATTAACCACTAAACCATGTACCTAAGTACCAGATCCAA
>VWZZ01004268.1:180746-271529 GCA_013399095.1 Psophia crepitans | reverse complement strand
ATTCTATTCTATTCTATTCTATTCTATTCTATTCTATTCTATTCTATTCTATTCTATTCTATTCTAAAAGGTGAAGGCAAAATTCACAAAGCTTGCAACATCCACTCTGACACCTATAATGAAGGATCACTAAATCACCCCTTTCCAAGTGAAAATAAAATTAGAAATAACTGATACCAAAAAGGGAAGACAGTCCCTGTATTTAGCTCCAACATGTCTAGATGATACCAAATATACTTCAAGACTAATTTCCATTAAAAAGAAATTGAACCCCCCCACCCCTCAAAAAATAAATGTTTACCTTGCCTGACTTTGCATGGGTAAACATTCCTGCATCTAATGTAAGGAGCTATATTTAGAAATGCGTCCTTACCAGGAAACTAAGTAGGCTTCAGTGAAACCAAAACAGTCCTGTGCCTAACACTGTCACCAGCGAGACGGATGAAGTTAATAGGAGCTCCACCCGCCTTGCTGAGCTCAAAGCCAGACCCAGAAACTGCACCCTCTCTCACCCCCACCATGGGGTAAATCCTCCCTTCCATGCAGCACAGAGAGAGGAGGGTTTCTAAAGCCATATGAAGCCATACATATCATTTAAAAAGGAACAGCATTATTGAAAAAATGTTATACAAGCAGTGGTAAACCTCAGTGGTCTGCGTTTCAGACAACAGAAAATCCCTTTGACGAGTAGTAAACACCCTAAAAATAGTACTTGGTTCTTTTTAAAGTCAGCTTAAAATAATTCTCTTTGCTTTTTGTATCCTGTTTTGCAGTTTCATGTGAAGGTGCCCAGCAGTCTTTTACCAGCAATAAAGATGACTAAGGGCTTATTCCGAAGCCTGGTGTAGAGCCTAACGCAAATAATGAAGATCATAGGGCTATCAAGTGAGGATCACATCTCAAGAGCAGAATTCCAGCCTGTGCAGAGTATCTACATCTCATAGCGAGAATTCGATGCACCGAATGTGTCTGAGAACAGAAAAATACCAACTTTAACAACCTAAACAACCAAGACAGAAAGAATGAACATTAATTAGACTGCAGTGTTCTTTAATTCACCTCAGCAATAACTTGTCCAGGACAGGCTGTGGCTGTATTCTGAATCATTTCCATCTGGCTAAAAACTGCTATCCCAGGCAACATTCCCCTCCAGATCTCAACTATCACAGGGAAGACATCACCCTCTACTAATAAGAGAGAGAAAGTGTATCTTTCTCTACACCAGGCATGAGGAATGGGACTGATCTCATCTCATTTACACGTGAGCTAGACATCTAGACTCCCTTAGCAGTCAATGGAAAGAAACAAGTACTTCCCGAGAAAGGCTCATCTGACCTGTGTCAGACACGTGCCTTAGGATGAATTACACCTCAGAAATGGATTTTTTTCTACACTGACAATACAGGGAGCTAGCTCAGACTTAAACTGACATTTGAGAAATTCTGTCCTCAGTTGGCTAATTCCTTCTTTGCTCCAATAGAGGATGCCCTCTGCAAAATCACTATAATCTGAATGCATTAGGTGCTCAGAACATGTGTGAAATCAAGACCTGTCCTGTATTAACTGTGGATGCCTAGCCCAGTCCCTGCACTGGCTCTTCTGGGTGTGGACCTGAAACACACCTCACCCTGCTCCTTCGGCTTTGGTGGCGAGGGAAAAACTCCTTCTCTCCTGAGGCAACTGGTCAGACGCTTGCGATAGCCCCCGAAATCCAGCTTCTGGTTAGTTATAATAGAGAGCTCTGTTTCTACACCTCCTGTCTGGTGTCAGTGGCTTATAGGAAAATTACTTGTGCGCTCTTTAAAGCACTCCTTTCTTTGCATCCTGCTACACACAGCTTTCAGTCTCAGATGGCAGTCCACAGAGCAGCCTTTTCTCCTCACGAGGCTGGGCAATCTCCAGCCATCTTCAACACTAGAAGAATTACTATAAAGTGCAGGTTAATGTATGCTTTTGAAATACTTCGCTACTTTAGAACATATATTATTAAGTACATTTAATAAAACATCCTATATGTTTCAAAGGCCTGGCGTAAGTTGTTCTCATTTTCCTTTCACTTTGAAGTTGTTGTTTGTGTTCGGTTTTGGTTGTTTGTTGCTTTTTTTTAAAAATTTTTATAAATTCTGTAATTTTTATGAGAGTTTCCATTTCATTTTGGCTTAGCAGGCATTCCACCACAACAAGGGATTCTGTGATCCTAATCTTCTAATTTAGTTACTGAATATCTCCAAAGAATACTTTTATTTCATTGCTGTATCTCCAGTACAGCTATAGCTATATTAGTTACCCTGTATCTAAAATCTGATGTGTTCTTTAGTTTTCAGTTCATTACAGTTCACTTTAGTTTTTCTACTGAAACAAAAGCAACGCTTCCATGTTCATAACAGTAGTAGCTGGGGGGAGAAAAAGCCTTTGAACATTTGGCACAGTAGTTTGTTTTTTAATATTCTTGTGTGTAAATTTAAAAGAAAATATACTGTTTATAGGAGCTTTCAGCTAAGAAAGTAAACAAAGCTTCTTTTAAATATAACTCCTCAGGCAACTATAATGCAGATTACGAAACAAGGATGGGAACATACTAATGTTATACTTACTGTGCAACGGGCAGTCATACAATTTGAATAAACAGCAGAATTACCGTAAAAGCCAAGATCAGCATCTTTATGGGATGCCCGGTGTCATGGGCTGTCACTCAGACCTTCCCTGAATGGTGAAAATACTTTGGAAATAACACTGGTCTCAACTACTGCATGCTGTGGCTGTAAAAGACAAAACCTCAAGCAGCCATTTTATACGAATTTTCAACCCGAAACAGAAAATCTGAAGAAATCTATTTAGAAACAAATCATTATCCTTCTTAGCCAAGACTGATCAGTTCTATATGACGTGTTTGTCCGCCTCAACTTCATTCAATTTTCCTTTAAATTTTGTAGGAGCAGACAGAGACTTTTGTTATCCAAGATACTAAATGTGGCATGGAAAGATAAGACCCAAAGGGGAAAAAAACCTGAAAATAATTGCAATGAGTTTTAGACTTCTGAAGGAAAAACTTAGGTTTCCTCTCCCTGGACCAGAGTCCAGGCGTCTCCTACCTTCTCCTTGAGTACTCTAAGCCCTGAAGTTACCTGCAAAACATGAGTATTGCCTCTCCACGTTATGCCTTGAAACAAAATGGCCCTGGCTGTTGTTTCGTACTAAGCTCAGAATTGTTGCTGTGTGGTAGGTATTCTCCAGGGACTCTGCTGGCACAGACCACAGAGACTTGAGGGACGGGGAAGCCTCCTCTTCGATGAATCCCAAGTGATTTTAGGCACTAGAGAGATTCCTAGATGTTCAGCCTGGCCAAGGCAGGACTGCTGCCAACCGTATACAGTACCAGAATTTTGGGCATCTGAGTACATTTTCATAATCAAATCTAGCTCCCTTTGATGGTAAAATATTTTGTCTGCCCTGTTGGGTTATCTACTTACCTCTGCGGAACTCATGGTCTGGATGAGTTGAACTCACCGTTAACCCTAGACCACTGTTGTCATTTTTCAGATGGGGATGTTGAATGACTTGCCTATAGAAGAAAAGGTGGGGGACAGAGGCAGTGGAGGAAATCATCGTCTCCTGCTGCCAGCTTTCTGAATGACTAGTGGTGTGTAGCTTTTGTCAGGTATTCTTCATAAAGAAATAAGGAAGGGCCCATGCTGAGATATCTGAATGTATATCTTCTGGTAGAGCAACACACTGGCCCTAAAGTTGTTTCAATTTTCCTCCCCATCTAGCAGTTACTGAAGCACAAACATGTAATCACGGGAAATGCTATAATTAACCATAAATCTCTGCTTCAAACCAAAAGGGCACAGAGCTTTCATTCCTGTGTGACTGAAAGGCTGGAACAAGAGCACAACTATTAGACACTCTGCCTTTGAATCAATTTCTGTCAGTGTGCTGTGCTTTGCTTTTTTTGGTTAACCCACAAATTTCTACCTGTATGGTTAGTCAAAAACTGTAGATTTTTTACCCACATCAGCATTAAAACTCAAGGATCTGGCAATGCTCCATCTTCAAACGAAAGAACTGATGCTGTATGTTTACTTTAAGAAACATGACAACTATGCCTGAGAATACTGCTCCTTGTATAACTCCACAAATAAGAAGTTGTGATCAAATATATATTTCTTACAGCTTTTTATTTTTTCATCCATGAAATTGTTTTAGATATAAGAAACTAAGAATTCTCAAATAAAGGGCAAATTTTGCAAAGCATTTTGCATCTCTGTTCCCACTGAGGTATCTGCTGAGGTTAGCGCTCCTTCACCATTATATCTGAACAATTAAATACTTTGAAGAAAAGGTAACAATAACAGTATGGCTTTCTTGATTCATGCTTTAATACATGTGGACTTTAATACAGATGAATGCTGATTGTAGCAGAACTCTGGTTTTCCTATGATTAAAGTGGGAAAGCGCAAAAATTTAGGCTGAAATTGGGCTGATTTTCAAGTGCCTAAAAAAACCCTCGAGACTTATTTTGCTTACACTGCAATTTGCTGGCATCATGCACAAGGCTGAAATAATCTGAGCAGGATGCTCCCAAAATCCAGTCTTCACTCCACATCAGTTTCCCTCTTGTCCTGTCTTCAAAGGGGCGGGTTTGATTTGCTTTGGGATTATTCTGAATGTTCCTGGTGTTCAAACCATGGCTCAACTGTTCCTCACCTGACCTCACTGATTCCAGCGGTTGGAAAAGTAATGACAAAGCTGTTATGGGAGACACATAGCGTGTGAACACTCTCAGGCTAAATCAGATTGCAATGTATGTAAGCACAAGACCGAGGTAAGATTTCCAGCCAGCCTTTTGCGACCGACCTGTTTCAGCTCAAGTGTAGATTGGGAGATTCCAAGGCTACAGCCTTGGAAGGTGGGCTGTAGCCAGTCCCAGAAAGCTCAGTAAAAGACCTAAGTGGTGAATCTCAGGCAGATAGCTACAACCAACTCTTGCTCAGGAAGCTGGGTTTTTGCTGGGGAGATGTAATGCTTTTGGAAGAGGAGAGTAAAGTACGTATGTGAATGCTCACAGGAAGATTGTTGTGGTGGGGAAATTGAGAGGAGGCAGGGTAAGGAGTGGTGTAAAAATACAGAGGAAAATAGCCCTAGAAAGGGATTGTTTGGGTTGGAAAGCAGGAGTGCAAAAAAGATGATGGGAGAGAAATTGGAGGAAGACAAAGTGGCTGGCAAAGTCAGCAAGTGCAAGAAGCCTGACAGTGGTGTATTCTTCCCTTTTAAGTGTGCTAAGATCTAAGAGAGATGACAGGGAAAAAGGGAACCGTCTGAACTCCCAGAAATGCTGAGATAAGAGATACATTGCTCTTGCATCAGGCAGAGCGCCGACTGCAATGAAAGGGAAGGGACAGCTGAATCATCTTTTTCTAGATTCTGTCAAAATACTCCTCTGACCCTGTTTAAAATACAGGAAATTTACTGTCAAAAATCCAAAGCAAAACAAAAACAAATGCAGATTCAAGCTCGCCTGCTGATAGTACATGCCGTTCTGAAGCATCAGGCTCAGTGAAATCTACTGCAGCAAGCTCATCTGGTGAGCACACCGGTAATTCTCAGGGACTGTGGCTTTCCAGGGGGTCACAGTTAAGGTCCTGTCAGTAAATGCCAGGACTCCTCTTTTTTCTTTTTTTTTTTTTTTTTCCCCCTCAGAGATTTGAGTTTTGCTGAGCAAGGCATTTTGGAAAGGCATGAGAAACCACTGGGCAATTTTAACTCTGTGTTAACAATGATGGGTTTGGTCATTGAATTAGCTTATAGAGGATTTGCTTTAACTGTGTCAGAGTGTGTGTTGGAGAGGAGCTGCAGAGGGGAAGCTAGGCATTTCTGTGGAAACTCTCTCAGGCTGAAGCACTCTGCAGAACACTAGTGATGGAACTGCGTGATAAAGATAACATGTGGAAGAGTTCAGGGTGGGTGAGTGCAGATGCAGATTTCTGTACCTGTCCCTCCATCCTTCCATTCCTTTTTTCTGCAGGATGAGAAATCCATGGGTAGAGGGGATCTCAGCACTGTATGAACTGCAGTTTTATACATAGAAATCTTAGATATTCACTGTGCGCTCAGGATAGCTGCATATATTCTGAACAGGATTTACAGATATTATATCCCCCAGATCCCATAAGCCACATGTGAGTATGTCACCAGATTCTGTAGAAAAGCATGAAGAATCATTGGCTAAACATATCTGCAACCTGATTAACGATTTTGTTAAAATGGCTTAAAGTCAGGTGTTTTTTTTTAATTAGGTCATTGTTCTCTAATACAAAAAGGCAGCAATATCTTTTAAAGAGAGTATTTTTTAATTATTATTTTTATTTTTATTTTCAGACAGTCTCTGGATTACAAAAAACACAAAGAGCTGTTTTGATTATGCTGGTCTGGTTCTACTTCAGGGAGTTCCTTTAGCTGCTCAGCTACATGCTAACTCGACTGGAGCTCCTTCACCCTTCGCCACATTTGTGCATTCATTGTTCTGTTGTTCAGAGACAGCTTTCGGTTACAGAGAGTAAAGTTGGGGTACCTTGTCCTTGACAGGTTTATCCTGAACTTCAGAGAGGTTTTAGTCTCATGGCATTTAAAAGGTTCTTGTTTGTCTTGTGGGGCATTTTTTTCAAAGGAAAACAGGGTCTAGCATCTGGGTCAGATAAAAAGATGTCTCACAGAGAGGTGATGGCATTGTTAGCGGACAGTTATAAGGGATGACCTGGCTATAGCAGAAATGTCTTTCTAAATCCATCATGTAGTGGTTAGGCTGATGCTCTGAGGCATGGAGAGATGTGAAGCATGTGTCTGATTTTGAGCAAATGCTAAATAATGTATTGTAGCTACCCATGAATTATCTAATCCTGCAAAACTCTTCCACTTGATAATCAGTGTGGCTTCACTTCCACTTGATAATCCCTGACTTCCACAGATGTGAGTATGTTTATTTAGGGAAATAAAGAATATCCTTAAACTGCCTTTATTTCTTGTTTCATTTCATTGCATAACACCTTCAGTCTGTAAAAGCATATAATTAATTACCTAAATGGGGTATTATTTGTTTGATTTTTATTTTTTTTTAATATTATTTAATTTTACTTCCAGGCACAAAAGTCTGCTTCTCAAAACCACAAAATTCAGTCTTGCTGCTGTCACCTAACCACACTACAGGTCCAAGTGACAGAAATGAACTCTTCAGCTACATAGACAGAGGAACTAAAAAAGTATTTATGTGTAAAATAATGTAAAAGTTTTTCTCACAACTGGACATACACAAATAAAAATAAAGCAACATCTACAGCAACATACACACCGAATAAATCAGAAAATTAACTGGAAATTGAGCTTGACTTATTACAGAAAGCATATAGTCTATGTCTGTATATATTTATAGGTATACACACAGAATATATATATTTAGCAAAATCGTGTCTTACCAGAAGAAAGTGCTGACAGTCATCTCAACTTGAGATGTCTATTAAAAACTCAGAGAGAGAGAGAAAGAAATCACTGTTCTGATGAAGTACTAAACATACGATTTCCAAACTGCTTTTGCCATGCTGTCCCTGAGGTTAAGACCCTGGGATCATAGTTATTTATAGAGTGTTGGTTTACTATCATGAAAAATGTTACTCTTCTCGGCGTGAATCACAGTATTTTTCACTTACAGCGGCCACATGTACAGACAATTAGCAAAAAAAAAAAAAAAGTAGTAGTAGTTTGGGAACTTCACCTCCACCCAGTTCTCATCAAATCTTAACATATCGTTTTTGTTTTTTCCTGCAGACTGTTAAGGAGAGACGAGCGTACTTTCTTTGCAGTTCCTGCTCATGACCCTGTACTGCCTCAGTCCTATTTCTTTTCCTCAGTAGGAAAAACTCCTAATACTTTTCAGCACTGGTACAGTTCCACTGGCTGCAGTAGTAATGGAATCTGAAACCCAAGAAGGTGAAGAGTTGTGTTACACAACATTGCACACCATGCATGCTACTAGACTTGCACTGGGAGGGGAAACATGCAGCCATATTTTTCCCAGGACTTATGTCTGCCAGAAAATGACATCATGCTAGGACACACAAAGAAATAAGGCATCAAACACTGTTTGGAGCTTGGTTACAGACAAGGTGGCTAGGATGCATCCCATTTGATGTCAGTTATGTGAAAGCTGGGTGCCTAATTTGAACCGGCCATCTGGACTTTTTCTGCAGTTAATAGAAAGAGAGGTACCTCAAAGGGAGAGTCACCTTATCCCCTCCTGAACAGCATTTCCAAGGAAACTCCTGCTCAATCAACTGGTTTAACCGAGACTTTTGACAGTTTGCTGTGAAACCTTTAACAGCTGCTCACAGGAGCTCAGGACAGGAGACTCCACAGAGCAGCCAGCCTTCTCGGCTCTGACCAGGTGAGAGCCAGGCTCCAGCCCCTGTTTGGGCTCACAGAGATGTAAACTACTCTGTATTGGTCATTTCCCTGAAAGCACATTTAAATATTTGGAAATAGTATTCAACAGTTTTAAATTTCTATATTTTTTCAGACTGATAACATCTATCATACACACGAGATATAGCACCTACTTATCCTTAAATCTAACTTTTGTCAGTTATACCACCGAAATCTAAAGAGTTAGCTCTATGCATTAAAAAAGGATAAACAGTAATTTCACAAATAGACCTGATCTCCCTACACGCTTTACAAAGACAAAAGTTATTTTCCAGGGGCTGTCATGTTCACTAATCAGTTAAATTTCAAGCTATTCTTTTGGCAAAGGTAATAGTCAAAATGTTTGCATGCAACAGCATAATTTTCCCCAAGCTTTGGAGTCTGCCTTTGGAAAGGGAAACAATTTTTCCCTTGTATATAAGGGACACTTCTGAAAATTTGGGGTCAAACACATTGGTTACTACAATCAAAGCTGAAACTGGCAATTTTGACAGCATTACTGAACAGAATGCACCTTGCTACTAGCAAAAAGTTTTATGAGTGAAACTAGAATCTCACAAAATGTGCCTTTATGCAGCTCAGAAAGAAAAGAGTCCAAAGTCTTCAAAAAGGAGATACTCCTTTGATATTAAACACACATAAAGCCTTCTGCTGCTTGCTGCATGCCCTGAAGACCACAGAGAAGACAAAAATCAGGAGAAATTTCTTCTCGGAAAGGGTGGTCGGGCATTGGAACAGGTTGCCCAGGGAGGTGGTGGAGTCACTGTCCCTGCGGGTGTTTAAGGAAAGGTTGGATGTGGTACTTAGGGACATGGTTTAGTGGGTAATAGATGGTAGGGGGACAGTTGGACTAGATGATCTTGGAGGTCTCTTCCAACCTTAATGATTCTATGATTTTATGATCAACAGCTGGAAGGCATCCTGCCTTCCTGCAAGGCTCTCCATTCTACATAAGCGTGGTCAGGAAAGAGACTAAGGTGATGTTTTAATAAAACCCCTAGAAAACATAGAAGATACTGTTGGAAGGTAATTCTGCTGTTTGCAGCAGTTGTTTATACTCCCTGTCTCCCCCCTCCTTGGAGAATGAAGACTACAGTCGCAGCTGAAATGCTGGATGAACTGTGGCATCTCCAGAAGCTGTGGGGTCATTTAAGAATGAGGAATAAAAATTTAAATTTTTAGAGGAAAATGTTAGTGGGATGGCCAGGAATCAGCACGGAGGTTTCTCAGGTTAGAAACTCAGTTACCCTGCCCTTGGAGCCCAGAGATGCAGCCTAGCCCATGTCTTTGCACAGCAAAACCATCCTAAAGCTTCACCACTGAAGCTATTTCAATGTTGATGCTTTAGGGACATTTCCCCCTCTCCTGTAAGCCATCACAGAGATGGAAGATCAAAAAGTATAGCCACCTATCTAGTAAGCTTGCAACCACTGTGAGTACAAATTCTCCTAAAGTGATTCAGACAGATTACATCCATACAGTCCTACTGACTACTGGACCATATTTTTCTTATCCATCTGTATAAATTTGGTTGAAAATTGATTTAGTTGCGTCCTTTTATTGTCTTTTAATTCAGACACTGACAGATCAGTGAAACATCGTACTTTGCCTTTTGATGTCATCCTCGTTGCTTACTGGGGATCAAGGTTAATGTTCTAGAGGGGCCATGGGCAGACACCGCAGCCTAAATGAACCAGGAACCTCAGAACAAATGCCTCCAGGAAGGAAATGAATGAAACCACCGCTCACAGAATCAATTGATATTTTCTGAGAGACAAAAACAAAAGATCTCATACACAGGAAACTAAAAAGACAAGGTCATGGTATTCTGGAGTAAAAACCATGAATGGAGAAGAAGTCCATCTTTTAGCACAAGACCATAATGAAGAAATCCAAGTCAGAAGAGCTATCCTCTTCTCACAATAGGTTTAAATGACAAAATCATGTGCAAGCCAAATTCTGCAGAAGAGTACACCTGTGTTGTCATAAACTTGTAAGTAAGTGCAGAGAATTTCCTGCTCTGCTCTTGGAAACCCCGTCATTTGTCATCTAAAGAGCACATGGGAGGCTTGTTTCCCTTCCCTCTAGTCTTATGTGGGATTTGGTTGAGGTATGTACAAAATTTTCCAGGCTCTTTACACCAGAAGTCTTTGACCAAGTTCCAGCTGACTCCCTTCATTTAAAATGCTTCCATTCCTGTATCTGTTTGGAGTTTGCTGGTTTTTCCCCTGCCTGTTTCCAGAGAGTTTCTGGAGAGTGCCTGGTCATGGCTTGTCATCTGGCAGAGACTGGTATGGAGTCATCTGCCAGAAGCGGTATCAACCACCTTTAGAGTTACAGAGACTGTCATTTTTAAATGTTTTTTTTTTTTCCCAAATCACTGGATTTCCATTTGAACATTTTTTTATTTTTTTTTTCCCCCAGTACTGGATGATTGCAATAGAAATATAATGTTCCTACACATGGTCAAATAAAATCATCTGCCTCATACCTCCTCCAGAGCCTTCATGAAACAACACATCTTATGGGGAGCACATTAAAGAATATTTTGGCATTTATTTTTGATATGAATTCAGCTGACTTAACACCTTTGCTGAGCTGTCAATCCCCTCGTCCCCAACAACCCACACTGCAAAAACTTAACCAAGAAACCATTGTCTATTGTCCAAGCTGCAGCGCTGGCAGCCACGTGCCCCCGCCAGTCATTGTTAGTGGGCTGCATTTTTTCTGAAAGCGATGTGCACTGCCTCTATTCTTCAGCATTTATCATGAAAGTGTAACATGGTTACAAGGATGCTAGAAAATCCTTTCCTCCTTCTGGTCTCTGCCTCCATATCACTATTAAAAGAATCCAACTGAACACCAACCTTTTTAACTGAAAAGCAAGACAAATAATAATGATAAACGTAAACCAACCCCAAAACATCAAAAAACGGACAAACAAAATACCACTACCACATCCTTAGTTCTTACCCCAAAAAGGGAAAAGTGACAAAAGGGGATTTTAATTACCATCACTGGTATTAGAGGCAACCTGCTCAAACACTATTTCAGCTGTACGCAGGTATGGAAGAGAAAAAAAAGAGGGTATGATATGCTAAATGAGATGTTAAATAATACACTTTAAACAAACATTGTAATCAGCTTCACACAGAGACATGCAGCCTGACAAGAGGGCCCATTTAAGCAAGCCAAAATGTAGCGGAAAAAATTAAAAGATCTGCTGCGTATTTTTCCCAGTTTATTTTTCTTTTTTTTCCCCTCGCTGCACTAACAGTTTTTAAGAGGCCAAAGATATTCAAAGTAAAATGTCACCATTCTTACAAGCTTAAATAAACTATTTAATAGAGGTAGACTAAGTACTCTGGAGAAATTTATTTGCCCTGGCAATAATATTTATAAATGACCTATGAAATATTATGACATTGTACCAGTAGCGATGCAGTTTGCCTGTGAGGATTTAGTTCCAATCGGCAAGTGCACTTAGAGGGGGGAAATATTTCTCTGCAGGGCCAGCAAAGTGTGGAGGCAACACTTGGGAGCAGATGAAAAGTAAGTACATAAGTACAGTCTTTTCTTTGACATTGGCAATAAATAAATAAATAAATCATTCAGCTCAGAAAGAAATGCAGTCATTTTGCGGTCCCCATCAACTGAGTCTCTGCTGCTTGTAAGGGAGAGGTCTAAAGGCAGCGTGGCTGAGACAGGGAGCCGAGTTCCTCAGCCACAGGACGGTGAAGGCTGGGAGACTACCAGCGGGGGAACACAGGTACCTATTGAACATAGGGAGGCATGGGCTGCTCTTTACATTTCTTTTTTTGGACGAGTGTACCGAGGCAGGAACGACAACAGAAACCCAGCAATTAGGTATTCCAAACAGAACTGCTATTTTAAGAACAACAAACTTCATTAATGGTTTGGGGGTGGAGGGTGGGGAGGGTAGAAGAAAACGCATGTGTGCAA
The DNA here is from genome assembly GCA_013399095.1 of Psophia crepitans. Lineage (NCBI taxonomy): Eukaryota > Metazoa > Chordata > Aves > Gruiformes > Psophiidae > Psophia > Psophia crepitans. The sequence goes on along the minus strand of VWZZ01004268.1, from coordinate 259,094 downwards.
AAGAGTAAAATTCAGGTTATTTAAATGCTAATAAATACTACAGTTGAGTAATTCTCCCATATGACACAGAAACTAAAATCTATTTTGCTGTAAACTGTAAAGTTGTTTTAAAAGATGGCTCATGTTGGTGATGAGATATTTGTCCTCCACCACAGGGCAGAGTAAAACTTAGGAAAAAAAAAGAAGAGAGAAACAAAAAATATCAGGAAACATCTTATCTTCATCTTCATTCCCACTCAAGAAAAAGTTAAAAGTGGTAACGGTGGCACAAAGACAAATACCTCCTTGGGATTTAAACACAGAAACCATCATTTGTAAGATCAACAGATGTCATGTAGAACACACATTTCCAAACATCAACTCACTGGAACTACAAATATGTTTCTAAGGTCACTGTGTTTATACTTCATTTGATTTATATATAATTTATTAGTTCACTTCCTATACTGCACTATTCTGCATTACAGTATCTCCTCATAAAATCTGCATTACTTTGTATAAAAGCTATTCCACAGTGCTAGGCTAGCAATTATTGTGAATGCTTGTGTGTTCATTCCAAGCTTTCGCTGTAGGTATCTCATGCACATAAGGGATGCAGGTTAAGATTCTTAGTTTTCAGGTGAATAGTAACTTTCAAAGGTACATTCAGTAAAATTCTACTTAGAATTCTTTATGAGAGCAAGGTGGTTGAATATGGAGAAAAGAAACAAAAGAAAATAATTTGAATGGCTGTTGCATGACACGGGAAGTCTTTCTTTTTAAAATACCAAATTCGGTAGGTGTACTGTCTTCAATAATATATACCTAAAAGATTATATCTAAAGAAAGGTGGATGAGGAAGAAAGTACCTGTAAGGTGGATGCTGAATTCTATTCTTTCTCTCTTACACCATGTTTGCTTTATTCCAGCTTCACTGTGATAATGCTGCAGAGATGTAAGACCAACACGATGATACTAAAAGCCCACAGACCCCAGCTGCTTTGGTACTTCTGCAATGGGCTGTTAGACTGGTGCAGTAGACTTCAGTGCAGCAGACTTTAAACAACACGTTTTTAAGTTTCTTTTATGCTTAATTTTTGACCTGGATACTTTTTTTTTTTTAAATTTTTTTTAACTGACCCCTGGTTCTTTGTGCACAAAATTTCAACATATAAAAAACTAGAAAGCCCTGCTGAGATGTGGTTAGGAGCAGGTCCCAACAACGTGCAGATCATGGGGTGTGTCATGATTTTCATCTTGACAAAGTACATCAAGCCTTAGCTCCTCTAGGGAGTGGCCCTGGGCATGAACCTCTACAAACTTGGCCCAGGTTTCCTGTTTATAACTGAGCAAGGTGTCTTTTGCCCCATTTGCAAAACAAGCACAGAACTACCCACTGCTATCTTTAACGCGCACTTCTCACACTGAGCAGCTATCTGTCATGTGAGTGTAAGGAGGTGGGTACGGAAGATTTTTTTTTTCTCACCAGAAATAATGAGCAGTGAAAATGCAGAAAGCAAAGCAAGTACAAGATCGCAGTGGCCAAGGCAGCAAAACATTGTAGGGACAGCCTACAAGTTTTCGTTGAGATTCTTCTTATTTGACTCCTTCCCTTTAAGCGCTTGTGCTAAACCCCTCTGAGTATTCAGGATTTTTGCTGTGTAAGGTCTAGACACTACCATGTAACCACAAATCAGACTATGGGACAACCCTCTGAGCTTGGCTCGAAGGAAAACCCCAGCTGAAGATGAGATGTGCGATGAACTGGTAAATTATTCTGTGCGTTGTACCTGCAGCCCCAGCATGGAAGGCTTTACAGCAAAGCTGTCGTCTGCCCACACCCAGCACTCACAGATGCTGGCCATGGGAAGACACCAGCTGCAGGCTTTTGAACACCAGCATCATCCATAATTCAGAGCCACCACTCGTGAGTTCTGGTTACCTGCAGGTGCCTCCTGGCAGGTGAGACCAGCATGCCAAGCTATGTGCTGGGGATGAAGTGGGAGCAGATGTGACATGGCGAGGACAAAGTGCTGCCCAGTTTGCCCCCACCCAGCAGCATACCCGCACCTGCAGTACAGAACTACAGCCCTTCTCTTGCTGCGTGTTGTCAAATACAGATGTCAGTGGTCAGTGATTTAGAGATCAGACTGGCAGGTCAAATCCGGTACCTGGAGCTCAGCAGAAGCCTCAACACAGTCCTATAAATGGGCAAGACTCAGGCCAAGTTAGGGGGGAACACGAGGTGTGGTTTGAAGAGTCTCAACCTGTGTGACTTGAGAGGTCTCTCCCTAGCCCTGACCAAGGGACAGTCAACAAAAGAGCAAAGATCTATTTGCTCTGGAAAACAACTCCCCCCCCCCCTTTTTTTTTTGCTAAATAAAATTCAACAGATCAATAGTAATCCCCTCTCAACTTTATCTTTGAGAGACAAAATTGCTTTCTTCAGTTTCCTTCCTTTCTTCTTACCCTCTCCTTCTCCTCCCACTAACCTTAACTTGCTGCCTCTCATCTTTCATATCTTTGTGCTGGGGCTGCGTGCAGCTAGGAGGTGCATGTACGCCGTTACAACGAATGAAACATAATCATAAATGTAGGCTGATATATTAAAAGGTGCAATACAAGATATATTTTGTTCATTGCTGAATCCAACTTGGTCTACTCTGCCTGCTTATTCTAGTTAAATGCACATGTCAACATATAAAAAGTTATTCCAGACTGCAGCATTTCACTACTCGAGCCAAGCCAAATGATCACAGGAATAGCAACAGTACACACGCCAAGGAAAATTAACTTTTTTTTCCTCCTACTGTGACATTTTTGGAGGCAGCCAATTATACATTAAAAAAATCATGAATGAGCAGTGTAATTTTGGAGCCATAACTTAAAGTGAAGTATTCCTTTAAATATGAAATTAATATAATCATGACATTTTAACAGTTTTTCATGGTTCTGCATTCTTCTATGAGGACTCATTCTAAGTAAATCTATGTGTTATATAAAAAGACCACAATAATCTTTTCCCACTAGTAAAATTGCTACTCTTACGAGTGTTACATATGTAGGAGTTTTTACATACATAAATAGAATGTGGTCACTTGTGGGATCTATAGATTACATTGGGGGCATATTAAGGGAGTAATGCGTGCGCCAAATTTGCTGGCGTGTTTTACAGTGTCTAGATTTTTCTATCCTGTGCTATTTTGTACATTTCCTGCCCTGACATAAATGACCTCATTAGCAAGAAATTCTAATAAGTATTCATAGGTTTTTGTAATTTCAAAATCTGAACTTTGCTGGCTACAACTTCTATTTTGTGACCTCCCTCTGTATGCATAGCCTTGAAGGAGAAGGAGGGAGGAGAAAAAAATAAATTAAAATGAAACAAAATTCTGCTCACACAAGGGAGTTTTCTGCTGAATGACATAACCATTACTCCCGTCAGCCTGCACTGCGGCCAGCCTGCCAACCATCTAGCAAAATTAAGTAAACACAGAAAAGATATTTTGGGGATTGAAAATTACCTTCCAAATACAAGCAGTTTATTTTTGCCTTCCAAGCCAAGGAAGGAAATCACACTGCAGCAGCATACGGAGTACTCTATTCCCTATGTACTAACTGTGTGTTTAGCTTTATAGCAGTTCCTGTCACCATTTGGTATCTTACCCCCCAGGCAGATACATTTTACCACAGGATCAGAAGTCTATTTTTGCAATCCCAACTCAGTGTAAAACGTCATTGGGACTCTAGGATCCGACCCACTTGCAGTGATCCCTGCAGGGACACTTACCCTATAGCTGGGGTTGGAAATAAATGTTGCTCTCAACCTCGGAAACAATGCTTTGTTTTGTATTTTTTCCTCTGGGTAGCGAGTTCAAAATGTGCTACAGAAGAGCTGAGAGTACCTACCAAAAGCTGCAGTCAAAAACAGTAACAACATACAGTAGTCACAGAGCACTGAAAGTGACTTTTAGACTCTAAAAATGGAGGCTGAAATGCATAAAATGTAAAAAACAGCCAGAAAAAAAGAACATGTAAATGCAAAAATACCAAATGTAAATCAGATATATATATATATATGCATACACATCCATACAACTGCACACTCAGTTAACATATACAATAACTACACCAAAAAAATTTTGACTAAGGTAGAGGCATGAAAGGCTGCAGGCCCAGGCTCAGATGAAATCTGGCCTGATTTGGAGGTCAGGCTCCAAAATTCTCTAAGACAATCTAATTTGTTTGTAGTTTCTAAATCCAGGAAGAGTGACTCCATGTTTCACCTCCATCCTTCTCTGCCAAACCACCATTTCCTCAAACAACCCCAGGTTCCTGCCCAGGCCTCATCTTCCAGGCATCTCCCATGCCTCACAGCTGCCTTCCCCCACACCACACAAGCTGTTACCCTGGGGCAGTTGCCCACTCATTTAAAGATGGGAGTTGAATGGATAGGTCAGAGCTAAGGGGACCCCAGAAATGCATGTCCTCAGGGCATGAGTGTCTTCTTATCTACCTAACCATTCATTTCTGAAGAGGAATATCCCAGTTATATGGTAATCATAGATTTGGCTTTATGGCGAGCACACTCTTCGAATACAGTACTTCTGCCCTTCAAAAAATTGCTTCTAATTGTCTTGCCCAGACTAATTTCAGGCACATATGCTGGTGCTGGGAAAAGACTGCCGTGTGTCTGTTTCTGGGCCCTCATCAAGGACCATCCTCCTTCTATGGTACTACAGGTTTTTGAGACTAGAGCAGAGAAAACAGCTGTTCCTTCTGTTTAATTGCAAATACCACGGCAAACTGAACACTGCACAAAGATGCTAATGCTCTTTGCATGGCACCCACTCCATCTTGTTACAGGTTACAGGTTTAGCCTTTCACAGGCATGAAGACTTGCTGCTCGTGGCTTTAGAAACTCTCTGGATACATACAGCGACAAGTTGAGCAAAGCATAAAGGCTGCACCCGCTAAGCACCTTGAAAGTCAGTAACAAAACTGACATTAATAAGCAGCTCATGGGAAGGCACAGTAGGAAATTTAAAGACTGTTGATGTGTTTTGAGTTGCTGCAAAGGAACGTGGGCTTCTGCTGCCTCCTAGGGTATGTCCTCATGGCAGTGCTTGCTGCTTGGGAGATACCTGAACTCATGTTAAGATTCCTAACTGCACTGCAGCTGGCAATGCACTTACAGTGGTAGAGAGGCCAGGGTGCTCTAGTTCTGAGCATTTACTTGGCCTTTCAGCTGGCTTTTCTTCCTCCCCTGGACTGTGTGTAGCAATACATATCAGTGTCTGCTAAAGATATTTACAATCAGGACAACTTAGACCATCTTTAAAAGCCTGACATTTTAAATACATACTATATATTTTACGTTCATCTTATTTCTGTTTTGAGGCTGTAGGATTCCTGCTTTTCATGTGTATCTCCACAGCAAGGGCTAGAAACCAGGAGTTTTAAGAATTCTCTTAGTTGCATGTCTCCAGATGCTGAAGCCTTAAGAAACACACAGAGTAGTAGGAGACTTGCGTTATTATCACAGAGCTGATGGCCTGCACTTTATCCTCCGGAAAAGGCAGGGACGCTGTATAAGCCAGATCTTGAATCCAGATGAAGATCTGATCAGACATTTAACCTGACCTCAGACAGCATGGCCCTGTACTAGCCCACATTTTAAATGACACTGTTGTGGCCACTTTCCGTACCTGATAAACTTGCTCTATGTGCTATTGCTGCATGCTTCACCTCTTGAAAAAAGCAGTCCTTTTTATATCGGTTTTAGCCTCCTATTTTTGTTAGCATTTTACAAGGAGAGAAAATACAACAGAGCTTTCAGTACTTCTAGTTGTCAGGTTTTGAAAACACCAAGGCCCAAGAAGTGTGCTACAGACCCACAGTAGAGATGGTGGGGAGCTGCAGTGACTAAGCAACCTCCTGAGGTCCTCTCTGAGCTGAATTATCCTGTGATCCCAAGATATTTTTATTGCACCACAACCACAGAATTGAGAACACTGGCTATGGTCTGATGTGACAGCAGACAGCTTACCTCACAGGCAGAGACAGGCATTTTATGTTCGAGAAAAGATTAAAGGAGAGATATTTCGGATCACTCAGTCCACAGAAGGACATTTGGACTCTTAAGAAGGCAGTATTTGAGACTGTGAGGAATACCTCTAGATGGTGAGTGATAGACTTCTAGACAAGGTATTCATATGGATAATAGCATCTGAGTACCTTATAGTAACTGAAGTAGCAAAGTATTGTTTTGTAGAGGAGAACACTATGCCTTGTTTGCATTTGTGCTGAGGTTCTCTGGCAGAGCACCCTGGGTTTCTGAAGCCAGAGCTCAGTGTGTGAGCCAACAGACCGTGCTTCTTTTCTTTCGGTCTATTCACAGCCATAACCGTTCCACACAAAGCCATTTTAACCTGCAGAAAAACACTTGCATATATTGAAGAAAACACAATTCTTCAATTGCAAGGCCATGAATAAATCCCTAGACAAACTGCTTAGTGATTTACTATCATTTAACTGTATTCTGACATTGCATAAAAATGCACTCAAGGATCAAGCTTGTAATAAGCTAAGCGCTGTACCTGCGTGGTCAGAAGTGATCTCAGGGACTCCACACCACCTCACCTCCTCAGGCTCAGAACCCAGTCCCTTTCTGGTCTTGAAGGACTCCAGTGTGTAACGGACACATTGACTAACGTGTTTTACTAAAACACTACAGAACACAGCACTGAAATCATAACCAAATTTCTAAATAAGGAAAATATGAATATAATTTAGCAACATTATTTACTAGGAGGAAAATTAGTTACGTTGTAGGAGTGAGTACGTATTACTGATTGGCTCATTATTATCCTGCTACGTAAAATTTAAAGCTATATGTTGCAAATAACAACCTGGTGGTAAATATAGGGAGAAAAAGAGTTTCTCAGTTTCTTGGCATTTTATATCTCTCTCCCTTACCTCATAAGCCTTTATATGAAGTCCTTTCTATGAATGTACTGTTGAGCGCAAATTTACTTTCCTAGATACAGCCAACGTGTCAGGGCAGGTCACCACAGTACTGCAGTGTATATTGGTGGGGTTTCTTTTTTTTTTTTTTTTTCTTTTTTTTTCGTTTCTTTTACAGAGCTGTGTCAGCCTGTAACTTGCATTGTACGTCAGTATTCTTCAAACTGCTTATTACATATAATCCGCTGCAAACACACAGAGACTAGTTATGGGAATTTAAACTCAATCTATTCTTCTAGTCCATCACTTAGCATCTGGTATTGGCCATCAGCAGCAACAGAATAGCTCCATGACTTAACAGATGTTTGCTCTGACTCAGCATCGCAGTTCTTGCATGAAACATAAATCCAACTGCTAGTCCAGTAACCATTTGAATCATGTGGATCTGGGTTTTTCCAGTGTACTTCCCCTGATCAAGGGGAATTAGAGGTCAATATTACATGGCATTCAAATAATATTAAAACTGTCCTTTAAATTACTGATTTGAAAAATGTGGTAGGTGAAATAACCACAGTAATTCTAGTACTAGAGGAAAACTACTTTTTTTCCTACAGAAAATTTTCTCTGTGTTCTCTGTGAATTCTTCATGATGCTGGAACGTCTTCCATTCAGAAAGAGACTGAAATAATAACAATTTTAAACAAAAGAATTAGAAACAAATTGTTTCAACTGAAATTCTCAGAAAACTCGTTGCTCTGAAGTGGAAAATTGGAGATTCTTTCAGTATGTTATTTGAAATACAGTTCCATAGAATGTGACACCTTTTCAAAAAATGTTCCATTGGAAACAAATTGTAATTTTCAGATGGACAAACATTCTAAAGGAAAATTCTCAACTTGTCTGTAAGGGGGGCAGCACTTGCAGCATACAGCCATAACCAGCTAAAAATAGCTACAAAATCTATTTTTGCAAATAGATTTCTAAATGAAAATCTTTAATATTATCAACAATTGGGAACTGTTCAAATGAAATTTATTTCCATCAGAAAATATCAATTTATAAAAAGCTCTTCATAATGAATTTATAATTTTAAAATTTTTCATCTGAACAGTTTAGAAGAATTGTTGAAATAGTTTTCAGATTTCTAAATGAAGTTGCTTTGTTTTGGGTACTAGGATGACCTATCATTTAGAACTTTATGTCAGTTTAGAATAACCTATTAAAAATTATAAAAGGTAGAAGCAAAATACTTATAGCCAATCTGGTTTCTCTTATTCTTTGGAAGTTCAGGTCAAAGCTTTTTGTGGGAGGATTTGACTATTTATTTAAAAAAATTGTCAAGATTTCCAAAATATTCTTAAGATAGAAATATTTTTTTCACCCAGCAATAGTAAATAAATTGCTCCATTGCTTCATAAGCAACAGAACTAACAGAGCTTTGTTTCCTATACATTTGCGGCCGGACTCACTGGCACCTGAAAAGAGCCATGCTCACACTACAGTCTTTTCTTCTGGGAGCGGAGGTATTAACACAGTGTCTGTCCTCTACCCAGGCACTTATTTTCTCTAAAATGTACAGAAAATCAACATCTCTAAGCTCATGACCCCCTTCCCAATTTCAGTTAAAACCAGTTGTGATGCTTGCTTAGAAGATTTTGGTGCAGAAGAGGAAGAGATGGACACGCTCCCTCAACCACAGCCTTTGTAGTCAATGCCGCTGTTTCCAGGACCTTTTCCCTGCAGATTAAAGAACCTGGTGCATCAATATAGATTAGATTTCCAACACCGTAACAGCCTGTGAAAGATTCCCTTCCCCAAAGGCTCTGTTATTTACCAGCAGACTGAAATCACTTCACTGTTTCTATCTTCCTTGGTATTCACAGTTAATCTATGTGCTCTCCTCAAAGAGCGTTAGTGTAGAGTAGTACATCTTCTGCAAGCGACTCTCCTCGTTCCTCATTAAACGTAAGGTAGCTGCAGACTGATTTCAGGCTGCTACGCAGTATGCCCCTGCCTCCCCCCCAGCCCAGCATGTTCCAAGTTATGATGAGCGGCGTTTGCTGGGTGGTTTTGGTTCCACCAGAAAAGTTTCAGCCAAGAAAACAGAAAAGCAACAAGATTGCACCAATTGCCTAATCACAGCAGTCCTTGAGATGGCTAAAAACGAGATCAAGCTATTCGAGCTGGATCTTAGTCAACAGTCAGTGCAGTCACTGGGGAGCAGACACTGCCATCTGCATGCTCATTATAGGGCTTTGGAATTATTTAACATTTGATTTATGGTGGTGAATTGCGTCCTGGCAAACGCTCACTATGTGAAACTCCTTGCTCCCTCACCCGTTAAAAATCAGGGCCTGATCAATGTGAAAGCCTCCCGCTGCGTTCACTATGTTTTGGATCAGGCCTGCGGGTCTCAAGACTGGCAGATTATATTTCATTTCTGTCCAATTTTCTTCCTCAAATTGAGAAGCTCAAGTGTTTTCCATCAACATTTTTATGTTTACTTTTGGGAGAATCTTCACAGTGGGTCAGGTTACTGTGATATAGAAAGGATGACCCACACTGACATAGAAATTTTCCAAAAAATCTCAGCCTGAGGCGGACAACTGCCATGGAAAATTTCGTCCCAGATGGCTAAAGCCTGGAAAATATGTAAGCAACTGAAAGTAGAGATTTAAAATAGAAGCGCTGCACAACCTTAATAATAGGAGGGTGCTACCAAGTAGTACCACATATGATAAGGCTCTTAACAGGAATCACAAGGGAAAAAATTCAGGCAGTATTCTTTCAGATATGTTTCAGAATATAGGATTTGCCTCTCCTTGCCTTTTGCTTGAACAGTGTATCAGCACTAGCTTTTATTTTTTTGCCTGATCCTTCAGACATTACTACCACAAACAGGCAGCTCAAAACCAGCCTTTCCCTCTCAACTGTATTAAACAAGGTTCATCTGAGAAGCATAAAACCATCCCAGATAGTCAAAAGAAGTCCAGGCTGCAACAGTTCCTCTCTGCATGGAGAAGTCAGCTAGCAAAGTAAAAAAGCTGTGCAGCTGAGACCTAAGCTGTTAAATCAGCATTACTTGGTTTTCAGATTAAAAACCTGTCTTGATGCTTCAGTACAAGAATGCATGCACAACTTCAGTTCTACGGTACCTTAAATCCCCAGCATACCACAAGATTCACTTAGGTATAATAGATGGAAAATACGATTTAACTCAGATTAATTCTGAACTTTTTGAGTCCCCATTTCTGCTTTTGCTTCATCTCTGTCAGTTCACTCCTATTGAGCAGGATATGATGACACGATGTATTGGGTTTGCATGGCAAGGTTTTGGTAGGGGGGTGGGGGGGGCCTGCAGGGGTGACTTCTGTGAGAAGCTGCTAAAAGCTTCTCCTGTGTCTGATGCAGGCAATGCCAGCCAGCTCCAAGATGGACCCGTCGCTGGCCAAGGCTGAGCCCATCAGTGATGTTGGTAGCATCTCTGGTGTAACAGAGTTAAGAAGGTGGAGGGAGGGAAGGAAACACTAAGAGCAATTTCAGCCACACAGAGGAGTGAGAAGATGTCAGAGGAACAGCTTTGCAGACACCAAGGTCAGTGAAGAAGAAGTGCTCCAGGCACTGGAGCAGAGATTCCCCTGCAGCCCCTACAGAAGACCATGGTGAGGCAGGCTGTCCCCCTGCAGCCCATGGAGGAGGGGTGATGGTGGAACAGATATCCACCAGCAGCCCGTGGAGGACACCACAAAGGAGCAGGGGGAGACACGTGAAAGAGTCTGTGACATCATGGGCAGCCTGTGCTGGAGCAGGATCCTGGCAGGACCTGTGGCCCCATGGAGAGAGGAGCCCATGCTGGAGCAGATTTGCTGGCAGGACTTGTGACCCTGTGGAGGACCCACGTTGAAGTGGTTTGGTCTTGAAGGACTGTACTCCATGGGAGAGACCCACGCTGGAGCAGATCATGAAGAACTGCAGTCTGTGGGAAGGACTCACATTGGAAAAATTGATGGAGGACTGTCTTCCATGGGAGGGACCCCATGCTGGAGCAGGAGGCAGAGTGTGAGGAGTCCTGCCCCTGAGGAGGAAGGAGCAGCAGAGACAGCATGTGATGAACCCTCATTCCCTGTCCTCCTGTGTCACTGGGGAGTAGGAGGTAGAAAAATTGGGGAAGAAGGGAGGGGTGGGGCAGGTGTTTTAAGTTTTAGTTTTTATTTTCTCATAATCCTACTCTGATTTGATTGCTAATATATTAAATTAAATTTTCCCCAAGTCAAGTCTGTTTTGCCCATGACAGTAATTGGTGAGTGATCTCTCCCTGTCTTTATCTCAACCCATGAGCCTTTTGTTCTACTTTCTCTCCCCTGCCCTGCTGAGGAGGGGAGCAATAGAACGGCTTGGTGGGCACCTGGTGTCCAGCCAAGGTCAATGCAGGAGCTGGCATCTTGTTTAAAACCATGTAAGAAATTTGCTGCATTTCACACCTGCATAAATCCTGACTAACTCCACTGGCACAAATGAAAGCACGATTTGGCTTGAGGCACCAAGCTTTTTATTTTTTATTTTTTTTAATTAGGCAATAGCTTAAAAATAAAAATCTAATGACTTCATGGGTATGGTGCAGAATCAACGGCTTTGTGCTGGACTGCTATGGAACAAATGAGACCAGGCTTTGTGTTTACTGGGATCTCATTCCAAATACACATTCACAGCATTTCTCCCTGCGAAACTCCTGTCCGTCTCCTTGAACGGAACTTGGCATGATCAAAGAACACATACAACAAGCAATACATGCTCTTCACAAGATATACTAGTAACTGTGAGTCACATTAGCTATGTTAATTACTGTGTTACACACATTTGTCTAGAGAAGATACGCTCCAAAAATCAGCAGTGTTCATGTCTATTAGCAAAGCACAGAGGGCCAGGATGAAATGTATTTTCTGTTTTCAAGAAGGAACAGCGGTGTGCCTCAGAGAGCTGCTTCTAAGAGCTATCAGCCTGTTCCAGTAGCAAAGCAAATCCACATAATGCCCTTTTGCAAAAAGTTTTGTGAAAAGCTTTATATGATGGAATGACTCAATCTTTACAGGGCAAACAACCCACAAACACCTTCGTGCCAAAATATGTTTTTGTTAACAAATGCATTTGTTGGGTTTATTTCAGACATATTCTTGAAACCTCAGAAATGTAGCACACTCATTTTGCAGCTGACTCATTGTGCACCAATTTTCAGCTTTTTTCTTTCCATTTTTTTTTGGTTTTTTTTTTTAATGCAGTTCAGTTTTACCCATCACCCCACCCACAAATTAGGGGTTTATAATGGAAATTCTGACAATACCTTCGCTATGGTGGTGCTTGCAAGCACTGTCATGATAAATAATTTACTGTTTAATGACTCCTGATGTAATCACAGCAGGAGTCAGATTCACTAACATCCATCTCTCCATTGTTTTTCAGGAGGATTAAGTTGATAGGGAAATACCACTTGTCTCCGAGCCCATCTTTTTAGCTCCCATCTTTAAAATGAGTGTTTAAATTGGTAAAGAGAGAGTTTACCACCACAATCCAACCTCTACATTTGTTTATGTTGGATGACACTTTTGTTCTGGCTCACATTACTCAGATGGATGAAGCTCAGAAGGGTTCTGCTTTACTGCCCTGTTTTCTCTTAGTGTTTCTGCATTTTTTAAATGCTACCAAATGGTTGCTTTTGGCTCCCAGCATTATCACATGTTGTCTATAAGTATGGAAATAGTTATGGTAATATGGACGTAAATCATAACTGTAAATACCACATGAAGAAGACTGCCATATAATTATAAAAATACCTAATAGATTTCTTTTTCAAAGACAACACAGCTGTCCCTTCTAAACTTTCATTTGTAGAATCTTTTCTCTTCTGTTTTTATTTATAGGTTGCCGTGCAGTTTGACATAGCACACCACGATTTTTGTTTCTAATTTTGAAAAGAAAAGGAAAAAAAAAAGAATACTCATTTCATCATAAAGAAGCATTAGTTTACAATTTTGAAAAGAAACTAACGCCAGCTCTAGAACATCATCTTGGAACCAATCTCCCTCTTAATACATTTCAAAAGAATCTGTCAATGGCTACATACCGCAATTTAAAATTAAACCCTGCCATCAAACTAAAGAAAGGGTCGGCCAAATGGCACACATCACGTGTTGGGAAAGAAGCCCCATTCTTTCTCTAAACATCTCAGCTTTTTCACGAAAAGAACCACAATAGGTTATTACACTGACCACAACAAAATAAGTTTTTAATAACCTACTCAGAAAAACAGGTTCAAAGGTGTCATGGGTAAACTTACACTATGCAACATGCCACATTAATGAAAGGGGTGAAGCCTTACACAGCACTAATGTTGCCAAAAAAGAGTTTTACATATTGTGTGGTGACTGCCTTCACACATTTTATCCCTTTCCAGTCAGCTTTGCAATGCTTAGAAGCAAAGGGATACAAGTGTATTTCAACTTTGCTCTATGCTGGACTCGCATGGTGCTTCATCCTCCACACAGTTATTCCTACCTCTTCCTTCTTACCTTAGACTTGCGCACAGAACTCGGTGGTCACAAAAGAGAGGCTGCAGATAATGCTGCTCACGCCAAGTGAATGGAAGGCTCTTATCTTTGAATCTCTGAAACATTTTTGCCTCAAAGCTTTTCTTATCACCAAGCAACCACTTCAGAGTGGCAAATCCCACATTTTAACTCAAATAGCAGCAGACTTCTAGAGGGAAGGAAGTTCATCTTAACCATCAGAAATATACACTTCTCTCTTCTTCCTGCTCTCTCAAAATTTATAAAAAAGAGCAGTTATGGTTTTGTGCAGAACAACACACAGCTCTGAATGGGTGAATTAATTACATTCCCATTCCCTTTTGGAGAAACAACTAAAACAAATGAACTGGAAAATGCTGGTGGGAAAGATCAGTCTGGGCTAGAGTTGTACTAATAGCCTATTGATACAGATTTTTAAGCAGATGAAACGTTCAAATCAGCACTGCATTTTTATCAATCTACACCAACTGGCCTTTGTCCAAGAATGTGTCATTTTATCAGATGTGTCACTTGGTTGGGAGACTGCCATGACTATACTGGGTGACTGAATGTTAGAAAAATTTCTCCCGGGAGAAGAGGCTGATCCCAAAGGTTTTCTGGTTCCAAGGGGGAGATTCATTTTTCACCACCAGCTGGAGCCTGATGTCAGACATGCCCTTGCTTCATTTATTCTCCTCAGAGGTTGAACCCCAGCTTGTCCTTCCTGACTCCAATATTGTTTCACATTCGGGCACATAGTAGCTACTACACAGTGAACTATTAAAGCAGGAGAGCCCATGAGACATGGGAAAATAGTTTAGGGGAAGCGGTTTGACAGCAGGATGCGGTTGTTTCTATTGTCTTATTAAAATAGAGATATCTGGGAAGCCTAACATTGTTTTCACTATGTAAACATATATATTTTACCCTACTGTGCCAAAAAGATGCAAAGAAAAAAAAACAACCAAAAAACTCCCACACCACCAAAACCCCAACCAAACCAACACAACAAATATTTGCCCTTTTTGTGCACTGCATCTACTTTCTTGGCAGGAATATGAGAATGAAGCCCTGTACACCTAAAAGAAGGCTAACCTGTACTGGAAGAACAAATGCCTTGGGATCCATTAGACTCTGAGATTTTATTTTACATTTGTAGTTTGGTTTGAGAACATAAAGGAAGCTGCAATGATTGAATGTCATTTACAGAGCCATCTTATGACAATATCTTGACATATTTTAATTTCCTTCTATTTGTTTTCTCCAGAAGGCTGAGTAGAGAGATAGAAATTACCAGTTCCCATACAATATGCGGTCAGTTAAAACACTGCAGTTTAATTCTTCAAACGAAAGAGTAGTCTGGTCTTGCCCACACTAATAGTTTGAACTTGCAACAACTATACTTAGATCATGCTTAAATGATGTTAAGATGGCTATACAATTGGATACTTTCAACTTCCATGGCTGTTCTCCTGAGAACGTTGTTGTGAATCCCTGCTACAGACTATTTATCACATGCTTACAATAGACTTCTAACACAAGAAGGCGAAACCATGTTGCTTCATCGTCTTTAAGTATTTAGAAGATACAGTACGGATGAAAATTATAACCTTTTCGAATCATCTGGAGTTCGGTTTTCTAACAGGTTTAGGCTGTAAAGGCAGAGCATAAGCAGATATCTGCAACAGAGATCATTCACTGCAACATTTGCTGTGTATGCTGGCATCTCCTGTAGCCTTCCTCTTCTTACACCAAGGGTACCTCCGTGGTACTTACAAGCAGTAGGAAGCTAGTTGAGGCTTTGAAATACAAAAATTATCAAATCCACAGCACACTGTGCTAGAGCTGGACCAATGCCAGACACATTAATAACTTTCTGACCTCTCTTCTTCATAAATATGGAGCAGTCAAGAGACCATGAACAACTGCTTCCGGAAGTATTTACAATACTAGCAATATTTCTCGCACAAGTAATCTAACTGTTATCACAGACACTTTCACTGCTAAATTTTCAAATCTGTATTGCAGGTTTCTCTATACGTGCATATTCAAGAAATCCGAATGAACTTGTGGTATGAATTTACAGAATATAGAGAGACTAAAGAGCAATATATCTCTTCTGAAGTTAATTAAGCTAATCTGAACAAAAGTAATTTTCACTTTGAATGAGAGTGTCCATGCAAAAGGACCAAGCCACTTTAAAAGTTAACTCAGATAATTTGCCTTTATCTGTGAAGCTGATTCTCTGACACTGTCCAAGAAATCTAAAAGTCAAAGAAAATATGTCCTTTGGCATCACGGCATCACATATTTCCAATGTTGTCCTAGCACTGATCATTAGATATTAGGCAAGAGAGAGAGGAATTGTATTTGTTTAATTTAAATTTCTGCTTTTTGGCAAGATGCACAGTTCTTCTTAAGAATAATGAAAGGTTTCCTTCCTATTTCCTTCTTGCCTCACTTCCTCAGAAAAAAGTGAAAAGAAAATTGGTGTGACAAATTTGAGTAAGACAAGGATACAAATAGGCAATGGATATGTTAAATTCAAATGGACTTTTGTCTCAGCTGTTACATACTATCCCAGACCAAGCTACTGCACAGCTACTGTCCACAGAAAGCACACTGGTTTAGGGACACCAGGTTTTAGAGGTAGGAAAGAGAGCTGACCAAAAAACTACTACAGAAATGGATTCCTAGTTTTAAGCAAACTTCTACTTTTGTTATTACTTGTGTGGGAAAAACTCTTGAGGATGTTTGGAATAGGTCTGAAACAATAGAGCCTCACTGAGCTTTGGCCTTTAGGCATACTTCTGAGTAATTCTAATTAATAACAAAGATGAACATATTCTTGGAGAGAAGATAGTGGGGGAGGGGCAAAGTTGATGCAAAGATAACTGCACAGGGGAAAAAATGCAGTAAACATTAAAGAACCTCAAGATTATTAACTGAGATTATTAACTGTTGCTATTTACAAAGACTCCTCGTACTAGCCTTTCTGTTTAACTCATTAATTCTGGTATGACAAACACCTTGTCAGCTCACGGTACTTGTTTACAAGATATGTGATTTGTCTTCAACATCAAACTACTCCCTTCTAACATCAAGAACCAAATCTGTATGGCAGGTAAATGGTTAATGCTGAACAACACGCACATGATACTTCATCAACTGCCTTACAAAAATTAGTATATTATTCTTTATTACGGTGCCCTGTAATTCTAAAGTAAATCATGCCAAGATACTATCTTGCACGTCTGTAGATCAGATATCATTACTCAGAAAAAAAAAAAAAAGCTTTCATGCACTTACCTTATCCTCTAGTCGGATCAGTCTGGCTCCTACAGTATAGTAGCCTTTGTCTACCCCCTTTTCTAAATAAAAAACAATAAAAATGGGACATTCATTACATGGAGAATAAACTCAAACTAAGAATTATATCTATGGTATTTAAAGCAAAAAAATAAGCTGGTAAAATGTTAGGGTAGTATAAATAACACGGACATAACAAGAAAGCATTTCTTCATAGCATACAGAAGTGAAAGAGCATAGTCGGAGGGAAGGGAGTTAGTTTGTCTAACTGACAAAATTAAGCTAGTCTAAAGGGCAACCTGGACCATGGGGGAGGTAGTCTGTGGACATGAAGGACTACAGATAGTGTCTCAGGTAACTCGATTCCGTGTTTAATTATTTCAATTAATGGCAGGTAGTTAAATGGAATAGGTATGCTCCCTAGGCATGCCCCTCATTTTGAATATCATTGACATGAGCATGTATACTTTCTATACATAAAGACATCAGAATAGTTTTCAACAGAGGCTGTAGAAGTAGGAGGCAGCACTATGCAGGGGTTCAAGGGCTGGAGTGGCAGAGACGTGTCTCCTCTCAGGGAAAAGCTCTCATATCTCCGTCCTCATTTTCCTTCCTAGCCTTTGTGAGACCCCGTTATTAATGCTCAGTATGCAATTTGTTTGACTTGTACACTACAAATGGTGGGATTGGAAGCAAAGATTGAAAACCATGTAAAGTGGAGTCTATTCTTTGTGTTTATGTGGCCAATTGCAAAGAAGTGCCATAGTTTGGGGGTTTTATTTCACAGGGTACAAAATTCAAAAACACATATATTCTGAGCTGGGAGAAAATATTCATAAGAAAAAAACCCAAAACCACACCCCAATACTAAAGTAACTTAGAAGCCTATGTCAATAGAAGCTGGACATATTTTTCTCTACTAACCTATTTTTCCAGTACTAGGTTGGAGTAATTACTCCTTGTTTGTTCCATAAATTACTCCACTTTTATCAGTGGTTGTGCTTTGGTTTTAACAGCTATTTAAGCCCATTTTGCTTAGGGCACGAGCACAATGTGAAGGGCTTACTGAAAGGCAGTCTGAGATGTGAATTTACACTGCACCAGGGTCCACCGTAACTGCCTGCATGTGTGCTCATTCTGCAGGGAACTCACATTCTTGCATTTCTCAGAGAATGGTACTTGCTTTACCATTACCATGAACACATGTTTGCTAATGTGGTATGTTTAGTGATACATTTGCACTGAAGTTCATCTCAAGGTAACTTGTATGCGACGCAGCCTTAGAGGAAGACTAGCAAGAAGCAATGCTGGCAAGAGATTATTCTTGCTTTCCTTCTCCTTTACAGACCACCTAGTGTATTAAAAAGGACATGGACCCTTGACAGTTCTGTGTAGGCATTAGAAAAGAGAAATTTTTAATTAGAGAACTTGGAGGAGTACATACTGCATGGAGAGAAAATTCAAATATTTTTCAGTGACACTGTGTGGGTACAGAAAACAAACAACACAGCTTCATTCATACATGTGTGCTGTTTGATCATTCATTAGTTTGTAGAATCATAGAATCATTTAGGTTGGAAAAGACCTTTAAGATCATCAAGTCCAACTGTTTACCTAGCACTGCCAAGTCCACCACTAAACCATGTCCCTAAGCACCACATCTACATGTCTTCTGAATACCTCCAGGGATGGTGACTCCATCAGTTCCCCAGGCAGCCTGCTCCAGTGCTTGACAAGCCTTTCGGTGAAGAAATTTTTCCTAATATCCAATCTAAACCTCTCCTGGTGCAACTTGACCATTTCCTCTTGTCCTATCACTTGTTACATGTGAGAAGAGACCAACACCCACCTGGCTACAACCCCATTTCAGGAGGAATCCCAGTTCCCTCAGCTGCTCCTCATAAAACCTGTGCTACAAAACCTTCACCAGCTTCGCTGTTCTTCAGACACACCCCAGCACCTCAATGTCTTCTGGTATGAGGGGCCCAAAACTGGACACAATACTCAAGATGTGGCCTCACCAGTGCTGAGTACAGGAGTGCAATCACTGCCGTAGTCCTGCTGGCCACACTGTTTCTGATACAATCACATAAAACCCTTAAAATATAAGTGGCTGAGGCTCAAGTTTATCTATTTACTCATCCCTGCCTAAAATAAAATAATTGACTCTGCAGTCTACTCTCTGGTTATTAAATCTGTAGACACTTAACATCTTTCAGAGTATATACCAGAAAAAACATGCCTTTAAGGATCTCTAAAAGGCAGAGATATCTACCCAGCAGTGGGTAGATAGTGTTTTTGTGTGGTCTAAAACTAAAAAGCCCCCCAAACCTGAAGAAATATTCCAGTAAGCTTTAAAAAAAAAAAAAAGAGAATAATTTCCTCACCAGCTGTAATTACATCCTTTGTATAATCACGAATACATCCCAAACAACCAAACCAAGTTAATAATGTTTCCTATTTTAGTTATTCTCAAATGTGGTGTGGAACAGAAAACAAAACAATAGGAAGCAGATAAGTAGTAAGAAGCTATTTTGTGGCATGTGGCACTCCTATCAGATGAAGTGAAAAGAATGATATACATGCGTGTAGCTGTGTAATGTCCATCCCTTTATTGGCACGCAGGCTGTATAAGTCACAAAAGGCTGAGGTTTTTCCCATTTCTTATGAGCCTCCATTTCAATCAGCATTCAGCTCTAATTTACAAGCATCTTCCTCTAATAAAGACCATCTTTAAAAGTAAATGGTGTGTGTATACAATGAGCAGAGCATTGTGATAAGGTGGGCAGAAGTTCAGATAACGCTGCTCTAGTACATTTGATTTCTATCTCATGTTTATGCTTACTCTCGTGAGTCTTTACAAGATATATAATTTTAGACTTCCTACATTATATTCTTTGCTTTTACATAGTTGAAAAGATTGCATGGCTAACTGTAGATCTGAAACGCCTTAGTTTTTCCATTCTTTGCTTTGCAGTCCAAAATAACTTTCTTTTAGTATTGAGTTCTGTCTGTTCTCTGTGTCGGTCTGCAATAAGCCAGATAAACCAGCTAAGTAATCCAGTAGCTGTGTATATATATGTGAAAGGCACAGACACAAAGGAAACGTGCATGATCATCATGAAAGGAGGCACAATTACTTATAACTGGATGAAAATACATATGGAGACATTTTAGCTCAGAAGAAAAAAAAAATCTTGAAACAAATTTATATCAATGGTTGGTAAGATACAAATCCATCATTTTATATACTCAGGCTTGAATCAGATAAAACACACTATATAAGGGATAGGCATTATGCTTCAGGAGACAGAACAGCTCTTGGGTCATCTACTCCATTTCTCATCTTTATTAATATGTAAATTTCTTCCCTGAAAGTCTTTGCCTTCCTGAGTATACATACTATACTGCTTTCAAAACCACATCATCCTGTATTTATTTCCTAGTATTTACAAAGGTGGCACATCTCTTTTTCTGGTGAACAAGAGATGCCTTTTAAAAAAAACTTTTTTAGGTGTTCCACTTTCCCCAAAAGGAAACACATGATATAAATGACATATTAATTGTTAATTCAAGTTTGTTTTCTTTTACAAAAAAACCCAGCAATTACCATCTGAAATGAGTAAGAGGAAAAGAGCAAATAAAATGAGGGACAGCACCATAATCTTAATTTTTTCACTCAATTAGTGTGCTCCATTTCATCAGACTATATCAAACCTTTGAGAAAATTATTTTTTTATTTGGCTAGAAAAAATACTTATGGGGAGCATTAAGGCAGTGAGTGAATTGCAGACAGATGATGAAAGCTGGAAATGATCTACTTGGCTTTTACAGAGTAAGGTTCCTTCCTTGATTTTTACTTTTATGGTGTATACAGCTAAAAGGGAGCTAACTCAAAAATTTACAAATTTCTCTGAAAGCCATTGATTTTTTTAAGCATAAAATGAGAAATTTGAGCATCGTGACACCTCGGATACTCCAGATTTCTAAAGACGTCTCAAAACTTTGCCAAACTATATCAAGTTCAGTGCTGGAACTATAGAAAGCAGGACAGCACAAGAGATACCAACACCTTCTTTAGTCTAACTCAATGCAACTACAATCTTCTGGATTGGAATTTTCTGTAAAAGCTCTATGTAAGGAAAAATGTGATGAGCTTATGGCAAGATCTAGATTTTAAGGTTTATAAACCATGTGTGCTTCTGAAAACACAAGCCAGGATTGCCCTTTAAACCCAGGATCCATAAAACAGCAAATAAGAATGTTGCCTCAGGCATCATGACTTTTGACTTGAGTCTCTTCCTGTCAGCCAGAGCCTTTTACAACTGATAGGCAGCAGAAATTAAGAAGAAATAGGACATAGTCCTAGACCAGGTGCTTCTGATTTCTCTTGCACAGTGTAAAACAAAACAACAACAACAAAAAAAGAGTAAATTACCAAAATAGTTTAGAAGGCTGCACTGTAACACAGAAAATTTTGTGATAAAGCTAGCTGTTCCGTGATGAAGGTTCAACAGTATACACTGGAAGTAGAACATTTCTAGCTTTTTCAAGTTGCAAAAATCTAGCTGCAGTGAGTAACTTGTCAGGTTAAAGACGTACAATCACTTTTCAACAAATAAAATAGCCTTAAACAAAAGGTCCATCTGCCTATTTGCTTCATTTATCGAGCTGCTGAGATGAGACAATTGCTCAAGTGGCTCATGAGAAAGAATATAATCAATTTATTAGACAGGAGCCATACACATTGAATCTGATATGAACTACATCACACTTCTGCCCTTCCACCAGAAGGTGCTGATGGCAGGATTTAGACACACAATCATTATACAATTTTTAGAACAATTAATATACCAAATTCGAAATAAAATGCAAGCTTCTTTATTAGCTTTTTATTAAGAATGCAGTTCAACAGTATTCAGAGAACCTGGATGAACAGTAAATTAGCTGCAGTTTCCCAGCCCTTGAAGTAGTATGTATGTGATATTTCTGCTGGCTCTTTGCACTGAGGTAGCTCAACACCAGTAATGACAAGAACTTTCAGAGATAAGACTGTGAACACCTGACAGCTACATAAAATGTTCTAAGTGGTTTTATTTTTGACCAGGTTCCCATGGATTTTGTCTCCAGGAGGGATGGAATAAATCACTTCCTGCAGAAGTATGAGTATCTCTCATTTCAAATATTAATTGCCTTAAAATGATAAAAATTAAACTAAGCCTATTTATTATGCTTTAAAATATATTGTGACCCAATTTCTTCTTAACAGCTGGGAAGGAAATAGCATCAGAAAGCTTAGGTGGCATTTAATGCAAGAAAAAAGCAAACAATGGAACTGTCAAAATTTTACAAGAAAGCCTTTTTCTCCAGGGATTCCCACCTGTGTTTTGCAGACCCAAGAGGTTCAGATGAACTACAGATAAACATCAGCCTTTTGCATACTTTTCTGAACCCAAACACTGGATCTTTTGTTTTACCTTGGCATTATTCTTCACCTCTGCCCCTGAAAAGCTATAGTAAGTCTCAAAAATTGCATTCAAAAGCAATTAACTCCATCACATGTAGTGAAGGTCAAGTATTATACTGTTCTTATTTGTATCATTACATAAGTGTCTGCTTCGTTATTTCAATAAATTTTATTAACATGAGCTTTGCCTCTATGTCAACACTTTCAATTATTAAAGAGTTTGTTTACTCTTACAGGAATCTTTGTTTCATCTTAGAAAATTCCATTACCTGGAACACCGAGACAGGCTTTCAATGAAACTGAGACACAGTCTTCTGGATATACTTATAAAAATGGGATTCAAACCTTTGGAAAATTTATTCATTATCTTAATGTTTTTACATCCAGTCCTGATACTAAGAGTTTCAAAGAAAGCTAGTAGCTGCCAAGACCAAAACAAGCAAAAAGGGAGGATTATACAAAATATGTGCACATGAAACTTAAATCACGAAAATTCTTGTCACAAAATGTGACAGATGTAAAAAAGTTTGCAAGGGAAACTAGGCAAGCTTGTTGAGGACAAACCAGTTAGGGCTACTAAATACACAGAAACCATGTCAGGAAGTCTCTGGTCTGCAAATGGCTAAAAGCTTACAGGAAGGTTAAGAGGCTCATGCATGCCCTTTTTTTATACATTTCCCAAAGCACCTTGCTTTGGCTCCGTCGGAGTCAGGACTGGTCTGACCCAGCATGGCTTTTATTCTGTTCTTGTATCCTTATCTTGTTTTAACACAGCTTTTAGTGCTTTTATCTTTGAGAAACTAACTTGAAAAATAACAATAATTGCTTCCAGTGAATTCAGATTCTGGATCTTTTATGACATCATTCACTTTTGAAAGGTAATAATACTACAGACACACTGCAATTACTTCATATAATATTATCAAAGTTGACAATAGGGTTTCAGTAACAACCTGATCCAAAACCCACAGAGGTCACTGGAAAGACTCCCATTCATTTCAGCGGGCTTGGAATCAGACCCTACGATTCTTTGAATGGGAGTATAATAAAACAGGAAAAAAAAAAAACGAGCTGGAAAGGAATATTCTTTTCATGTTTTTCTCCTTGGCGGTTTAATTTTCTTTGCATTGTCATTTCTCTTTTGCTTGCCATCAATACTAAAATAACACAGTCTGGAGGAAACACCCATATTGTTTACAAATGAGGTTTTGAGCAATGCCTTTGAACTGGAAAAATATATCATATTGAAAATACATTTTCAATGTAGAGTAAGCCATGCACTCTGAGGAAAACTCAGGAAGAAGTCTATTTTCCAGAGGAGGAGGACAGTGCAAGAGTCTGTTTCCACCCAAAACAGACCAATACTATAACCACTCATCACCATTCATCACTCGATTATTGGTGGGTTGTATAATACCCAGACTGATCATAAACTAACCCTATGTTTAGTTCTGCAGATCATTTATCTGGAACCACTTATCTTATTTTTGGATTTGTGGAGGGTTTAGATAAAATAACTACTAGATCAAATAACTTCTGGTTTTGGTCTTGCAAACCCGTAACAGCTTCCCAGGTTTTCTGTCCCTAACAACCATTTTACCTTGCCCAGTCAGTATTTATTCAGTCCAGTTTAGGGCAGAGCCATATGTCTTTGCAAGAGCTGGCATGCTGTAGAGGTAGACATCATTCTTAGCAGGGCCACCACGCTTTTGCATCTATGCTGTCTCAAAGCAGCTATTCAGCAGTAATGCTGCAAGAAAAGACTAACATAGGAAGCTAGTTACATGGACACGGATGCCATAATCTTCTCCAGAGCAGAGACTATGGCTTTCTCAAATATCTCTGAAGTTCTATGATCCTCTCCCCAGTAAGACTATCCATCATGAATTCTGAAGATGAACTTACTCCAAGTTGTCTTACCTCTGGAAGCCAGGTTTTTTTTTTCCACATATTAAGTCAAAAAAAGAATTTCTGATAAAAAATTATAAAAACATGTGGCAGATTTTGACCTGAATTTCCCCGCCTGAAAATCATCTGGAGCTGTATTTGCAGCCACTTCAGGATGTGGCTGGTACAGCAAGTTGCTGTGTAACTTCAGGCCTACAAGCAGATCATTCACATGGCTTTTTCCCTCCAGTGTTCTAATGTAGGTTTTGCATATTAGTTGCCCAGGACTGCCTCAATCAGGGACACCACCCCATGGCTCTTCCTCAGTACTTTAGACTCTTTTCAACACTTGAACATTTTGAACACTTGTTCAAATCCACAAACTCACTGAAGATCCTCCCAATGGTTACTGCAGCCCTTTTGACCCAAGATTTGGTAAGACTAAACTTCCTGAACAGATTCAACTTCCCAAACTGCTCAGAACATTATTTCACAATTAGTTTCTTTGCAGCCAACACTTCTAATTAGTCCCCACCTCTGAAACAGGTGATGTTTCATAAAAAGTGCCTCTAAGACTAGCTTGTTTGAGCACAAATTACAGATCTAATTTGGTAATCTTACATTTGAAATAAAATAATATATTCTTGAAGGTAAGCATTGTTCTTCCATAAACTTAGCTTGCACATTGTGGAATGAATTCCCAAGCATAAATATTTTAATAAATTAATAAATACAAATTTATATATGTATTCAAGCTGATGGATTATTTTCCTGTGGTCCAAAACCAGCTCAGTTACAGGGTAAGAGGACTGTACTACTGCAGCAATCAGATGTTAAAAATGTGTTTTGAGAGATGCTCCTCATTCTGAAAGTATAAAACATTTTAATCACTGATAGTATGGCACTTTTTAAAGGCTCTGAAATAACTCTGGCACCCTCAGTTACACCCATGAGTGCTCAAAATCACTTGAGGATATGAGACTTCAGTTCCTAAGTCACTTCTGAGTTTGTAAGGATAAAGAATGAGACAAGGCATCTGGAAACTTGAACTAAATCTCTTGTGATAATAAAATGAGTGCTTCTTTCAGCCCTTCCCATACAAGCACTGAGGTTTCAGATCTCCATGATTCCCATCACAAGGTTTTCCCACAATCTTGCTGCTGTGCATGGCCAGGGACTTCTCTCCAATTTTCATCTTAAATGTATTTATGGCTAGTTCACAAATGTTTGTCCTTCTGCTTCCACTGGTCTTTCCCTTACATATTTCTTTTGCTTCCCAAGTAATTACTCCCCTTGCAGAATTAAGAGGCAACCCTTTCCCGCCCTTTGTTTTGCTAGGTTAAAAAAGAGCAAACCTCTGTTTCCCGCTAGTGAAACAGGTTGTCCTTTTCACTAGTCATCCTAGTATTTCTTCCCTGTT
Source organism: Psophia crepitans (assembly GCA_013399095.1). Taxonomy (NCBI): domain Eukaryota; kingdom Metazoa; phylum Chordata; class Aves; order Gruiformes; family Psophiidae; genus Psophia; species Psophia crepitans. Next base: position 233,506 of record VWZZ01004268.1, on the reverse strand, counting down.
TTTGTTGCAGTTAGTCTCTCATAAAGATGTGGAATCAGAATTTTGCAAAATATGCCACACAAGACCTTAACTGAGTCATGTGCAAGGACACACATACGTCCCTGTATGTCTTGAAAATCTCTCTCCTGATCCTGGGATCAGACTAATTGTTTTTATGGATATATCACAGCATTTTCTTACATTCAGTTGGCATTTACTTACAATTAATTAGCATACCAGACCTTTTTTTTTTTTTTTTTTCCATAAAAAATGCTGGACTGCTCACCAGTACTAGCATGTAGGAGATTTTATTAAATTAGTTTCCCTGTGCCTGATCTTGCATTTTCTATGATTGAATTTCATACCACTTCTATCACTCCAGCTTTCAAGGCTACCACAGTTCTTCCAGAATGATTCCCTTGATCTCCCTTTGAGCTTTCCAAAACTAAAACCCATAGGCTGTTCAGAAAGGAAGAAATCTTTTTAAGTGGAACCAACATATATTCTAACCCCAGCACAAAGGATTTAGAAAGAATATTTTTGTGGAAAATTTTCCACCAATATGTTTCCAACTATGAACTGATACACATTTTTAGCATTTATTCTTAATTTCCATTTACTCCACTACCACCTGAATGCAAGGTATTTATTTTTCCATAGTCATTCCAGGGTTTATTAACAGGATTATATATTCATTCATAATTGGCTGGATTATAAATCCATACTACTGTAGCCATGGCTATTTTCACAAAGTTATAAAGCTAATCATTTTACATAAAATACAGCCACTGTACCTGGGAGGAAAAGGCCTGGCTTTCCCAAAGAATGGTCCAGTCTGAAAAGCAAAGAGAGAATTACTAAGCCACTTAAACTATTGCTAGGAAAAGCATAGGAACATAATTTACATGAGAATTTACAGTAGCTTTAAACCTAAAACAAAGCAAGTAAAAATATGAGACTAGCATGATTTTCTGCACATACCATTAGCAGTTAAGTTCTTTAGAGGTTTTTTCCCAAATCAAACCATATTATTATTGTTATTTTCATGAGTGCTAATATTTTATTTCTCAGCCTTTCATGTTGTAACTAAAGCATAGTTCTCCTGTGTCTTATGTAATCTAATAACAAAGACTATACAAACAGAATGGCTTCTTAATAACATTTGCAACTATTCCTTGAATCTCATGCAGGCGGATTTAATATCTCTATATGTTGACACAGTAGATTCCATTCACTGTGATTTTTTTCTATTTTCATTTAAGGGCCAGAGAAGTTCAGTCTGGTGTCCCAGTCTGCAGTGTTAATTTGTAAAAAGAAAAGCACTTTGTGCTGAAACAGAAAAGAATAGTTTTGTGGCAAAATATTTCAGCTGTGATCCTGAAACTCGAAGAAAGCATGTGCGAGGAGGAATGTGGGAAGGGAAAAGTTCCAAATAGAGAGGGGAGCACAAGCGAACCAGATTTCTCTCAAATGTGGAGAACCATAGAGAAGGGACAGAAAGGTAAATCATTATTTGAAAAGTTTTCATTTTCTAAACAGAGGGCAGAAAGTCCTCAATGCTATAAACTTTCTTTTAAGTTCGCTTGGAGGAGGAGAGGAGGAGGATAAAGTATAAATTTAACTTGGTCATAAAAAGGGTTAAAAATTACTCTAAGTTAAATCCTCTAGATATTGTGCTCCCTGTTGTGCTTGCAATTTTGGACAATTACTGTTCATTAAGTACACATCTCTCCTAAAGCCAGCTGGCACCAGAGAAATCAAATATTTTGTGAGGCAGACAGGGCCTACCTTCTTTGAAGTTCTTTTATCCGAACCATCATATTGAGGTGTCCTTGTGAGTACTGCTCAATCACATCACGTACGTCATACGGTTTCCGAGTTTGCTGTGAAAGGAGTCACACATGGGTTTGAAAGGTAAGCATAGTTCAAACTTGATTTTTCCTTCAGATAGGCCTTCATTCTATTTTTGATCTACTAGAGGTTATTTGCTTGCCATTTTGCAATGAGTAAAAAAGGGCAGAAGAGTCATGTCTCCATGTTACTTCATACTGAGCACAATATTAGACCTTCACAGTGTGTTTAAAAAACACAAACCCAAGATAATTTATCTAAGACTATCATGTGCGATATCTCTCGGCTCATTCCAAACCCATATGTTAATCATAATGTCAGAGGACTGAACCACAGAGATAGGCCCAATTCATAACACTTGGACCCAGAATCAAATGACTAAAGGCTAAAGATGTCTGGTGACAGAAATATTATTGCTTTAGTAACTGGGAGGACAGATGCTTTACATAAGCCTGAAGACTGCCGCATGTAGATTTTGTATGCCATTCTTTGTCCTTAGCGATACATACTAGGTCTGAAAAAAGGTGCAACTCAAATAAATTAAAAAAGGACAGATAAAAAAATGTGAGAGTGGTAAAAAGCTGCCATCTGCCCAGCTTTATTCCCATTCTAATGAGACTTCAGTTGCTTCTGTCAAGCTCTAGTTTCTTGCTGTAACTACTAAGGCAGAATTTTGAAACAAGTCTAGAGAATTTGCATAAAGTGATGTGATTATAAAAAGTGCAGCATGGTGAAATTTTGTCGAGTAAAATTAATGTGTGTATGTGTAATGGAATAAACGCAAATGATGTCCTTTTGAAAATACCAGAATTTTCAGAGCCATACCAACCCCTATGGGAAATGTGGGGCAAGATGTCTCCTTTTTTGGCTCTGACTCAAGAAATGAAGAAAAAAAAAATAAAGGTAAACTGCAAATCTAGTAATTGGAAATTACTGAAAACAGCTCATTAGTCATCTTGTTGTCTGTTTCCACTCTGTCACAGCTTCAGCCAGAGCCATTAGCATGCACCACTGCACACATGCATTGAACACCTACAGTATGTGCTGGAGTCATGCTTGGAAGGCAGCCACAGGATCCTAGAAATTTCAAATGAAAGCATGGAACTGGAATGGAAACAAATCCTGTGAAATGAATGAAGAGGCAAAACCTCTTCGTGATAAAATGCCTTCCCTGAGCTCAGCCATCAGCACTTACCTGCTTTATTAGTTTTAGAAGAGTTCATGGCTTTGCTAGTGTGCGTGTACGTTTGCGTGCATTTGTGAGAGGAGATACTTTGCGGGGGAGGGAGGTTTCAGCTTTCAGTTTATCGCCTGTTTTTTTTTTTCTTTTTGTCTTCCCCAGCTTCACTTTTTGCAGACGCTGACACATCACTATTTCTGGCCAGAAAAGCAGCCTATTGTCTTCACCCAGAGAAACAGTGCCAGTATCACTCTTTAGACTGAGTAGCGGGGGTGCTTTGAGAGCATTTTGGCTAAATCCTCTGTCCTTTCCTTTGGACACTCTCTATTTAAACATGATGCATGGCGCAGAGCCTAGATGTGCTGGGGATTTTTCCCCACCTCCCTCCCCTCTCCCCCATGGGCTACTATGTGCATAATTAATTCTACTCATTCCCAATGAAATTTCTTTTCTCCCTCAAAAGAAGTCCTCTATCTGTTATCCCTTTTACTGAACCTTCAGCTCTGAATCCTACAGCTGCAAAGTACTGTGCACTGCACTTTGCCTGAGTCCTCTCTAAAGCATAGTAAAAATATCCTTCCAACTTTCACCATTTTTCTCTCCTCTTTCCCCATAAAGCTTTACATCTAAACATCTTATGTCCTGCCAAACTTTGGCACAATCTCTTGTCATGTTTTTATTAGGAAATTCTAGTACAATACAACTTAAGGAGGGAGGTAATGGTCTTCCAGGGATGTTTGATAAATGCAGAACTTGATGAACATTTTTAACTTTCATTCTGTCCATAATCCCAAATCCTGGTCTTATGGGCTCAGCGTCCTACATGCAGCATTCTTGCATCCTAATGCAAAACTCAAAATAGTATCACCCAGCTTTGAACTTCCAAAACCTAATTAGCGTGGGGAGTCCTATAAGCTATATTTCACAGTCCCAAGACAGAAAACAGTGGAAGATAATTCCTTCTTCATGTTCCCTGTCATGAACACCAACTCACAGAATCCTCTCCATAGACTGAGCAAGTTCAGTTTTTAAGGTTTGGCATGACTGCTATTGTCTGATGGCTCCTGAATTAGGTCTCTAGTGGTTGGAAATATCCTAATTATTATCCTATGTTATACACAGATTTTATTTTCTGAGAATGGTCTCTCTAATTTTCCACTTTTTTTTTTTTAAATTTCCCACGGTGTTTACCTTTCTGGTGTATTTACAATATAATCCTGCTCTCCTGTTGTTTGATGAGTTAAACAAACTGACTTCTAGTCTTCTTTCATAAGATAAGGTCATCTGAAGATACATTGCTACACGAGCTTGGGAAATGTATGTGCTAATCTGTCAGCCCTAATTCAGAGACTTCTGAGTGCTCTGAGCTTATCTCAGACTTCTATCCCTCGTAATTAAGTGCTTAGCTTTAATCAAACCTGCTTGAAATTTAGGTTCTTGCTTTATCTTTTTATAACCTCTTCAAAAGGATTATGAAAGTTGATTAACTTGCAGTGGGCCCTCTTGGACAAAAAAAACCCATGAACCATCAGATGGAAATAACAGGGGCTTTGAAAAATCAGGCCAGAAGTTAATTATTCACTTCCATGGCATCACCAGCACATGGGTGATGAGAATGATGATATCAGAATCACATTCCAAATAAGTTTTATCATAATGGGTCCTAGTAAACAGGCAAAAGAATATATTTTTTTTCCAAAACAGCACATTTGCTTTGAGCACTTTGTACCCTGATGGAGCATTTTAACATAATGACAGCAAATTTCCAGAAGGCAATTGCTCCACAATTGCATAAAATAAGGCCTCTCTACAATGTCCCATTCTAGGAAAAAAACTTGGAAATGTGGGCCACAAATGTGAAAGCCGCTTTACACAGCTTAGTGCTCATCAAAAATGCCTACTGATCTGTAAGGCATGCATAGCACACAATTAGTTGAACATTCTCTAGCCAGTCGTTAGATGATCAGTATCGACAGTAACAGTATTTTAGCAGATACTCCAACAGAGTCTTTTCTTCCTTTCTTCTAGTACATGAGTGAGGAGTATATATATATTGGTTAGTATAGTAAAGAAAACAAAGAAACAAACAAAAAAGCCCCAACAAAAAAGTGAAATGAAAAGTAACTATGCTGACTCCACAAATTCAGAAGGTTTCCATATTGTACTATACCCACAGATAGTTAATAGTTTTGCCCACGCTGTGAAAAAATCCACACAGCATTAGTATGAGGCCAAGAGCCTAAACAGTACCTTTGACTTATTACAACCGTATGCACAAAGACAAGTTCACTCCCAGAGCACTTTCAACGTTGTATACTTAAGCCTACAAATTGCACTTATGGTTAATGGTGCTGCTTACCTGAAATTTTCTTCTGGCTACAAAATACTGCATTCTCCTGATGACTTTTACAGCTGTTCGATGTGCTTCAGTTAATCTGCCAAGAAAGACAAACACAGACATGCACCAGTTGTGGAGGAAAAAAAAAAAAAAAAGTAGGAAAAATATCTTAATAGAAGATGTTGACTCTAAGCACCAAAATATACAAATATCTTTTATGTCTGCAATGCAAAATTGTAGCATAACACACTGCGTGTGCATGTATATTTTGTTCTGCTGCTTTATCTTCTTGTGTATTGTGGTTCTAAGTATAAAAAGCTGATAAGTGAGACAATGAAAGCAGGTGTACAAAGATAATACGTGTGGAGGGGTTTAGATAGGATTACTGTCAATGCATACAACTGGCATCAGTTTGAGGAATGTTAAATGTTTTGAACCATGACTGCATTCCTTATTTCGCATTTATTGAGTGTTTGCCCATGAGCTCTATTGCACTGAAATTAAATCCTTTAAAAAGTACTTTGAATTCTCCAGGAAGGAAAGAAAAAGTGAAGTATGACATCTGAAAAAAAAAATTAACACAACACACCCTCTTGGCACACGTGTGTCTGCGCACGTGACTGTGTTCAAACACAGAACTGGATATATTATAGCTTAACAATATCACTTCACCTAGAGGATACGGTATTTGCAGAACATTAATTGTGCCACTTGGCTGGCAGTTAATTACCACACCCTCTTATTTACAGTGAATTTTTGAGGGGTAGAGAGGAAGCAGGTATGTGGAATATAAGAGCAATTATTTTATTTAAGAATTGACTCCTTCTCTACAGACTTCTTCATTCATTCAAAACAAGTGAAATAAAGAAAACAAAATTTTCCTCCCAAGGAAGCAGCATTGTTAGGAAGTCTATGTTCTATACAGACATCACCTCTGACATGTGATGATAACCCTAGGAGAACTTTCTCAAATCTCCTGAAAACACAACCTGCCACCTCTTCCCAGTGTATGGGACCAAGGAAAAGGAAGTATTGGCCAGGCCACCTACTTCAGCACTACAGTTTAGAGATAAAGTCTTTTAAAAGTGGAAAGATTACAGCGTATTATTTCAAAGTGAAGCAAATAAAAGCTAAATAAACAGGGACTGTATTTAAGATCTAGCATAATTTTTCACTTTTATCATTTCTCTTTGATAAAATTAGTGCTTCTGATGAGGTGAGATACCACAGCCACAGGAACAGGGGTTTTAAAATAAGCTTTCAGTAGCTTTTTCTTCCTCTTTCTATTTCAAGTCCTAGTTTAATATTAGATACATGCACAGGTACGTGTGAAACTCGGGTGCCTATACTACCCTCACGCTTCATATGTGTATGTATGTTCATGCACCTATCCCTATCTATACATGAAAACACAGAGAAGACAATACAGGGTGAGCAGATTCAAGAACTACTTGTATACCATCAGCAGCATTGCTAAGTGCGAATCTTTGCATTTGTGTAAGCCCATCAGAGGGATTTTAGAAGTGTCACTGACAGCCTACCAGTAGTTTAGCCTACAGGACCTTTGTTATGGTGAAAGAAAAGCTCTCAGCTTGACACGCAGGGCCCCAACTGAGCTCCTGTGGCCAGTGACTAGAATGGAGACAGCATTCTGCTTGTAAATGGCACATGTTTGATAGAGAAATCTTTGTCTGTCAGCCTGTACAAGTAATATATATACACGTATAGATATAGATACATATTTAGAACCAGAAAGGAATATAAACTCAAGGTTTAGGGTTTATCCTGTTTCCTTTGTGTAGTAGTTAAGACAAAATCTTGAAATTATCCTCTAGCTCCAAATGCTGTGAGACTTCCTAGATATACTTGAGAGGTTTAGGTTTTTGGGGGTTTTTTTAGGGTAATCCATGAGAAATGGTTCATGCATTGTTTAAACAGCCTCAAACAGATAAGCTGGAAAAAGTCAGAGATGGAAACAAACCAAGGCAGTAATTTCCTCCTAATTCCCCTCCTTCAGCATAAATCAGGGCTACAGAACTTTATCCGATGTGTTATCAAGTTTCAGTGTGCAAAACGATGAGTCTGACTCTTGGAACCCAATGCACGGCTGAACTGGCCTCATTTTTAGAGAGAAAAGTTATTTATTTGTGAAATACAGCAAAGAAAATCACTTGACTATAATTCTATTGCACTTGATATTGGCCTGTTCTAACTGGCAAAATTCACACCAACATCATTGGGAGCAACTTTTGAAAACAGAGTATGTTACTGTTCAGATTTAATGGTCATTGTGTTAAACTGAGGGACAGATGCATGGAACCTGGCTTTAATGGAAAAAAAGCGTCAAAAGGTGCAAATCCATAAACTGAGATATGTGAATGTGTTATCTTAATTGCCTCAATAAATCCATAAGGAGCACAGCAGCTCCAGATGAGTTACACTCCCTGCCCTGTGTAGTAAGCAGAGCTATCTTCCTCATGGGGGCTTGTGGTAGTGTGGCTGCCTGTGATCCTAAACATTTTTTGAGATTTTAGCTGATTTTCATCATTTCCCAGCATTGATGCCCAGATGGATAATTACACCTATTACTGGCCAGGCTACATTTACCCCTGTATTTGGCCCAATACATTTATTCTGCTAATCCTTATGTTTTACCCCAAAAACTTGGATTGGGCAAATACCTTTCAGCCTTGAGGGTGTCAGTCTGTTACATGCCAGAAGCACCAAACAGGAAAGCACACAAGGCCATAACTGCTTCAGGTCATGCTTTATAGAACGTTCAATAGAAACATAACGCTGCTTGTGGTGAATTTTGAGATATGCAACCCATGAAACAACAACCCAGGGGAGGTTGTGGTGGACACCATACTTGCACACCCTTTCTATGTGGCATTTTCTACTGACAGAGGACAGGAACTGACAGATCTTCAAAGATATCATGTGATAACTCCATGGAGGTGAAGATTTAACTACTGTCACAGCTCTAACTCTCAAATTAAGTTAGTAAGACCTGAGCACTTGCTCTAAGTAGGAATAGTCGTGGGTGGGTGATCACACCTCTGTCCCCATGAAAGCAGCCAAGCTCTCCTGCCTCTGTGCAGCAGAGGGCAGTGGCACATACACACACTAGGACATGCTCTCCAGTACATTAAAAAATTATTTAAATTGTTTAAAAGCTTCACCCATGAAACCAAACATGAACTCTAGACCTTGTAAGGTCCATGCTGAGGTGGGGGTGTTACTATTGGGTGGGTTGTTTTTGTGTATGTTTTGCCCGAAATAATATGACTAGAGTTTCACTGACAGAAAACAGCATACTTTTCCATCTTTTAACCTAAACAGTAAGTAAGAAGGTTTTGTTAAAAACTTTCCCCAAAAGACTGTAAAGAAGAACAAAATAACATTTGAACAAAAGTGATCGGTGTTTTGGAAAGTTATGAGCACATAAAAAGATTAATAATGGAAGCTTGTAACATCTGTAACTATAATGGATACCAGGAAATGTCTACTGACATAATATATATTTGGATCCATGAATGATACTGACATCATCCATAACTGTGTCTTCAAGCAGGACCCAAGCCTTGGACCCATTAGCAAAACAGCATGTGCTCCTTACCTCTCTGTTAACTGCTCGCTCAGCAGGATGCTCAGTTTTAAAAGCAGTCAGATCTATCCCTAATTACAATGAGTCTTTCCTAGTTTGGCTTACAGACTCCTGGGCTGTCACATCGCTGTGGTAGGGCAGGGAAAAAGAGGAGCGGGTGGAGGGCCAGGAACATGTATGTTAACAAGCAGTTCCCACCCCGATGCCATGTTCAGTAACTCTCCAGCCACTGCTCTAGTGGCTGAGGGGAAGAAGGCCCCCTCTTTGCTGACCTGACCTTCCCCTCTGCAGGTTTTGAGTGTGCCTGTGTGGCTGCAGAGCCTGGCGGGACAGCTGTGTGCCAAGGAGGCATTGCAGCCCCAGGTTTGGTCCTCTGCTTGTGGCTGAGAGCACTGTGAAAAGTCACTCCTTTTAGCTTAAAACACTTGGATGCGTTTAAGACGACTTTTTTTTTTTTTTTTTTAACTGCAGAAAGGCAGTAGCCAAAGCCAAAGAAGCCAAACATTTTCAGTTGAAAATAATTGAACTGGAGGGCAAAAGAGAGATGATCAAATCCAAAGCAACTCTGGAAATTATCCCCAGGGATTTTTTTTAATTTTATTTTTATATACTGCTCGGTTTGTTAAAAGCTTGTGTTGGCCAGTTCAGACTTACTCTTTTTCTTCTTCTTTTGTACAGAGTCCGATAGTTTCAGCTTAATGTGCTTTGGAACAGTCAGGGAATATTTTAAGTGAAAAACAGATATGGAAGTGGACCGTAAAACCAGGCAAAGTTACAGCTATGCCAGGCCATGCTGAGACACAGCTCAAGTCTCCAAACAAGCCTGTTATCAGTGTGATGCACCTTTCAGTCCAGAAGGCTTTTTTAATCATGAGAGTTCACTTCAGCGTAGGGACAAGAGGAAGGACTTTATTCAGGCTGTGCTGCAGGATGGCTGCAGATAGGGGAACGTGCATTCCATTCCAGGCTGGTTTTTCTGTCGTTTATTCAGGTGTTGTGAGTTAGAAGAGTTATTCAGTGTAACGTAACTACTTTGATCATGAGCTGTGGAAAATAAAGGCCACTTCAGCAAGGTCAGTTACAGCTCTCTGTCCCCAATTTGCAAAACTGGGTTGAGGATACATGCGTACAGTACTTGGACTACTGCTGAGCTTCATTTGTTATGTTCTGATTGCTTAGCAGGAAAACACGTATAAAGTCACACTAACTCTAATTCTGTACTTGTCATTGGATAATGTTGTAACTCCTGCCCAGAGTAACATACAGCGTCATCTATTCTGGAGCTGTTCACTTGACATTCGTTTCTAAGCCAGCACAAACAGTGACCAGGTCAGTGATGGCAACTGAAATGTAAAGAAGTTATTTGAGAAGCTCAGCCCTCCGTCTGCCTTTCTGTTTTCCTGTCACATTTGATTAAGAGTATTCACTTTCTGTCTCTGTTTCTGGGAAAGAACTTTGATTCTCAGTCATAACTTTAATTTTTCTCATGTACAGTTATCTCAAATGGGCTGATATTTTACTACGTAAAATATAAAGCAAGCCTTATTTGCACTGAAAGCATTACCAGAATCAATACAAAACAAGAAATGTTGGCATCACAGGGTACTTTTTGTATCCAGAGGCAGGTAGCACAGGCCATTCACTTTCAGAGGCGAGATCTTTCATTAAACTGCAGATTCCCACTGTTACTGAAGGGCACTATTCAGCACAGATAAATATCACCTATATTCAAATGTAGCTACACTGTGTAATTATCTCATCATACCAATAAGTTGTTGGGGGAGAAGACAGGTGGGAAAACAGAAATCATAAAGGACATGAAATTTGAGAGTTTATTACAGACAGGCGCAGCAATTAGTCCATATGCAGTCACATGCACTACGTGAACCTTTTGTTGATGGAGAGAGGTGGTGGAGAGAGGTGATGGTTCTCATCACAAGAACCGTAAAGCAGCTTATATAATGTATTTTAAATACTGAGGGACGTTACAATGTCCAAATGAAAAGAAAAAATCTTCCTACCACTAAACGAAAATAAAATTAGTGTTGCCTTCAGCTAAGCAAAGCCAGACAAAATGCCTCGAGCCTTTTAAGCAGCTCAAGTTAAGAGAAGGTTGCAGCTTGGATCTGACATGCAAACACCTGGAAATGTCAGGCGATGATTCTGATGCCAAAGCTCACCCATAGCCAGGAGCAGCAGAGAAGTACAACATAAATATAACAGAAGAGGTTTCCAGTCTTGTAACATTTCATCAAAGCCTTGTGAAGAACAGATACGTTTGGAGAATTTCCACCACTTACATGATGGAAATTTTATAAGATGTCATTTGCACTGAAACTTGAGAGAACATTTCAGAAAATGTTGGCATGACTATTTTTTTCCCTTTATTCCTAATCACAATCCTACCTTAAACCCACCTCATCTCTATTCTAGCCATATCCTTATCTGAACCTTTTCTTTTCAAGCTCATGTTTGGCTCAAAACTGTAAATAAATTAGGATTGGCTTCTCTCAAAACAGAGCAGCCTGGAGGCCTATTTGGCTTCACCAATCTCTGCTGACAGCCTCAATTTATGACGGAATGCTGCAGAGTCTGCAAATCCCTCCTCAGCAGGTACAGTCCCAGGCAAAGTAGAAAAGAGCAGAGAATTGACATGTTCGTGGGAGGCTGCGTTGTGGCCTCTGGTTATGTTGCTGAAGATTTTGTGGCACTTGCTATCTCCATCCATCCATCCATCCCTCCGTCCGTCCGTCCGTCCGTCCATCCATCCCCATATACTCTGCTACCTCTCTGAATTAATTCCAGAATGCAGTTGCCTCTGCTTCAACTTGCCTCTCTAACCTGGCCTTCCCTGAAGTGAATGAGAAATGAGAAATGGTCAGGCATTGAAACGGGTTGCCCAGGGAGGTGGTGGAGTCACCATCCCTGGGTGTGTTTAAAGAAAGGTTGGATCGGGTACTTAAGGACATGGTTTAGTGGGTAATAGGTGGTAGGGGGATGGTTGGACTGGATGATCCTTGAGGTCTTTTCCAACATTAATGATTCTATGATTCTATGAAAGCAGATTTCCTACAGTAGTGCTCCTGGGTACTGGGGCAGGGAAGGCAGATAGTGCAGGGACAGAAGAACAGCTCTGAGGAGAACAGCTCTGTTAGAAGAGGAAGAACTAAGACATCTCTTATAGGAAGCGATTGGCAAGACAATATATTGGCAGAAGAAACACAACCGGGAGAAGAAGCAGGGCAGGGTGTTTTCTTGATGTTGTCCATGAACAAAATTAAAAAAAACAAAAAAGTAGAAATCTCCTGAGAACAATCAGAGATAGATGTAACCTGCTCACTGAATGTGATTTAATGAGGGAAAAAAACCCTTGAACTTTGAGTTGTTTTTCTCAACCCTAGACAGTTGGAATTTTCAGTTACAAGTTTGTTCTGCAATATTACAAAGTGGGTTTATTGAGAAAGTGGGAGAAAAGCTCTGTGTTAGTCCCTTGCTAATTAAAATGCATAATTAAAATGAGTAATTAAGCTTACTACAGAATGCTCTTGTGTCTGGGAGCCCAACTGCCCTTGAACAACAATTCATCTGCTGAACTGTCTCTGAGAACTAAAGTAACCATTGGATATTTTGGTTACATCTTTCCTCTATGTTTTGTTGGCAGCAAAATAAAAGTGCCTGGTCTCTTTTCTGCCATTTTATTTCTCCCATTCTTCCTGTAGTGTCAGAACAAACAAGATGATGTCATAGGGATGTCTTTTCAGTGTGGAAATACAAACACAGAAAGATTTTCTTTTTTTCCCTGTGCAAACAACTTCTAGAAATTGCCACAATAACTTCCTGTATTAGCGCTGTATCATGACTACTTCTGGTCCCAGGATAGGTGGAATGCTCTTGTCTCAGCGCCAGTCCTCATTTGCTTAGAAAACAGACTCTAGCCAAAACCACCTTCTTGGGAGGTGGATGAACACCAACAGGCAATGACACATTTTTATCTCACATATTACAACAGTCTGATCCTAGCAGATAAAGGTATTTTTTCACTTCTCTCTCCTTAAGGCTTGGTCTTCCTCAATTCTCTGTTTAAAAAATGCCAACAGAACTGAATGCCTAGCTAGTAAAAGGCACCAGAGAGACAGCCATCACCAAGCCTAAACAACCTCCCAGCAGAGGAGACGCCTTTCTCGAATCCCAATAGTGTTCACAGCAGTGCAGGAGGAAAGGGAACGATACAGCCTTATTTTATGGGCTCTGGTTTGCTCGCTTTAAAAAATGCCACAACCCAATTTAATGAACTTTAAGACTTCATTTTCCTCTTCACTGTATTCAGCATTTATGGGAACAACGTGGTGTTGTTAATATACACCAATGACTGAGCGTTGTATTTATGCCTCAATGATTTTCTGTCATGAGAATATAATGCCTGGCAAAGAGTGATTCTCTGAAATACCAGTTTGTTTGGGGTCATTAATCTTAATTCCTATCTTGCCTGAACAGGAACTGGATAACAGTCAAGTCAGGGAATAGTTCTGAGAATTAAACCTTCAATGGCTTCTGGGCTGCCCAAGGTTTTACATTTCTTTTTAAAAATCAGTAATTAATTAATCTGCAACAAGTACTAGGGAGAAACCCTGTGGAATTGAGCAAAATGCTTCTTGTGGTTTTAAAAATAAAAAAACAGTGGCTTTTGGCATGATCTTTCCTTAGTAGTTCTTGTGATTTAGTAGTTACAGCAGGGGCTATGGAAACACAACTCCTGGGTTCTTGAATTGATTGATTTAACTGGCCTCTGTCTCTCTGGGTGATCCTGCGCAAGTTCTTCTACCTGGCTATACTTTATTTTATATGTCTATAAAGTAAGTGTAAAACCTGTCCAAGTCATGGAGGTGCCATGAGGCTTACTTCACTGAGGATTTTAAGGCAATTAGTGGTCCCAAATGAAGGCGTTTTTTATTTATAGAATGACTCAGCAGAAGAAAAAGCAGTGACAATATATTTTTCCTGTAATGATGATAAGAAAAGAGGGAAACTGATCTGCAGGCTTGGGGTAAACCACCACGTCACTGCCCCCAAACCACAGGCTATTTTCCAAAGCATTCTCCCCTCCCCACCTTCACAACCTCTGCTCCTCCTCTCCTGAGCACCTGAGCAATCTATTTGGGAATTAGCTCCCCATTCACCAGATACTCAGCAATGCAAGACATCCACAGCGTCTGAAGCCAAACAGGACCATTAGATCATGAACGTGACCTGCTCAACAGTGCAGTGGATTGCATTTCACACAGCTGCCCTTGCCCAGAGCCAAAAACCTTGTGTAGGACTAAAGTAACTTTCCAGAAAGGCATCTGGCCTTGATATAAAGACCTTTATATACTGTTAAAAAGTGCCTTATTTTTTATTTAAATTTGTCAGTATTCAGCTTCTAGGTTCCTCTCTCCAACTGGAGTAGCAGCAATTTTAGCGTTTTTCAGCCCTGTGTTTCTCCCAGGGACCTTCAGCAGTGCCAGATGCACTGCCCCTGGCCTGGCAGGGAGACCAGGCTCTGGTGCAGCGAAGAAAGAGTACTGGTCTCTGGGGAACTGCAAGGAGAGATTGAATCCTAAAACATTTTTATCGTGATTTTTCTGCCTGTGGTTTATGTCATGCTGTCAATAATTGTAGAGATTCATAATGGAAATGGTTAGACTGGCAGAACGGAGCATGAATGAGAAGGTCTGTGTGTGGAAGCATCAGAAAGGGAAAAACAGCACAAAGAGCCCAGTGAGGATGGCAGGTGCTTGTGGGACCATCAACATCACAGCACATTTATGAGCAGCTTTTGAAGATACCCAATTCAGGAAGACAACAGAATAGGTACAGTCAGGAACTGCCTCCAACTGGACTTAAAAAGGACTCCAGCCACTAAGAGGTGATGGTGGGAAAATACAGAACAGGGCTGGAGTCTTAAGACACTCTAGTAAAAGACAGAGTACAGAGAATAAATGCGAATGTTTCCCAGAGGCAGGAGAGCAGGGAGAGGTAAAAGAACCTGATCACTTCAAGCTCCCAAAGGCAAAAGGTTCAGTGGCACCTGGCTGCCATCCTGAGGAGATCCCACAGACACGATGAAGACTCAGTAGAGCATTACTTAGCTCTCCGCACAACTGCAAGAAGTCCTGAGCAGCCCACCTGGCTACGTGCATCTGGAATGCAGGCATGGTGGACAGACGGCTTGGGTACATACAGTTTTGTCCTTGTGAGTACGTGATTATGATCGTGTGAATCACTGAAACTAGCCATTTTAAGATCAATTCACCTTGCCCTCCCCTAATGTCTTATATCGAGTTTTGCTACACAACCACCAGTTTATACCAGTAGAAAAGATTTCAGAAAGCTAGCTCTAAAATTGACTTACTATCTCATCACCTTCAAATTTGCCTTTCAAAGGTCTTGTCAAAAACACATATCTTCTCCCAAAGGCCTTGCGAACTCCCATCACCAAGTCACAGCCCACTTTTGAGCTCCAGCACCAGTTTCTACAAACCCACGTGCCAAGAAAGAATATTGCTTTGCCATTAGAGGAACTGGCATTTCAAAACCAGAAAACCAATCATCATCATCATACTTTTTTATTTTTTTAAATTTTAGTGTCCACAGACTATTTTGCAGACAACAGTGATCATACTCACTGAACCTCACAGGGAACGTTGTGTGGCCACAGACACTTATTATTTTTCCACCCTGTATTTCATGTAAGAACGTGCATAAAAATCGTACAGGCCTCACTTGCCTAATACTGAAAATATGCATTGCTTATCAGTAGTTTGCTGCAGAAATAAATATCTTGCTAAAAGTTGCAAGCATCACTTGTACAAAACTATAACTGAAACCACTTGTCTTGCTGAGCTACTCATGTCAAGAGATTTCACTTGCTCATTGAGACAGTACTTTCTGTTCAAAGCTTGGGCATTTTTACTTTACCTTCAGGAAAAGATGCTATCTCTTGGCATTTTCTGTTTTCTAGCAGACCTTTAGCTCAGCCTGTGGATGAACCAAAGGAAAGTGTTCATATACCAGTTGCTCGTGACTTGCTATTAAAGAACAGGAAAAATTCTTTTCTTCAAAGCAAGTGAGGAAATCTGTGTCTTCATGGTCTGGGGAATTCTGATTTTCCTGTCTTTGTTTCCATGCTAGCTCACAGGAAAAATATTTTAAAAGTCATTATGTAACAAAAGATTCTGAAAGCATTTGAGCCTGAAATGATACTATGTTTCATTTTGCCCTATTTTAATACACATTTGTTTCAAAAAAGGAAATATTTTCTCCTCTTATAAAATGAATGCATTTTATCTGGTCCATGCCCTTTCTCCTCACAGTAACTGGGACTCTACCCTGAAGACATACACTCCACATGGCATCATCTGGTGCAGAATGAAGTGCACATGCCTTAGAGAAGATGTAAACTGGTTTACAGGATACTATTAAAAAATGGCACATCCATGCTTGAATCCTACGAAACAGCAGACCATGCTGGGCAGGTCCAGTTCAAATAATGGTACAGACTTTAACAATTTTCCACTAATCACAGTGTTCTGAACTGTGCCTGCATCAAATGAATTTTGTTTAAACTCCCGTTATAAAATCAAATTAATAAAACTCCCTGTCCCCCTCAAAGTTTCTCATGGAAAAACTCAATTTTAAAGAATTTTTTTCTGCTTGAAAGGTCATCAGCTCTGTGTTCACTGAAAGTTATTAGCAAATGAAGATCTGATAGCAGCAAAAGATATCCATATAGTACTGATTACATATGAGATGATCTAATTAACAGGATAATAGCTATTAGTATCAGTGTTTTAAAGTCTCAGCCTTTTGGGTTTTGATTTTTTTTCTGTGTGTTTAGTTTGTTGGTTTTTTTTAATTGGGCCTTGAGAATGCCAGTAGTGCAATCAGAAGTGTTTCTAAATAATTATGCACTCATTTAGGTGGCTAACCACCTGAATTGCTGTAATTAAAACACTTAATACAAGCAATTAATTAAGTCAGCAATGCTGAGGGCTGTTTCTAAGATCTAGATACAGAAACATGTTCAAACAAACAAACAAAAAAAAACCCAAAACCCCAAACCACCAGAAACCAAAAGGATCTTTATTTCATTTGACACATTTCCACTGATTGTTCTCTGACAACAATCCTTCCAATTCCTCTTGGAAGTCCTATGTAAGAAGGGAATTAAAACTGGGAACAATGCTATCAAGACATCCACTGAGGTGGAATTTATTTTTTTTATGCAAGGAACAGACATAGAGATGCTCCCTCAAATTAGCTTTATCTTGTTCTTGAGCTTTATTCTGGGTCTGAAGGAACTTACTGTAGAGGTGAGGCGGCAGCTCAAGTATTCACATACTCAAGCCCAAAATTTCAGTGCTCAGAAATGTGAAATAGGTCATAGTCATCTGTCCATTTGAAGCTGAAATAAGGGAGGACATGTTTCTTCCTTTTCAATACACTTCTGTTATAAATAAGTTTCCCAGTACCCTCCTATCCTCCAACAAGTCCTCACAATATTGAACTGTTTTGGTAATGAATTATAGGCTTAGTTTTCTAAAAGTTTCTGTAAACTTCAACCCCATTTCAAAGGAGCTTGACACAATTTATCTTTTTGCTTGGAAATTATGCAAAAGAAATTATGTAAAATCTGAGGTTTGGCGTGGACTCGAAGCAAAACCACTTGAAACACTGCAATTTAAAGTGAATTTACTTCGACAATTTCAGTTTGCCCAAACCTGAAACTCACACCAGACCTCAGGGCAGAAGCGTAAACCAGACCAGATAGAAATCAACAAACATTTACACAACACTCTATGAATCAAAGATACTTAGCTTCACATAACATGAAGCAGAGGTTGGCAAACCAGGAATTGGAGAGGAACATCTACTTCATTCACATTTAACAAAACAACAGTTCATCTCTCATAACTACTAGCCTTCTCAACCATGAAGCCCCACTAATCCCAAGTTTTAAACTCCCTTCCCCATCTTAAAATTCATATTATCATCACTTCAATCTTTCCCTTTCTCAAATTTTCAAGCCCTGTGCTGTGAGAGCTATAGGGGAAATAAAGCTGCTTTATATTATCCAAAAACATTTTTAAATTTGTTGTCAGTGGAATAATCACATCCATCTAACAACCTGGTGAACCAGTTGAGTCTGAATGATAGCTCCTAACTCCCCTGAATTCTATACCATCAGAAGTGATAATCAACTTAATCTGATATTACCGCCTATCTGAAGCAAAATACCTTTCTTCAAGGGAACAGATTGAGGCAAATAGTTCATAAATACCATGGTGGTTGTTTTTTTTGGTGTGTGTTTTTGTTTTGGTTTGGTTTGGGTTTTGGTTGTGGGTTGGGTTTTTTTGGTGGCAATTTTTGGTCAGAGATGAACAGGTTCAAGCACAGTCTTTAAAACAGCTCTTTCTGTGTTACAAACAGAGAGAGTGCTTGTGTCACCAGCAGTTGGGGGGAAATGTTCAGTTTGATCATAGAATCACAGAATCATATAATCAGAGAATCATAGAATCACAGAATAGTTTGGATTGGAAGGGATTTCAAAGATCATGTATTTCCCACCCCCCTGCCATGGGGAGGGTCACCCTCCACTAGACCAGGTTGGCCAAAGCCCCATCCAACCTGGCCTTGAACACTGCCAGGGATGGGGCAGCCACAGCTTCTCTGGGCAGCCTGTTCCAGTGCCTCACCACCCTCACAGTAAATAATTTTTTTCTAATGTCCAATCTAAATCCCTCCTCTTTTTAGTTTATATCCATTCCCCCTTGTCCTGTCACTACACTCCCTTGTAAACAGCCCCTCTCCATCTTTCCTGTAGGCTCCTTTAGGTACCGGAAGGCTGCTATAAGGTCTCCCTGGAGCCTTCTCTTCTCCAGGCTGGACAAGCCCAACTCCCTCAGCCTGTCTGCATAGAGGGCTCCAGCCCTCTGGTATATTCATGGCCCTCAGCACAACACAGTCTACTCTATTCCTGGCTACCAAAACTGCCATATACACCTCAATACAATATATTCCTCAGGCCTCAACTTGCACAGACTATGCACATGAATGGGATGTTGGGTCTTGGCCTTGAAACCCCTACAATCTGGTGGTGGGGCATGCTTTTGGGGAACACCATGCTCACATCCCTTCAAACTGAGGAAAGACTTGAACCTAAGCTTCTCACAATGTGAATCCAACATTAAGTGACAGAAGGACTATCTTCTTTACTAGGAGCTTCATAATCCTAATCCTCTGCTATTTTTGCATGTCTGCAGTAGAGAAGAGTTTCCTTTTGAGTTAAATAAAGAATTTAATCCAACAGGAAACACATTTTTATTTTGTGAAAAAAATAAAAAAAATATGTTCATTTTCATTCCAACCAAACAGAATACTTTTTCAAATATTTGGATCAAACAGAGCAATGGAAAAAAAAATCAGTTTTCACCTGAGCTGTGGTGGATATACAAAGTCAACAAGTCACCAAAACCAGTTTCTACTATGAAAATGCAAATTAATCATTAATCTAAATTATGTGATAAATTGTGCCACTCTTTAAATCAAGATTGCAGCATCCTGTTGAAGACAGTATTCCTGGCTGACCAGAGTGCAGCTCCGGTCTATGTAATGTAAAGACCTAAGATGGTCTAAAAAAATAAAAGCTACTCAAACATTGAGTTCATGAACACTGTGGAAATACTTCCTTCTGGCTTAGAGACTCTGAAGGAATTCATGTCTGTCTGACATGATGGAAGTTTTCAGAAATGGAAGTTCTCAGAGAGCTGCAGTGAAGATGTTATTTCTGTCCAAAGCAAATCCCATCAACTTGTGTTCCTGTATGAGGCATCCTGGGGACACAGCTATTACACACTATGGAGGCTCTTGAAAACTCTTTTTGCATTACCAAGGTACTGAAAATACAGAGAAAATTTTGAAAAATACAGTATCTCTGCATATCATTTTTCAAATACATCAAGTAACACTGTGGAACTGCAGTTTCCGTTCCTGGCAGCCATAGCATTAAACCTTGAAAGTGTTATGCACCTACACACTCCTCCTACACCTTCAAAAATAGCTATTTAATGGAAGTGTCTAGAGAAGGAGGAACTACCTAACTTTCCAAATGACTAATGAGAAATACCTGCACAGGTTAAGATCTGATCAGAATTAATGAAGGGTTTGATTCTACAAACCCACATCTAAGCAATTCTGTACGTGAGTTATTTCACTCAACTACCTGGGCTGCAGACAGGTATCAAGCAATGTTTAAAATTAAGGGTTGCAAAATGGTACTCTAATTATGCGATTAAAAGTGGTGCTGAGGGAATGTTCTTCAATTATTTATCCTCATTAATTTTGCATGTCTGCAAAGTGGGACAAATATTGCCAACGATGAATGTTGTCAGCAACGCATACTGCTCGGTCATGCCGCAGCTGCCGAACATGGATAAAACTGATCCTGTACCTGAGTAAGGACTGCAGAATCTCTCAAGTGGTCATAGGCAGCTGGCATCATCCTACAGGACTCTTACTCCTCCACATTATCAGCTATAACTTGCTGATCTATATTACATATATTCTTTTTATTCACAAGTGAGCTGGACATTTTGGAGACACACATATGTGTGTATAAATAAACACACTTAATACACTTCTGTGAATTAACCTGAACTGTTTGCTAACTTTCAGAAAATAATTAAATACACATTAAAGCAGATGTGTAGTTCTAGGTTGTGAGCATAAATATGGAAAAATACAAACCTGTTTTATAAGCTCAAAATAATATCAACAGTGATTTAGCTACAGTTTTAATAGCATGAAAATGACTAATTTAAGGTCAAGAGTAATTTAGTTTTGACTGACTTGGCAATCCTTTGTTCTCTGGGTCATGTAAGTGTTGAGTAAATTATAAACCTGTAATTCTATCCTGAGGTCAAGGGACTTCAGAACTGATTTGATATATTGGTCTCCTGGAAAGTTCTTCCAAGGCCAGTACCCCCTAAACTGTGTTTATGAGTTGACTGCATTAATAACTAATAGAGTCATATAATGTTGGCAGAGGTGAAATTAACCTTTTCAAAGAACAATATGCTAAAATGCAGGACTTTTAAATGAGGGACAGAAATATCAGATATATCTGTGAGAAACCAAGTTTCTCCAGAGTATTGAAAGGAAAAAAAAAAAGTATAGATATCTGACTTCAGGAACAAAATCAGACTGCACCATGAACATTATTTGGGATAATCTTGGGTTTGTGAAGTAAAACCTATTACCTTGAAAACATATGGGGAGAAAATAAACAAACCAGCAACGACTCTGACAGACTATGTAAGAAGCATAAAAACATCAAAAAATCAGCAACGGGTCTTTAATGAAGGCTTTGCTCTGTCCCCTAACATTCGCCATTGAAAAACTGAGATGGGAAGTAAACTGAGATGTTTTCCATAGCAGACTTAAGGGTGCGTTATAGCAGCACTTACTAATTTTGAACCTTTTAACGTTTTCAAATGAAAGTCATCACACTACTAAAAAAAATACACCGTAAAGTCCAGACACACAGCCTGGACTATTCTTTCATCACCAGGCAAACATTAAAATTAATGGTCCTCACAGTGTTTAGGGTTATTTCTTTTGCCCAACGTCACAGTCCTGAACTCATTAGTAAGAGGTATATTCAGATTAGCCTGTTCAGTTCTGATTTAAAAGAAACTCAACAGTAATCACAATCTGAAATCCTGAAATCATTAGGAATAACCTAGTGTTACTCTCGAGCAGTCCTATGAAAAGTTAGAAATACTTTCCCCTCCACCTCCAAGGGTGTAAATTTCATGTGAATATGGGTATCTCCTAGTATCTATGGAGTACCAGGAGATGTTTGTCCTGGACAGTCCTTGGCTATCTCCTTCCACTGCATTCAAATTCCCAGCAAAAGCATTAACTTTGCTGTATGCTTTTACATTTGCAGTAATTCCTGTATAAAAATCCAACAGTTGGTTAGATTAATGATCAATAAACATACACCAAGGTTAAAGAAACATCAGCATCAGAATTAAAACTGCAACAGCACTTACCGCAATGGATGACAGCATTTGACCTGGTCACACAGTAGGAAATAATTTGCAAAAATCGGAATCATAGCTTCTCGGTAAATAACACAACAGAGGAGCATACCCACAGACCATTGAATGTGACAGAATACATTAAAATAGCCTTTGTCTTGCAGCTTCGAGGGACCTTTGAACAGATTTGTAATGCATATTAAAAATACAAGCCAAAATTAAGACTGGTGTTTCATGATCAGCTCAGGTCAAGTGTTGACCATGCCTCCTGATAGGTCCCTCCCTGCGTGGTCGGCAGATCTCACTGCCAGCTTGCATCCAGGACCTCACAGCTGCACACTGACTCAGGTCAGGCCAACAGTTAGTCAGAAAATGACCCCTGAAGAGGAGGAAAAAAAGAGCGTTTTCTGTTGAATAAGTTCCTTGAGCAAAATCACCTTTGCAGGACAGGTGACAGCAGTGGATGGTGGGGGACAGAGAGGGGAAGGAGGGAGAGGTGGTTTGCAGTAGCTCAGATGTAGACTAGTTCAAGTTGTCAAGACATGTGCCCACTATAGTAGCTCTCAGGTCCACTTCCTGAGTTTGGTGACAAAGGTTTTTTGCATGCAAATGTGCATTTCCAGACTGAGTAATTAATTAAAAAGAATGGTAGCATGTAGCAAAACCCTCCTAACTGACTGACTAGCCATAATCAGCATCACTTTGTGATGGCCACCGCTGTCTCAAGGCCCTGAGGACACTAAGAGGCCTTAGTGGCCCTGAGCAGCCCCATCTGGGCCTCCCCTCACCCCAGCCCATGGGCTCTGGAGCCCTATTTCAGTCCAGACCCTGCCACAGCTATGTTGTAGGTGCATTTGTCTCTGGTCCTGTCTCCTGGATAGATCTGAGACCCACGTTGTAGCCTTGTCCCCAGTTCTGTCTCTGACCCTGTTTCCTTTGGGTCCTGGACCTGGCTCTTTTCTTGCCTATGGCTGTCAATGGACCCATCATTAGCCCCCAGTTCTGCCCACTGTTTGGACCCTGAGGGTCTACACTGCGTTGGTGAGGGCACTGCTTGTGCTGGAGTCACCTGTGGATCCCAACTCGCCGTACCTCAGGGAGCAGCCAGACCCTGCTGCTCTGTGACACACTATACTAGTACAACCTGACTGGGTTCTAAGATGGAAGGACAGCACATTTTTATGCCTAGTTTTCTTAACACATTGTTCTTACTCTTTTTGCATCCAGCCATCATCTGGCTCATTCTCAGTCATCTACTAGTTATGTACTAGAGTTATGCTAAAACTCTACCAAAATCCAATTCACTGCACTGACCTGGCAGAAGCATTTCATAGGTTTTGTCAGACTGCACTTGGGTTGATGTAGCTATCTGAATTGCCTCAGAACCATACCACACAATGATCACTAGAGGAGGGAGAGAAGGGGCGTGCAGCTGGAGCAGGACCTGGCTCTGTCAGTAGCGGTGAACTGTCACGCTGGCTCAGCCTCCAACTTGACTTACTACTTCAACTCAGTGACTCCGCATGCTACAACAGGCACTTGGCAGCTTGTGAAAAAACAGGTGAAGCTTGGCAGTTTTGAGAACCAAGTGTTGTCTTGTAACTGCATCTGGCAGAGAAGGAGGGCAAATGAGCAGTGAAAACAGCCTGCACTGATTTGAGAATGAGGGTACTTGAATTGGCTGGCTGTAAGCTCACTTATCTATTATTTACATTACATATAAATGTAGGGTAGGACTCATCTCCTTGTGCTGAACTCAGGGCTGCTGGCAGGTTTCTAGGTGAGGGTCAGAGGGATTTAAACTCAGGTTTAGGTTTTAACAGCATCAGCAGGAGATGGGAGTAATATTGAATCAAGGACTCGGAGCTGGGTTTGTATTACAAACCTCCCCTCAAATACGCAGTGAGTAGCAGCCTATGACTGTTCACTGTGAAAAGCAGTGGGTTTGAATGGGTTTCATGTGGGACAGAAGATTTAGTGAGTAAAGGCAAAGGCTTTCCCCTGTAACACACAGAGCTCCTACAGTTGCAGTCACTGTGGCGTTATCTAATCTCCATCAAAAGCATCTCCGTAGTCCTATATCTGGGTTTCTCGGTTTTTTGGTACTACAAAATAAAATTTCTGTTTGCTAACATTTATTAGCTGCATTTTAAATGAAAGCTATTTTCTTGGGGGTACTGAAAGAAACTTCTCTCTTCTCCCATTTTAGATACTATACACTGTATGGAGAGTATACGCTGTATTGTATATTTTCTATAAAAACATTACATTTTTAACTTCCCTGGGACCATGTATATAAATATTTGTACATGAAATTATATGATAGGCTTTGAAATTTATGCCATACATTTCTGTTAATGTTCTAAAAATATTTGTTCAGGCAAATGAAATTGCAGTAAAATATTTTACTACAGATCAGTCAAAGGTTCTCACAACTTTATCTTCCTAAAAAACAATATTTCGAGCTATAAAACAGAGTTCTATTTCAGATATCTAAAAGGCAAATTTAACCAGCTTGATTTGATTAATACCAAGTAGTTCAACATTTTTTTAAACACTGAGGTTTAAGGTGAAATAAAGTCGAGATGTAAGCATTTTCTTTTCTTACATACATGATTTAATTTTGTTTTCTAGAAACTTACACTGCTAGAGGCAAATTGCCTAGGCAGTACACGGGGGGTTATGTGCATATTTCCTATTGCCATTAACAATAATGAGAGCAGGGTGGGTTGCCCAGCACACAAAGCTTCAAGTATACAAATTGTTAATAAATCTGACTCCTCACAAAACAGAAAATTAATGCCGTATTCAGAATGATGTGTGGTCCAAGATATATTTTCGAACGTACTCCTTCGGGTGTCCCAACACCTTAATCACAAGCTCGGTGGCCATCTGGTGACTCCCAGTGCCTTACCACCCACTGTGGAAGCCTCCTGGGTAGCTGAGTAAGAGCCCTGTTCTGCACCACCATTTCTGCCTGCACAAAAGTCCCTTTAATGTCAGCAGTTTTGCCTCAGGAAGGTTCCAAACAGCCCCCAAATCACATGCAATATCAACAGCTTCCCTAAGCAGTGCACAGGGGGGGAGCCTGTGTGTGTTCACAGAAAGCCCTTCCCACTTCCTTCTTTACATCCCTACCAAAAGACCTATGGTCAGGTGAGCTTGAATCCCTACCAGCTCACACTGAGTTTTACCAGATGCTTGGCATACCTGCAGACACCTCTTTAGCAAACCTAACTCACAGCATTTTGTTCCGCTTGGCCAGACCCCAGCTCCGGCGACAGTAAGCTGCTCACTGTACATCTGCAGCCTCTGCTCCTGACCCTGTTCACATTGGCTGGCCTCCACCGCCTCCGGATGCCAGTTGCCGAAGCTTGTTCCCTAGTCTTCTCTGCAGGTCTGCTCGGCAGAAATCCCTCACATCTGGTTGCTAATCTCCCTTCAAAGGTGTCAGTGGTGCAGACGCTAAGTAGCTGCCCAGCGCCAAGTGGATGTTTCAGATAATGGGTGCCAGGGGAACAGCACAGAGAAATTCATGGTCTGTGGGCATAGGCTCAAGTTTAGGAATTTACACCAGCAATTTACTAATCCCCATGAAACTTTTAGTTGTGCCCAAATACTTTTTCTCCTCACAGCGTTAGCATGTTGCCCAGCAGATGGAAATAGTTTTTCTTCCTCTCATTCACATGTCAGCAGCAACCAACAACTCAATGCATAGTGAGCTCATGTCAATTCTGTATCTTTTTTTTGGAGGGGGAGCATATATTTGTTCTGCTTTTCAGATTTAACTCTATTATCTTGTAGTTCATGTGTCACCTCTAAACACAGCAATCTAAGGGTCCTTTCAGTAGTTCCTCAAAAGAATCAAGAACACCAGCAATCACACTTGCATTGCTCAATTTTGAGACAGATCTCTAAATAACAGATCTCTACATAAAGTTCCCTGTTTTCCAGCACAATGGAGTCTGGAAGCTGCGACAGGGGAGGTTTAGGCTGGAGATCAGGAAAAGGTTCTTCACCCAGAGGGTGGTGGGGCACTGGAACAGGCTCCCCAGGGAAGTGGTCACAGCACCGAGCTTGGCTGAGTTCAAGCAGCATCTGGACGATGCTCTCAGTCATCTGCTCTGATTGGGCTGGTCCTGTGTGGGGCCAGGAGTTGGACTCCATGATCCTTATGGGTCACATCCAAATCGGGATATCCTGTGATTCTATGGTGAG
This sequence comes from Psophia crepitans, assembly GCA_013399095.1. Classification (NCBI taxonomy): domain Eukaryota; kingdom Metazoa; phylum Chordata; class Aves; order Gruiformes; family Psophiidae; genus Psophia; species Psophia crepitans. The sequence goes on along the minus strand of VWZZ01004268.1, from coordinate 207,251 downwards.
CCAGAAAAAGAGAAAAGACTGTGATGTGTTCAGCAATAAATGTTTATCCACTTCTGATTTGGGTTATATGAAGCCTACGTATTTCCTGCACACACACCCCCAATAGAAGTTAGGGAATTTTGTTTGTTCATTCATTCGTTTTGTTATATTTATGCCCCTGACAAGTATAGAGTGGAGAGGCATCTCTGTCAGGAGACTGTGGAGGCAAAAAAAGATAGAAGAAGGGTTAGGAAGGAAGGGTTAGAGCCATCTGGCAAAGTAAACTAGACCTAGCCTGATGCAGAGAGAATAGACTGGAACCAGAAATGGGATGACACAAAAATAGTTGCAGAAAATCCAGGGACAGAAGATGCGAAGGCGAGTGAAAATAGCTGGTAGAAAAGCCTGTTATATAGTGTGTGTCTGCACCTCTTCTGGTTTTGGCCCACATAAGAGTTTCACGAATGAAGTCTTAGATCAAGGGTAACATGCTACTGTGTTATTACTGTTACACTATTTATTTAGTTTATTGAACAACGGCAAACACATGCCAGAAATAAAAATTATTGATAAATGTTTTAAAAAAATAGTATTAGGGTGATAGCATCAGTCAAGAAAGATTAGGAAATGCCAGAAGTTAGGTACCTTGACAAACTTAATTTAGGCCTCTGTTCATATGCATTATATCAGGATTGCCTGAGTTTTCAGAAAGAGCGAAAACAGATTCATATTACCAACTTCACTACATTCAGCAGAGAACGGAGAACGTGTTCTCACGTTACAACGCGTTCACTAATACAGTCTCCTTTACCTGATTTAGCTTGCCTTTTGCAATAAATTTCACGTGAATGCAATTTTAAAGGGTTTTTTTATGTAAAGAAAATACAGTGCAGTAAAATAGCATCACAGTAGGGAAGCGTTAGTTATTTTATTCATTTAAAATCTGGGTCAGTGCACAACCATTTAATTAATCCTAAACCAAATATACTGCCCATTCTTACAGCTGAAGAAAGGTGGTGGGAAAATTAACTGCCTGGGTTGAATTAACAAAGGTGGGAGACTTAAAGATGGACCAGTCACACAGTTCAACTACTAACCAGCTTCAGCCCTGAAGGAAGACCTGAAGCAATCGAGGATGTGCCTTTCTTCACACGTGGGAGTACATTGCAAAGTCAGCTCCAAGAAAATGGAAAATGTTGTTTTTTAAAAGTCTGAACTAATTTGCACATGAGAAGTCCAGGGTAAGAGTAAACTTTGTAAAACTGACAGTTAGGCTAGCAATTTAGATAAATGTTTGTGCAACTTTCCCAATGATCTTGGCTCCTTTGGGTTTCCTCCCCTCAAACGCTTTATTTTTTTTCAAGCTGAACACAAACTAAATGAGCAATGAAAGAAGTTGCAAGGAACTACAGATGATATTTTCCCACTGTGTAAAAAGCCAGAAACATTGAAGAAGAAATAGAAAGCTTTCAATTCATGCAACATCACTGTAGATGTTTTTTAGACCTGCAGAAGTCAGCTCAACTCAGAGTTCCCAGAGAGACTTAACTTCAGGTTTTTTTGTTTTGTTTTTTTTTTTATACGTACACATGCTCATAGTTTGCCAAGTTAAGCCATGGTGTTAAACGGAGGTGGATTTTGTATCAGAAATTTAGAATCTAAGCTTTTAACTTTCCCAGACGTTAAGGGTCAGATCCACAGTAGCAAATCAGGATAGGAGATAGACACAAAAGCTGAAAGTGTCATGAAAAACGCAACAAGACAGCCAAGTTTAGAGTTGCTGTGGAAACCCTACTGCTGAAACTTCTGACTTTTGTGCCTTTCACTTCTTGATCATAAGGTTTCACTAAAGGAGTGTTTGCGTTGAATATATTTTCTTTTCCTCCTTTTTGGAGATGGATTTACATGAAAATGGTATCTCTGTTTCCTGGGATTCCATCTGCTCCCACTGCTTGTTGCTCACCTGAAGCCATAATCCTCTGTGTGAGACTGCACAAATGGCTATTGTGGACATGATTACGAGCTTCAGGTGGGGAATGGTTACTAGAGTAAGATGAACTCTTCAGATTAAAAAAGGTTTCCTTTTCATGCAAACTTTCTTGGTAATAAGGGATGAGGGGAAAAAAAAACCAGAGAATAGAATACATGGCAGTGACAGAAGTGCTTCTAAAGAAAATGTTCTGAAGTTTTTCATCAGAAAACTTCCTGCGTACTATGCCATCATCATCTCACATGAGCCAGTGGGGAAGACTGCAATTGGCAGACAGTGTACACTTCTTACTCATGTCAGCCTTATAGATCTGCTACATAGGTATGGCACCTCTTATGCAATGTGTTTTCACGTCCTTAAAGACAAGGTAAGGAACATTAGTAAGCCTATCAGAACTCAGAAAGGTGAGCAATGTCAGTGCTTTCTCTATACGGCCAAAGTAAAAAAGTAGTGGATCTGCTCAGGAAGTGAAGCTGAAGGACTTGCCTTGATGTTGCAGCTATCTCCAGGCATTCTGTATAGACAAAAAGGGCAAAGTAAAAACATGGGTTAAGCTGCCTGTAGGTGCTGTGTTGAAAGAACTGGTAACATAAAACTCCCTCAAAATTAGACGATGTTCTGCCAAAGCTATAAAAAACTTGTGAGAATGAAGTGGCTTAGTCACCACTAAAAACAGAATCATACACTCATCCAGGTTGGAAGTACAGTTCAGTCCTGTGTTAGTACATGGCTAATGTCAAAGTTAGGTCAGGTTGCTCAAGTTTTGAAAGTCTTGGGGACTGAATCTCCACTTAACAGGTAATATTAATACCAGAGGCCCAGCAGCCTGGAAAGCTGTATTCCAGCGTCACATAAATGAGCTGAAAATCATCATTAAATAGACATATGCAAAATTATCTACAGCCTGTGCAATATCATAGCAACACACTACATGATCCCAGTAAAAATACACTTTCTTTAATTCCCACCTAGAATCTTTTTAGAGAATCAACGAAACAGCCAATGAAATTGTATCTGTGAACAATGTAATCTTACTGGAGATGCTAAAGGATATTGAAGGTGGAACAAAATCAGATAGTATGTGACTTCAGTTAGCACTGCAAGCTAGATACATTCAGGTCTATCACAGTTCAGGACATCTGAAAACAATCAGCTCTTTTACCTGAACAAAAATGTGCCGTATCTGTACACAGTGAGTTGAGAGCAAGGACGTAAGGAGGAAGAGCTCAGGAGCTAGAAATTGTGCAACAGACACCAGCAGTGGCAAAACATGATTATCTATAAGAAACCGTAATTTACAGAAGAAAAACTTTGCTTTTGATGAAGCTGGATTTTCATGACAAAACTAACATCATGTTTACAATTTGTTAACAATATTCAAGAGCAAGAACCAGCTTTTTAGGCAAGCAAATCACCAGCACACTACACACAAATTCAAGTAAGGGCAAAATTACAACTGTAAATCTTAAAGAAAATTTCAATCAGCATATGAGAGCTGTACATAAGAGACCTTGGAAGAGCAGCAGAAAGACCAGCTTCTTTCCCAAAATCTGCTAAGGAACTGTTGTGTGACCTCAGGTGAAATCACTTCAGTGTTCCATGCTTCTGCTTCCTTTCCTACTGTGTCTATTTAGACTAGGAGTGCTTTAGGGATAGGGACTGTCTCTCATTCTCTATTTATACAGTGTCTAGCACAGCAAGCCCCTGATCTTGTATGAGATCTGTAGATACTATTGCATTACAAAAAAATAACAATTGTAACAACAATTAGACAAATATGAGAAGGATTAGATTTACTCATGAGAAGCTTTACTGGATCTTGTATTAAAGAGTGTAATACAACAGTCAATTTTAATGCATAGTTAATGCAGCAGGCAAAACTAACAATGAAAATGTATCTAGGTCAATTCTGCAATCTGAAGGCTGAAGATCAGCTCTGAGCCTGTTAAAGGGACTTACAGTTACACTGTTATAGCTGATTTTTGTTATATGTGATATAGTATTTTTTTATTATTTTATTCAAAATGGGAAGATGTTTAATAGATTTGAGAGGCAGAGACCAGTTATCACTGACTGTGTTTGTTAGTGAAATTTCACCCAGTTTTTCCTCACCAGGACACCAATAACTTGATTTCTATTGGTACTTACCTTCAAGAAATATCTTTATTTTTCAAGCTCTAGTGAAATATGTGTCATGACTTTGCACTATTATCCTGGATGTCTTTTCAAAAGGGGTTCCCATTACAATCCTACATGAACTACTCATCTGCTGAAGTCCATGAGAATTTTATGACTCCAGCAGAATTTTTAGCTCCTTCCCAGGGGTGCTTCTAAGAAGAAGGAAGAATCTCCTGATGCTGGGAGAACCATTCATTTATTTTTTCATGTCAAGGAAAAAAGCAATCTCAGTATGAGGTAGCAGATAGTAAGCAAACAGATTAAGTGGCCTTGCTGGAAATATTTATACTTTCTTCCTAAAATACATTTTAGGATGATATGATTTAGTATACAAAATAATATAACTTGAAATGAGAGGTAAAGAATGATATCTTTGGTATTTCTCTATGGGGAACATTTTTGGAGACACCTTATACCTGGGACAGTCTATTCCATTTCAAAGGCAAATATTTGCTCCTTAGCAGTAACCTCTGCTAATGGATACAAACCTAGCAAGGCAGAAAAATCACTTTGATCTCCCTTTCAAAATGTTTTTAGAATTTACCCATTGCCAGGGAATTAGTTTCTTCTCCTGGAAAGCACTGAACCCCTTGATTATACCCCTTGATCAACAAAGCTAAAACCTAACATTTTAGACTTACAACATGATTTGTGGTGATACAGTCCCCAAATATGCCTTCACCGTCTAAACATTCCAAAGATTTCTAGCTCTTTTTGTATTCTATTTTAATTCAGAGAGTTATCAACAGGAGTGCTTCAGTCCCTGACATTAGTCACTTCTATCTCAATCTAAGTTTTATAAACAAGAAACTGCAAAACCTGCACAATTACAGGGCATAAAATTTTAAAAAATACTGTAAACCATGTCAAAAATTACCTTTTTAAAAAAAATCATTGTACGACGGAGCGTATGTGAGTGGATATTTGAAATGTTGGATATCTGTAGCTTTTAATGCCATTAGATGATTTACCCATGGACAACGTTCTGCATGATTTCAGACAAAAATAACTAGAAGATGGAGGAATTCAAGTCTGAAATACTTTGGACTTTTAATACAGTTTGATGAGGAAGTTTATATTCCTTGCTATATGGAATTCTAAAATCTTAGGCAAACAAACTAAAACATACCCCACTATTTGGAATTTGTTTGCTTTGTATTTTTTCATTAGAACCAATTATTTTTCTTGTACTGCTGTTTTGCCTGTATTTACACAAGCCAGAACTGAAGAGTTATATTCAGTAAGCTTTTTATCTCTGTAAGATCTTTTGGTATAAATATTTTTCCCACAGATTTAATCTAGTACGCTGAATTTTTAAGGACTTAATAAAAGAACAAAAGCAATAAGGAACAATGTAAATTTCAAAGGCAATTCACAACACATTAAATACCTTGCACTAAAACAATTGGTTCTTATCCACTGAAGAGCCAGGGAAAATCAGACTGTATTAACAAAAATTACAGCCCACAACACAGATGCTAGAGTATGAACTCCTGAGTCTGATCTCCTACTTTTATATAGTTTACAAAGGTCAAACTGAGCCCAAAAGGCAAGTGCACAAAGAGAGGCATTGTACTAGCAGTTTATAAAGTGAGAATTCAGTTATGTTTTATCTTTGTTTTGCTTTCTAGTCTTAAAGCTATTGTTATTAGCTTGTAACCCATGTATCATAACAAATACTCATCCAAGAGAAATATTAATCATAATAAATACAGGATTACACAATAATTTGATTAATCCAATAAATAAACAAACTGTAACTATCCAATACATGGTACATAATGACTTAAAAAGAAACTAGAGTAATTAAATTATGTATTTTAAACATTACCGGATATATGACCAAGTCATACAATATACATCAAGATGAAGATCTTACTTTCCCTGTTCTTGATTCAGATTTTGACAATAATCTTATGCAAACACATTTGACTTCAGATCTGAATTTTGCTGCAAAGAGTAGATACTGAGTTCTGACTGAAGCTATTTTGAAATATCACACAGATTGAGCTTTCTGTCCTTGATGAATGATTTGGATGATATTTAAAATGCATTTTATTATTTGATCTAGACAGATGAAGGAACATTCATTCAACTTGGAGTGAGTGTAACTAATAGGTCTTCTCAAAGCTGTAATGTAACCCAAGCACTGGCCAGAAGACCGACTGGCAGAAGCAAACCAGGCCACAGCTTAATTTTGAATTGTCACACTTGGACTTTTGAGCTAAAATCAATATTTACTATGTTTCCTGAACAGGAAGGTATATTCTAAGACATGCCCATATGAATAATTGGGCACTATCAGACATAAATGTTTAAGGAATTTGCATTTGGGGGGGAAAAAAAAGGCAAAGTGAGCTCTCAGTGTTAGGATTGTGGAAAAAACCCCAAAACTAATAGAACAGAAAGCAATATTCTATTCCTTACTGTTTTGGAAGAAAAGAGAAAGCAGAAAAAAACTTAAGGTGCAATATTTGCATTTTTTAAGTGAACAGAGCAGACATTTTTTAGAGAGTGGGTGAGCATGTCCTTCAAATAACTGACGGGAAGGAAAGGGAAGGAAAGGGAAGGAAAGGGAAGGAAAAGGAAGGAAGGAAGGAAGGAAGGAAGGAAGGAAGGAAGGAAGGAAGGAAGGAAGGAAGGAAGGAAGGAACCTCACAGCTTCTGCTTGCTCATGTTGCACTGAAAACCCTGTTACCAAAGCCTCCTCCATCTCTAACGGGCGGGCGGGAAGTGGGACTGCTACTGGATTTGCCATTGCCCGCTGTGCACACCACCGTTTCCCGACGTGTGCAAGGGGAAACTTGCTCACTCTAATCAAAGACAGGAGCACTAGCGCTGCGTGCACATAGTCTCCTAGCACCGACATATGTTGACTTCAACTGCAGAATGCCTTTCTACGACACTGTAGAGACACTTGACTTCCTATTGGGGAAGTGCAGCTTTCTTTCCTAACAATGGGCCAACTGGTTTTCATAACGGAGATAAACGCTCCCTGCTGTGAATTGTAATAGAAAAACATGTCAAACAACCAACAATAAAAAGAAGCACAGCCAAAAGACTGGCTTTTCCTGTTTTTATGTGCAGCACAGAGGAAACTAAGCACGTGAACTGTACTTAGCTCCTTACAAGTCAAAATATCTCCTCTTTTAAATGAGAAGAGGAAAAATGCAACTCATTTCTGACCCTTTTTTCACTCTGAAGTGGAGACATGAAAACTGAACCCATTAGCACTTATTTGCCAGAGGTTATTATGAAACCTCTGAATGTGAAAGTCAGATGCTTTATTAAAAAAGAGGAATGGTTATTCAGTTAGGATTTTTCCACCCTTTTAAAAGCTGTTACAGTTATGAGTGATAAGAACATCCAGCTGCCATTCTGATGATCCCATGATATTCTCTAGTTTTATGTTCTCTGCTTTTGCTGACAAAAGATCATTTGCTTAAAACTCTCTCCTCTTCCATCCCATCATATGTTCACTTTTGTCTGCCCTGCATGATTCTCTTCTTCATTGTCTTACTTTTTCTCCTGACTACCTTTATCCCCTGTTAGCATTATTTTGACATTTCTTATTAATCAGTTCTGTGAAATTGTACTGTAAGTCTTCAATGAAAGAAGACGCATCTGATTAAACTGGAAAAAGCCAACAATGAGGACTTTTCAGTGACCATGAATAATTCTGCAAATTATTGCTTAATATTAGGTCTTCTCACTTTGGGTTAGATTGTACAGAAGGTGGTAAGATGATTGCAGTCATAGCTGTTTGATCTCTTTGACCTCACATGCACACATCGCCATGGCTCAAGACAGCCTTAGTTTATGGAACACCTCTGGTAATGGTCGATGACCAGGTGTCTAAAGTGACATCTGTAGACTGAACAGCTGCCGACAGTGCCGAGTCATTTTGATAGGAGTGAATTTTTGGCAGTCCTGCTTTTGACAGGAGTGAACACAGCTGTTCATTAATACTTTTGTTCTTTCCTCAAGCAGAGATATCTTTTGTTCTCTTTTTCTGTTTCTCTTGTTTTTCTACCAGACTCCTAGAAAGAAATATTGGTGCATGTGCCAGGCACACTAAGCTTCTGCAGGACACACAGACCTGAAGTATTTAACTTGTAAGCCTTTCATGGAACACCAGTGCACATACAGGAAACCTGATACCTCCAGGTCTCAAATGAACATGTCTAGACTAACTACACAACATGTGTATTTGGATGCATCTGACTCACTGCACCTATAGAATGAACATTTGTTTGGAACCTGAGAAACTTCTAAGCCACAGGTTCTGAGAAGCTGAGCAAGTGTCATAGAATCATAGAATATCCCAAGTTGGAAGGAACCCACAAAGATCATCAAGTCCAACTCTTGGCTCCACACAGGACCAGCCCAATCAGAGCAGATGCCTGAGAGCATTGTCCAGATGCTGCTTGAACTCAGCCAAGCTCAGTGTGGTGACCACTTTCCTGGGGAGCCTGTTCCAGTGCTCGACCGCCCCCTTGGTGAAGAACGTTTTCCTGATCTCCAACCTAAACCTTCCCTGACGTAGCTTCATGCTCTTGCCTCGGGTTCTATCGCTGGTCACCAGAGGGACCATTCCTCCCTTTTTCTTATGTCCCCTCTTTCTGCCTGATGGTGAGAGGAAAGGGGATCCTCTGCTACTTGTTTACCTACTTGTGCAGCACAACCCTGGTATCTATCTTGCAGGGACAGCAGGGCATGGTTCCACCAGTCCATCTCCCTTTCACACTCTCTCATGCTCCCTAGAATTTTCACCTCCTCTTTTTTCTCTGCCACCATGCTGAGTAGATCACCCATCTGCTCACAGCACACATGGGTGATATCTCCACTACCCTCTGGCAGCTCTGGCACTCCCTGCAGCCAGAGACCTGGACAGCTGCATGTTTATGTAGGCACTCAGTTTGAGTCACCCTGTTCTTTCTGGCGACGGCTTTCAGCCAGGTGGAGACCATGGCTAGGTATAGCTCTTCTGGGAAGGTGATGGCCCTTAGGTGAGCTGGCCTCTTGAGGGTGGAGGGGGACTGCGCCCCACCTGCACACCCTGCCTGGGCAAACTGCAGCGCAAACTGATGCGCCACATCCTGTTTGCCCGCCCTGTTTACCAACTCCCTGGATGCTGCCCTTGTATGTGAGGGGGTTTGGCCATGGTCACTCTTGTCCCCGTCCCTGCCGAGTCAGAGCTGCTGCTCCTCAGCAGCTCCCTCTTTCCTGCCCTGGGAGGTGTCTGGGGAATCCTCTTCCCCCCTGTGCTCTTGCCTTCGTGGTATCACTGGGTACCTCTTATTTTTCTCACAGCATCCACATTACTGGCAGATGACGAGGCTGGATGGAATTCAGATCCAGTATGTTCCTAAGTCTTCAGCAGTCCTCTTCACACACCTCATTGGTGTGAATTATGCTGGTGAGAGATGGTGACAGGAGGGCTAAATCCTCTTAAGTCCCTCTGTTCTGCCAGTTTGCATGGTACTTTTTGTTAGCTGTGATTCTACGAGCCTATCGCTGTCTACTTTAAAATCAATTATTTCAAAAGGGCAAAAATAACAGTGACTTCATCTAATGTTTCTGTTTGTGTACTGCATTTTAAGTCTGGCACTCCCTTGCACTGCATATAAAGCCAGCACCTCACACCCTGAAGTTACTGTTATCTTAATCACGAACCCTAAATCTCCTAGAGCATAAGAGAACTCCTCATTCACTCACGTGATGGATGCCAGGAGGCGCTGGACTCTGTCTGCATTTATAAATGGGACATTCTAGACAAGCATAAACTGTGAGATTAGAAACAATAGATTAGAGAATGCAAGATGTTTGTTACTGTAATAAGGATGATTAGACTGTGGCTGGGCTGTGGGTGGAATGGGAGAGGTCACAGAAAAAGTAAGGGAGAAGAGTCAGAATGAGAGGCCTCGAATGTGTGGTTATCAGGAAGGCTGTTTCCACCCTGCTCTGGTTTCTGTTAATAAGGCCAAAGCTTGGAACCCATCTGAAGACTCTGAAATATAAATGCATTAAGGTACATTAGCTACTATAGCTAGAAAGAACCTTAGAGCCATGACATTATCAGATACGAAGGACAAAGAACAGATTCTCACAGCAGCCACAGAAAGCAAACAATTAATTACAAGAACAGCCTGCCCACATGTTGTTCTTCCCAGACCCGAGCCCGTTATCAAAAATTCAAACGGCATAAATTAAATTTTAACATGCTCCTAACCAAGGGAGATGCTGAAACTCGCTTCCATTTGATATAGAATGAGTTATTCTACAAAGGACAGTCACATACTGTTTGTGCAGTGTGTAAAAAAAAAAGAAATAATACACTTGGAAGCATGAAGATAATCAGGATCTGTGGCACTGGAGAAGATCCAGGAAAAGGAGCGGATGCTGGAGGATCTCTTGAGCCAGTATAGTTGGGCTGGGGCAGGAAAGGGAAGAAAAAGGGGAAAGAATAAAGCACAACTTTTAGGTAGCTGAAATTCTCTCTCTCTTCAAGTAACAACTGTCATTCTGGAATCTTAGAATTAATGTGATATTTAGGACAAAATTTTTGCATCATTAGATCAAATGAAAAAGACTGCTAGTATTCTGAGTAGGCCCACCTGCTCTCACAGTTATATTGGTCAATATTAACAACCTTTTTGTTCACATACCAGATTTCTGACCTTTGGAATGAAAGAGAAACAGACACTGTCTTTCAGAGGGTTTATATCATGTCAGAGGCAGTGAGTGATACGTTGTAATGGTTGGAGAGTTTCCATCTAGCATTAATGAAGAGACAGAAGAGGATTTTTGCAGGTAGAAATTAAGACTTTTTTGTTCCTAGTGATCGCCAGTCCTTATTACCATGTTGTACTGAGTTGGGACCAAACATGTGAGCTGTAAGAAATGGTATCAGTTGGAAGAATGTCATCACCTATATCATAAAATTTAGTTCACAATTTTTAAATTCGGTAAATAGATGCAAATAAACATTCCTCTGCAAAGAGGTGGAAATAAGCAGCTACATTACACTTGAGGATGGAAATGGAAATTCAGTGAGAATAAAGAATCAGCTAATTTGTGTTGTCAGTTCTTGAATGCCAACAAAGAAGAAAACAGACGAGATTTTTGAAGTATATCAAACTTGTAACAGTCAAACCTCAGCATCTGCTTGGGACTTTATTATTAAGAAATCTGAAAGCTGAAGGTCGTAGAGAGAACTAATTCAGGTTGCCCAGGAGTCCCTTTCTGCCAGAACTTGCCAGCAATGTATGTGTCAGAACTGAAATTAAGCACAGTATTGGTGCGGCCTGCACTGGTGGGAATCTTCCACAGTATATGACCAATGCCATATACACCATCACTGGACGAAAAAAGAAGAGCCATTTAACCTGCTGTGAAACTGGCCACAGGTTTATACTCTGCAGAGCTGGTCCATGCAAATCATGACAAGCTCTGGCTACTGAAATATAGCACTGAGGTGTAATATTTTGCCAATGCTAATCACTTGCTAGACAGCTCTTAGTAGCTATTAAATTTTGACTCATATTTGCTGAGATTTTTCTTTCCCATCTCATGTTTGAACTACTTCACTGAACTTTTACATAGTGTAAAAATTTACCTACAAAGGAAAAAGGGAAAGAGATGACTCTTACAGACAAATATATCATGTGGAGTCATTTACTCAGGCCCAGACCTGCTCACTCCCCGTTTCATGGACATGAATAACGTTATTGCCTTCAATTGCACTTCTTGCAAACCTAGACTGATGTTTGATGGATAGAGGCCGAAGCCTCATAAATTCCCTACTCACGTGAATACAAGCATTCTGAGCTAACATAAATAAATGAATTAAAAGGATCCTGTGTATTCATACATATTTTCCTCTTTTTTTTTAAGACATACTTATTTTTATATGAATGTCTTAACCGTGGAATAGCTTTGATGATTAATACTGCACTGAGAAGCATAATTCCAATGGATATAACTAGTTCTGTTACAAAACATACTTGTTAAATGTTGAAAAGTATATAATTTGTTTTTAAACAAAAGTCATATACAATATGTGGCCTTATTTTACTGTACAACTATTTTTTTTGTTATTATTAATTTAAAATCTCAATCTGTTGGAGTTATGGTTCTATACCAATCTGAACTGTGCAGTAACACTGTCTGTATTTTGTTCTTTTCACAGTGGAACCGCAGAAAAAATGTTTATAATTGACTGTGCGGTGACACACAGTTGCCATGTCTTTGTTTTAGGTCGCGTGAGTTATCTACGCTCTATACTATTTCCTGTTACATGTATGTTTGCATTCTACTGTTTTCATCTCAAATCTGCTAAAAAGGGGCAAATCTGTTGATGTCTGTGCTGCAGGGACTACTTATAGCTCAGGGATATAGTCTGTAGTTCAGCAAAGCACTTAAGGACAAGAATAACCTCTTTGTTATCCAGCAAAGCAATTTATTTAAGTATGCAGTTGAGGATTACGCTGAAAATGGATGGAATGATTATTACTTGGTGCTAAAACTGTGTTTAATTGTATTTCTTGCCTAGGCAATGAGGGAATTAAAGGATGACCCCATAGCTTTAGCTATTGTTGAAACTATTGGTGAAAAATTACCAAGAAAACAGAGTAGTTTTCTCAGCACTATTTTCTTCTGAGTGGTGAGCACAATAAGCTGTGCTGTGATGACAGACAAACAATTGCAGGAAAATGTTTTTAACCCAGTACACATTTTGTGCAGAGAGACAATGTTTCAGGTGTTCATAAACTGGCATTTTACAGGATTTGTAGTGAACCTGGTGATTATAAATGCATATTTAGCTTATTTAAACCAGTCCCTCATTAACACACATACTCAAAAATAGAATCCTTGTATTTAATTGCATATCCTAGTAAAAACGTGAATGCAGTAGAACAATGCTGATGTTTCTCTTTCAGTATTGTTAAAATTAATTTCCAGTACAGATTGCCCTTCTTTTTGCTCTTACTGTCTTCTGAACACAGGTCTGTCTGTGAAAGAAAAGTCAGCAGTCAAGTGATTTTCCATTTTCAGTGTTACTTCTGTCACATGGTCAGTTTTGCCATCCTGCATGTGAGTCCAGGTGCTCAGTCTTCTGGGTGTGTGAGAAGTTTCCAATGTGGCAGTTCACCAACGTTTGCACTCTGTGAGAGGTTCTCTGCCAGTTATTTGGATCCAGTTTCACTTGCTGTATACAGCCTTAAGCCATGCTTGTTTAAGAGAGATCAGTCAAGCTATGCCTAAGCATTCCTATTTTAAGTATGGGATTGTGCATGGGCAAAAGAGAAAGAGTGCCATGTAAAGACCGGGCTCAAATACCCTCCAGGATAAATCTGTATGACTCATGCCTCTTCAGAGTAGATCCAGTAATGAGCAGAAGGAATATGACATTTTTATTGCTGTGAGTTATCACCAGAGGGATTCTGAGCAGCAAAGGGATCTAGATGGATGTAAGTGAAGAGAGGAGGGTGGGAGCAAGACGGAACAGAGAGGAGATAGCCAGCCTGGAAAGAAGCAGATCATGCAAAAAAAGAATTGTGTTTGTAAAGTGAAATAAACAAGGATAGGAAAGGCAAGAAAAGCCAGAATAGATGTCATTTAAGTGTTTTTGTCTTGAAGGTGAAGGAATTTGTGCTGAAGTGTGCAGGAAAGAAGAAACAAGAACTTCAAGTGTTTATCACATGGTTCAAGCCATGAGAGACGAGGGGACTGCAAGCATTTTGATGAGCAAGGAGCAAAGTGAATTACAAAGAATATGTCATCAAATTAGACAACTGCAATGGGAGTACTTCTGAAACAAGTGGTCTACTTTTGACATATGGCTATGTCTTAAAAAAAGCCTGATCCTAGAGCCCCTCTCATTTCTAGATGGAAAGGATCATTTGGAGTGTGTCATGGAATGTTTACCAGACTAACATATTTCTTCAGTTGCCACCTCCATAAAACATTTCAGTGGGACCCTACATATTGTTATACTGAATACTGTTAGAGGACCTGGAACCCTCAGTCACCAAATGGGGTTCCTGTGCTAGAGTCCAGCAATGCACTTCAGCCAGTGGACTGCAGGAGTTTGTGGTCTCTCGTAATGAATTTCCATGCACACACACTGACATTAGCAGTGCAAGGGTTTATTGTCGATGCCAGTGAGTAGGAGACGAAGGGAGGGAAACAATTCCACCTCATGCACAATGTGAACCAGAAGGTTTATGGAATGAAAACTCAGATACGTCCCTGAAACAGGACAGAAGATCAGATTAATGCAGCCTTTTCTCTGTAATTTTTTTTAAAATCTAAATTTGGAAAAAAAATTTATTCCTTGTGCTAAGGACACCAATTTAGTAACCTGAGATAAAATACTGCATTTATATTTGCTCACAGATGAGCAGAAAATATTTTACGTTACCTATTCCACCAGCGTAGTAATCCCAAACGTATCCACTCACTGCTCTAATGATGCCATTACTATTTTATATTTATGCTTTTATTGTTATCACAGATTGTTGACAAAATATTTAATATGCCTATTGCTCATGAAACTTGGATTTCAGTATTTTAAGTACAACAGGATACAACAGCTTACTCTTAACCCCTTCATGGATAAGTAAATACCTAATACATATTAAAATACCCTAGTTTTCAGTAGACTTATATAGCAACTGTGAAATTGCAGTTCTTTTTCCTTTTTATTCCTTATTATTCACATGAAATTAAACGTTCCTGGAGGTAAATGTTTGCTAATGAACAAAGACAGAATCAATACAATCTAGGACAATATTTTCCAAACTGGTTTTCTCAGGGGAAGGGGAAAAAAGGAGCAAGGATAAGAGTGAAGGAACAATTTAACCAGCTCTAGACCTAGCCATACAATTCTTAATTCTATTTCTTTTTAATTACATTTTCCCCTGAAGCAACTTTCTCATTTTATTTTGCTCAGACAAATATTCACAAACTCCTGGTATTGCTGGAAGAAAATCTTCCTATAAGAAGTGGTAAACCTTATGCTCTTTTTAACATACATTGCTGGAAAGTACAATGACCTCATTTAAGTACACATGGGTAACCTCATAAACAGTGCGAACGCATTATTGTAAGAGTTAGTAGATTACAGCCTGATACCCAAGACCTCAGTCTGTTCATTAGCTATTGCTTTGAGCCCCGAGGGAATCTACACAGCGACGTCTTCTCCTGTCGTCTGCAGACTTTGTGGAGTCTCTTTAGCCTGGGAGTTTGGTAAACCCAAACCTCCCAAGATTCTTTGAAAACTCAGTTTTGCTCTGCTTTTTATATCATTAATTATTTAACAACACAAAATCTGATCACTGTTTTTGTTTCTGATATCACCTCTCTCCCATATGTAGAATGTGGGACAGAATTTAAGAATTGAAGACAGTAGAGGAGCAAGCTTTAGAAAGAATTATGTCCTGTGTTTAGGGGTAAATAGAGCACTCATTAAGGAGTAGGAGTAATAGCATTTCAGCTAAAGTAAGGCAGGCTCTTCTGCACAACTTTCTCCCACGCATCCCTGCCAGTGCCAATGACCTGTTTCACCTCCCATTATTGCAGTCCTGGGCCCCTGTGTAACTCTGCCAAAGCACCTCAGCCCTGACCTGTGACGCCCTTCACTGTTCCAGTCCTGGGGGTCCCAAAAGGTTCGGCCAAGACCTCCTTTCTGACCTGCCCCCAGCTCCCTGCTATTTCTCTCCCCGAGCCGCCATGCAGCTTTGTGCGAAGGCCACTCCAGTGCCCTGCAGTACCTCCTGCTATCCTTGCAGTCCTGGGCCCCTCCATAGCTCTGTAAATAAGCCTCCAACCTGACCTGAGCAACCCTTGCTATTAGGATCCAGGGGTCTCTGCTGAGGAGAGCCTGCCAATCATTCCGGACCACTGCCTAGGGGGAATGGGGGGGATTTTTCTTCCTTCTCCTTTTTTTTCTGGTTTTTTTTTTTTTTTTTGGTGGGGGGGTAGGGAGGAGAGAGAGAGGGAAAGGGAAAGGGCTGTTTTTAAAGCTTAATAGAATCAATGAAGAATTTAAAGAATACAGTTTAACATGTTATGAAAACAAAGGCTTTGCTCTGGTTCACTGCAGCAAAAGCACATGGAATGACACTTTTCTACTTGTGGGAACACAATGTGGACTAAAATAGGAGGAAAGAGCACATAGGAAAGGATTAGTCAGAAGCAATCAAAGATCCTGATAGAAAAAGAAAAAGGTAAATTTCTTTGCTTGTAATTGGAGGTACAGCCCTGCTCAGCTCAGCTCTGCTTCCTTGTAGCATTCCCTACGGATTTCCCCTATTCAGCATTTTTGCTCTTCCCCATCTTTTCACATCCTTGCTTGCGTGGGCTGTAACCCAGCAAAAGCCGATGTGTGCGAGCCTCACCGCGTTCGAGGGGATTGGTTCACATATCTAACATTGCTCATGAGTGAAAGGACCAGCAACTTTTGAGAAACAAACTGTGAAATGTTCAAGAGATTTGTAAGTTTTGCCTGCAGAACTTTATACAAAAAAGATGCATTAATAGTAATGTTGTCTTCAATCGTACTCATGTACAAGATGTCATACTTCAGATGCATAAATCTCCTTGTAGTAATGAGATAACTCTTGTTACTCCATAGTCTGGGATGCAGACATGGCTTTTTTTCTAAGTTTTTTTGTAGATATTTGCCCTACAATTTTAAAATCTTAGCACTCTCAATCTGGATTTTTCTTCCCTCTGAGTAGTATCAAAAGTAGAATACTTATTTTGTGTTCACTTCTTACAGCTGTAGCACCCTCTTTTCTTGTTTCTGAAACCATGTGGGTTTTGCACACGCTGACTCTTCTCCCCCTTTCTCCCCCTCAACATGCTCAACGCTTTTCGTTTTCTCATCACCAGGAAAAATCATTTGCTGATAGTTTGGTTTTGTTTTGGTTTTTTTTTTTTTCAAATCTTTAACTGTGTACATTTGGGAAGAGAGATGAAAGTTGTAACTTGTTTTGAGTTATTTCAGAATTCATTAAATATTTGTACTTCCCAGATGTATGTCAAAACTGCAGGCTGAGATTACTGTGATACATTTGCTGACTGGTCTATCTGATGACTTGTTGGAAGCATCATCTCATAGTTTAGATAACAGCTACAAATCATTAGAGACAAAAATGTTTATTCAGAAATTTCAAGGATTTCTTGGATAACTCTAGAGTCTACAACATGATGCATTGTGTGGAAAGTAATTTTAGACATGCATGAATATTGCTGGGTTGAGCAAAGAAGAAAATGTTCCGTGTCTCTGTGAAATTACTTTTAAAAATAAAATTTTGATATATTTCTAAATTAAAACCTGTTCAAAATTGAAGTAAAAATGTTTGTGTTAGTACTGATAAAATTAATTAATACAAATCTTAAAGAAATAATCTTATTTGGTTTTAATTTGGCCAAAAGAAATAAATTCAACCTGATTTCAGGAACTATTTAAGTTCAACTAGAAGCACTTGTAATCCAAAATATTTCATCAGACGTAGCTACAGGTGATCTTCCCAGTACTTAAACAGTAATTCTAGCTGTGGCTTA
Source organism: Psophia crepitans (assembly GCA_013399095.1). Taxonomy (NCBI): domain Eukaryota; kingdom Metazoa; phylum Chordata; class Aves; order Gruiformes; family Psophiidae; genus Psophia; species Psophia crepitans. The sequence continues at coordinate 189,529 of VWZZ01004268.1, read as the reverse complement.
GATTCACTTCGAGTTCACAGGTCATCTGCACTGAAACCTCAGGGTCCCACATAAATCATCACCAAAAAAAATGGCCTCTGCCAGTCATTATGGAGCACTAATTTGTTTCACCCTCAAATCCTGCTCTCCAGTCACTGCTTGGGGAAGGTAGGCATTCATTTTCTCCTCAAATTGTCTTTCCTAGTGCGATCAGACCCGTGATGATCCAGTGGCATGTGAAAGGCCTCCAGCCTGTCCCAAGGAAGAAGAGAGATGTTCATAAGACAGCCAGTCTTGACAAGCAGCTATATAAAGTGGCATATTCAGCCGATGTCAGAAAAGGGAACTTAATAACTTCATAGTGCTGCAACTGTTTTGAACCCTGGCCATCAATGAGGAAGGCAGCACCATAAAAATAAAACATGTTGGGAAAAGACTATTTTCTACATGCAAAATTTCTGAGACTTTCTGACTGTAGCTTGATTGATTCTAACCTCCATGTTTCATTTTTGACTACCATATATGACAAAGAGTTTATTTTTTTGAAGCAAAATATATCTCTGAGCAGCTTGTATTGAATTTTATAAAGAAAACAGAACTGACACAGAAAGATTATTTTTAAATGTATTGTAGGTAGGGGAAAATACACTCATTAAAAAAAAATATTCCATACAGCCCTAAAAAAATTAAATGCAGAGACAGGCATGACGCAAATATGGTCATGCATTATAAATGAATTCTACTAAAAAGGCCTAGTTAAATTGAGTGTACTCGCCACATCTTAAATAGAGATGGCAAGAGAGACGACAAGAAAACAAAACAAATCTCAGATTAGATATGAGATATTTATGGCACATATTCTGAAACACAGCCCTTTGAATTCCCAGGTTTAGATTTTCATTTTACAACCAGAGGCCCAACCAGGACAGGGTAACAAGGATCTAAACTACAGCAGGAGAGCCCAGAAGGAACTCTAGGAAAGCCAGCTAACATACCTCCAGGAGGAATGGATGATTTCTGGCCCCAGTGACCTGGCTGCTGATGTCACATATGCTGTCCCTCACCACAACACGCACAGCAACTCTGGGCAAATTTAATCAACTTTCTGAGACAGTTTCAGTGAGCTGGATCCTGGGTTGTATCAAATCATTGTAGTGAGGGGCAAAGAAGTATGGTGTCTCATGTTTCCTCCTCCCTTCCTCCTGTATCATCAGCTACTGTGTGACCCACAGTTTACAAACCAAGGAAAACAAATAAGACTTTACCCTGCTCTTACTCAGCTGGTTTTCACGGGGGTTGTGTTTGCTAGAAAACTCTCCCTCACTGCCACAATTCTCCTTTAGCGCTATAACAAGCTTCTCATGATGGTCTCATGAGCTTGACACTGACTGTTGATTTGGACAACATCATCTGATACGGCTCTGTCTCATTTCTGCAACAGGAACAGTAACGAATCGACAGATGACAGCAGGGACTGGAGAGTGGCATCACCCACTGGGAACTGTGGTTTCCGCAAGCTGCACTGACACAGCACCAAAACCAAGACCCTAGGTAACTTCACCTGCTTTATGCAGATTTGAGGCATTTCAGAGGTCCCAGGAACGTGGTGAATGTAGGGCTGCAACGGTGAAAAATGCAAGCATTTCTTGAGAATTACATTTCACAACACAAGTGAGGGGAAAACAATAAAGATATACTGCCATTATAAGTGCATCTGGAGAAGAAATGTGACTTGACGGATGTTCATTGCAAATTTAGCTTAACACGGTCTTAAATCTGTGTCACATTAACTTCCAAAAGTGCACAGTGAGAATGTAGGTACAGAAATGTGTAAGCTGTTTTTTAAACAGGCTAATGCTGTCTTTACTTTCCTCACCGGGGTTTGTAGTGGCCGTAACATAAACCTTATTGAGCACAATCAACATGGGAGGAGAGGATGGGGGAAGGGAGGGGGAAAATCAGTCGTGCTAGGGATTGTGTGACTAAAATAAGGTATTGAATTTCTGGTTTTCACAATGAAACACTCCAGGACAAATGAGGTGCTGAAGCAGGATTTATAATTCATTGAGTAATAGGATTTTGTACTGTTTAGCAGGATTAGGCATGTTAAAGAAAGACCTATTTATTTCAGTCTGACAATGGATGAGAAAAGTGTATAGTGCTCTTTGTTGTTATTTTAAGCAATTTACAGGATTACTTAGTAGTGGTGGCCCTGTGCTCCCCCTATCTGTGATGTCTCACAGTAATGGTGGTATTTGTATAATTGCAGTTTTCTCCACACAGTTAGAGAATCACAGCAGTTGAGGGATCAAAGGTGTGAAGGTTGGTGGAGGGGAGGAGGGAGGGAAAGGAGGGATGTCAGGGGAGAAAAAGTAAAAACCAATTAAAACACTCCCTTATTAGGACCATGACCTTGGTGACCTCAGCCCTCCAAGTCTTTGCGACAGCATGCTCTGTGACTTAATGGTTTGTTTCAGGGGTTTTATGCTAAAGTGCTGACTGTGCTTTCTCCAACGAAGTCTGCCATTGACATGGCAAGGGACTGAAACCTCTCTCGCAAATTGGTTGGGGGGAGGAAGAAGTTGTTTTTCACTAACACTTAGGATGGGATTTCCTGTTAGAGACATTATAATTTTGTTCCTTCCTGCTCCTCTCTTAAAAAAAAAAATAAAAAAATCTCAAAGCAAAAAAGCTGTGCAGCTTTCTTACTTTATACTCTCTTAATATTCTGTGGGTTTCATGCAGTTGTTTACTTCTGATGGCAAACGTGAAAACAAAACTATCGGCTCATCCGAGCTAAGATTCCAGAGCAAAAGGCATGTGCAGAGAAAGTGGGACTTTTTCCAGCAGAGCGCTCATTCTAAAGCACATGCATGAAATGGCAGCTTGCATCAGGAAAACACTCAGGTCAGGTGAGAGAAGCTGAGACCCCAGATTATTCCTTGGGAATCGAAAATGCTTCATTAGACCATTATTGCTGTCTTTTCATAAAACAGTTGTTAATCATGGCCGTTTTATTTCTGAATTTAAAACTTCTAAGGCAGTTTAAAAAATGAAATCCTTTCTCTCCAGAAACTCAGATGGTCAAACTATACTGCCAATTAGTTTAAAGAATTCCTCTGGAAATCTGCAGAGGCTGCATAATGCAAAGCTCTAGGTAATTTTAACCCAGAAAATAAGCCACAGTGACACGATCACTTTGCTCTCAAACCCCTGGAGATCTTCTACGAGCAACAGAATGACCGTTTTCCTTCTGGCAACCCCATCATTGAATAAACCGGAAAACTAGGTGCCTAAAATTTTCTGTCAAACACAGAATTAAAAATATAATGTGCAGAAAATGAAAATCTGCTTTTTATTCTTCCTAGCAGACCAACCACCAGTGTATTTACAGCAGGAAAAAATGGCTAATGGAAAATAAAAACAATCTGTAAAATCTTTATGCCACAGGCTCATCTACAGAACTAAGGTATTCTCATCATTTAACTACTGATACATATTTTGCTCCCAGAACAGAGTGCCATCTGCAATGGATGCCTACCTAATTTTCCTTTCTACCTAATGGAACAGGAAAACTTACTAAAAAATCCTCTGAAGAACAGAATAAATCTGATGCATATACTTATTTTAAGCAGCACCTGCAGAAAGTGGTCATGGTCTCCACAGAAAGAACGGATTTACCTTCAATTCAGGAACTCACTGAACTTCTGACAGCAGTAACAAAAATCTGCAAGTTTAGTTCTGCTCACAGTTTGAAAGCCGATATTAAATATTTGACAATGATAATTATCATGTGGCAGAATTAATTAAAAAAACCAATCTCTTGAAAATTAGTCATTAGTACAGGCAGAGACGAAACAGAGGGGGGTCAATAATCTAACAAAATGGTCATTAGCAGCAGTTTAATACTTGGATTTGACTGGATTCTTGCTAGGCTCCAAAACAATAGGTTACCCAGCAACGAATAATAAAAATATGGTCATAAAAATATATTCATGCTATCTGGCAACAAACACTAATTCAAAAGACAGGACAAATTATTTTGGATCCCAGCACTAATAGCCAGAATCATATTTTCTGCTCAGAAAATCTTTTATTGAGATGTGAAACCCTTTTTCAAAGAGTAATTATGCCTCAGAGAATTCCTGGGAGGTGAGTACGCCAAAATTTAAAAGTAGTCTGTATGCTATCTATGTCAGAGAGAAGTATAGAAGATATTGCAGATAAAAAGCAAATTTGGGCACTCATTCTGAACATGCTTGTTTACAGGCATGGGAATAGACTTCTGAAGTGACTAATGAACATTTATTCTTGTGACTTCATGGAGTGTCTCAGGATACTTCATGACTTTCTCCTCAGAACCCCATCCCACTGGCAGCAAGGGATTATGTAAGAATTAATGCTTCTTTAAGTGAAACATCCAGTTCCCGTGGCTCTAGAAAAGCTTGTGGGCACGATGTCTGAGATTCAGTCTTGGAATGAGATGTGGAAGAATTTGAAATTAATCATAATAATGTGATGTTTTGTGATTTTTGAGGTTTCTGGCTTGCAGTTTTGGAATGTCTTGGAATGGCAACATTGGCTGAACTTTTGGCTCTGCTGCTCATTAGATACAATGAGAGGTCTATAAGTAAATCATGAGAGGCAGAAGAGCTTCATTTATTTATTTATCTAATGTTTCTGTGCATCAGCTTAAAATTATATTTAGAATCCAAACTGAAAAACACCCCCACCATGTCATAGTTCATTATAGTTAAAATGTCAATTTAGAAGTCACACTATAAGATTAGATTTTTAGATTTTAGGGTTTTAATCTGTTTAACATGTAGAAAACCATTACTACTCTGTGCTTGATGTTCTGAGAACCGCCCATGTCGTGTTGTTTTATATTGACCCATCTTGACCAGTGAGAAAAAGTGGCTAATGAGCAGACAACCAAATCCATCAAAACTATGTTAAAATTATTCCCTTTAGCCTCAATTGTGCTATCAGCGGTTTGTGCTCAAAAGCAGACTGAGAGGCCACATCTGAAATGTGTTTCAATCCAGTTGTTAGGAATAGCAATTATCAGTGACACAGACATGTTCCATCACCGACGACATAATGTCAGAATGCTGTGAAATGTGCTTTGAGGAGGAGTAAGGTGATTTACAAACTTTATACAGAGGACTGCATCAGAAGTGAGTTGATATATGCATGCTAGGCAACTGCGCTGGAAAACTATTCAGTCGCAGCCTCTCCATTCATTGTCTTTGATATCATTATACCTGGAACTATTTTTTAATGCACAGACTTCTTTTAACTTGCATGATATTAAAATACTTCGGATAGCTATTTCGTTGAAAAGATGGTTTGGGATAGCAGCCCATGAAATTTTGTTCCTCCTAATGATACACACACATGACCAGCAATCTAAAGCTTTATGAACCAACCTTCCTAGGACTGGAAGACAGACACTGTTAGAGATTTTTAAATTAACTAGTTTAGAACTCATTTCTGTGCCTTTTACTTTTAGGGTTGTTGAGCTGATGTCACATTTTTTCAGGATTTTTTCCCCCTACAGTCATTTTACCTGAAATATATTTGAAAAGACAACAAAAGCTGAAGCTACAATCTACCCTATTTATCCCCAGTAGTCCCTATTTCTACTCGGGTATTATCTTGGAAGAATATCAAATATTGCCCAAGTCATAGTAAAATTACAAAACAATCATGCACCACAGTGCAACACAGTCTAACCCGTGGAGCTTTTTAAATCAGTAATTCTCAGCCTGTGATATACAAATATTGCACTGTCCCTGCACTACTTCTGAAGAAACTGTAAAGGAAAGAAAACCTATTATCAGTAAATTTGAATTCAGTTTGCAGAGCTGTGCCTCTTCACTAAAACAAACTACCAAGCAAACAAACCCTCATACTCTCAAGTGTCTGCAAAACCACTGGGAATGAAAACTACTGTGCCAGATTAGATTTGGATCTGAAATGAAAACTAATGCATGGGTTTGCACTCTTCACCTTCCTCTGGAGACTCTAAATCTAATCCATTAAGACAAATATCTTTGAAACAAATAACTTGGAGGTCTTATAAGTAGATTTCCTATTTTAAAAGAGTAGTATCTTTAGCTGCCCTAAGTAAAACCTCAGTTACAGAAGCAGATTCCATTATCTTACTTGCACACAGCACGTAAGTAATGTTTGCAGGATTTGACGAGTCCTCCATAAGAAAAGATGCTGCTATTTTGAAAGAGTATGTAGTGAGATTTTTTTTTTCAGTGTTATCTTGGAGTAAATAAACTATAAACTATTGTTGAGCTCAGTGAAGCTCAGTATCAAATACTTATTTTTTTAATGACAAAACAATAATGAAATAGGGTGCAAATAACTGAAGAATGACTGCAAATGTTTCAATTGGTTCTGCTTAGGTAAAGTGACATTCATACTCCTCTGAGCCACCAGTCCCCAAGGATTAGTTCTGATAGACACAAGTTGCAGTACTTGTTCAAAATATTTGCTAGAAAACCCTAGTGTTTCAGTTCTGCAAACTCAAAACACCTGTCTATACAGTCAAAGCAAATTCATTGCAAACTTAAACCTATTGCAAGGCAAGAGGAGATTAAAATGCTGATTCAGAAAGGTATCTTTAGTTTTAGGCAGTAAACCAGGACAGGCTTTTGAAAACAACATTGAACACAGCTTAGAACAAAAGCAGAGTATACTTTAAGGGTGGACATTAGAAAGGTATTTGGTACTAAATAGCTGCTATCTTCTTTCAAAAGATGTAAAATATTAACTTTCCACTGCTGTTACAAATAATTTAAAGCCTGACAATGATCCAAAGGATGTGTAAATTCTCTATCCCACTACCTCCTCTCTTAAATGAAAATAATGACACAGCCGTGGTCAAAGAGCATAATGCCATGTGTGCAATTTGCCATGACAACATGGCAACGCACATCCTGCATGCTCTGCAGCAGAGCCAAGAGATCTGCAACAGAGGTGGCGTTATTTTATCTTGTTCAAATACTGTAATGTCAATAAAATCTCAATAGCAAAAGACTCAGTTCTGTGATGTCTTGAACACCTTAATTCTATCAGAGCCTGGGTTGGTGCAAGTTCGATAGCCAATTAACGTCATAAGAGTGGGCAGCTCTGGGATTGCAATAATAAACCCATGAGTCAATTCCTCTGCTGAGAAACAGAGTTAATATTTACTCTCTAGTGTCATTCATCAGACTTACACTCTTTGGTTTTCCATTATGCCTACCACAATGACACCTTGATGTCCAGTCAGCCAAATGACAAACAACCTAGTATGTTCCCTATTGAAGGGCATGTATTGACCATATTCATTTTTTCACTGGCTACACAGTAGAGTTTGTTTAGTAGTGAACATGAGTACCTACGCACAGCTGAAACAGCACTTCTCCCAAAACCCAGTGACACATGTTTGTTCTTTCCATCTCTTGGAAACCAGAAGTGGGGTATTTTTTCTAATGACAGATGACCCAGATGACTTCCAGCCATCAAGTTTCTTTAAGATGTCAGCTTAGGTACCAAACATCATTAGTCATTTTTAAAAATAATAGTCCTTTTCACTGTGGCACTGGACGGAGATGAGTCCACCCAGGAAGAAATCTGGTTCCTTGTTTAAATTAAATAGACTATGTTTCTGCACTAATGATATTGAATACTGGACTGTCCTTCCTAAGTGTAACAAATGCTTATCCATTTAGTAAAATACAATGCTTTGAACTTCTTTCCCCTCAGGAATCATAATTCCTTATTAGCCAACCAAGAGACGTTTCTGTCATTTAGTATTTAAAGAGAAAGGTCTGACAAAAACTGTTGCAGCTTTGATGTGATTGTGTATTACAGCCTCTAGAAAAGAGATGATGCCATGAATGCCAAAAACCACACAGTTCCTACTTCACTGAATTTATAGAGGTAATAACACTATGAACTGGATTGTGTCAGAATGTTACTTGCAACAACAATACAGATTTCATGATCTTTCACGGCTTTGCAAACGACAACTTTCATGCATCATGAGGACTGCACTCCTTCCAAATGAAATAATCAACATACCCGATTCAAATGCTGTAATCACGGTTACTGCTTTCTCTTTTTCATATTTAAAATCATTGAAACTTTACAGTGAGGTTTTTTTTGTGGAAAGAAGGCAGCTCAAATTCAAGTACTACTTTGAGGAAAAATACTGTTCTATCACATTATGGCAGATGTAAGCTACCCTTTAAAATAATTCCATACAGAATTCATACCAAAAATAAAGGCATTAAAAAGAAGAACTAGAAAGGGTTTGATTATAAAATACCACTTTCCTTTTATTGCTTCTGGTTTATTCCTAACTCTGATTGAATCCTTTTTTTTTTTTTCAAAATGGAAGAAACACTTGTGTAATTCTGGCCTTTATTTCTGTTGGGGATGAATATCAGGAGAGATTAATTCTTACTTTTCACAATGTAACTAATCTGGCTAAGGATCTAATATTTTTACTGAAATACTTATATGCATATAAGCCTTCACATAAGCATAATTGCACGACTGTAAAAGTTCCTTGTACTGTTAAAGTGGTAATTCCCCTACATGTCTATGAACGTGCACATTTCTCTAAATCTACATGAGGATTGTTTATACTAAATTACTATATCAGCCAAGTTAAACTACTTGCCTGTATGAATTGGGACCATTGTTTCCTCCAATTTCATGGTATCAAACTAAATAGTCACGAGAGTGAGAGAATGAATTCGTATGCAACTTCTCACTGCTGTTCTGAGCACTACCCC